>OX359272.1:16880000-17470000 GCA_947179155.2 Hedera helix | reverse complement strand
TAATATTATTAACAATTTAATAATATTTTAATCACATATTAATATTATTAATCATTTAATAATATTTTAATCACATATTAATATTATTAATTATTTAATAATATTTTAATCACTTATTAATATTATTACTCATTTAATAATATTTTAATCATTTACTAATGTTATTCATCATTTAATAACTTTTTAATCATATGCAAATATTATTGATCATTTAATAATATTTTAAATACACATCAAATAATACCAATAGTTAACTTTTTAATTGTGTGTAACTTTAGTTTTTATTTTAAATATTTAGTTATCTATTAATCATTAATGGAGTCCATATATATTGGTTTAATAACTAAACACATTCATTTTACACTTATTTCAACTTAATTTTTCAAAGAAAACTCAACCCGGACCAACCCGACCCGACCCAGACCGACCTAGAGCACCAAAAATCTGCTTAGCAGATTGTTCTGACGCAGCTGAGTCAGTCCTAACGCGGCTGCGTCAGCTATTTTGTCCGAAAGTCAACTGTTTGATTGCTCGCCCCTCCGACGCTCCGACAGCCATAACTTCTTCATTTTTTATCCGTTTTGAGTGATTCAAGCGTTCACGCGTCCGTAACTTCTTCCTCTACAACTTCTCTTTAGATAATACATCCAAATTCCAACCGAAAATGGACTCAAAACTGCCCACAATGACAACCTAGGGTTTAAAAATCAATATGCTTTGAGGAAAAATCCATAACCTCTTTATTTTTCCACATTTTTGAAAGATTCAAGTTGGGTTTTCTTAAAAACTCATGGAGGTAACCTTTTAGTCATAAAAATTATTTTTCCAACTTGTACATTTCAAACTACAACATTAAATACCATATAGCTACCTAGGTTTTTACCGGTAAAACTTAATATAGACATTTCTTGCATTTTTATGCATACCGCTCATACCAAAACATGATTTAACTATATCAAACCATGAATATACCTATATAACATAGTTTTAAACTTCTAGAACCTCAAAATAATTTTTGATCGGTTAAAAATACATTTTGACCATACAAAACATATTTAAACCATAGAAATGAACTAAGGAAAGTTTAGAACACTTTTGAACCTCTTGGACATGGATGCTCTTCTTCTCTTGGATATGATCTTCACTAGGGACTCCACCTTGATTATTCTCTAGCAATTTCTTTGGTGAATTCTCACTTTATAATAGTTTTCTCTATTTTTCTCTAGAATACTCTCTCCTTTTCTCTTTTGGAGTTCTTGCAAATGACTAACCAACACAAACCATTGGTGCACCACTCTATATATAGAACATCCTTAATCATCATTAACTCCTACTAATCAACTAACATTGGTCAATTTATGAGCTAATTGTAATTACTATTGGAGTGATTGACCTTGTGAATGACAAGGTGATTGACTTACATCAAGATAACTTCCAAGCAACCAATGGAGTAAAGAAAAAGCAATCATTCTCCAACACTTAACTAATGTGTGGTTAAAGCTCTTACTTTTGTAACCTAGGTTAACTTAACTATCAACCATGGTCTCAATTGATCATCCACACATCTTCCAACAATTAACCACAATGTGGTTAACTTACTAACACATCAAGTGACCTAGGGTTGATCTACCAAATTCAACTTTAGTTAAAGCTTCTCATCCTCCAACAATTAACCAATGCTTGGTTAACTCTCACCAAATATGTATACATATTTTATATGTCTACACACTCTACACAACTTAACCCAAAGAAGGTTAATTCATTTAACCAACATTGGTTAACTCTCTACCAATTCATATACTTTCAACATATATATCTCTACATATTCACCAATAACCTTTTATTTAAATTACATCATAACTTGAATTGACCAATTTAAATTGAATACAAGCAACATACATTTTTCCATCATTTAACCAACATATGGTTAAATCTCTACATTATACATATATAGTATATATGTATATACTTTGACTAATTAATTGCTTCTATGACATGAATTTTAGCTAGAGTGTGGTTATTACATTGAGTAACTTAGAAGCAACCACTTGGCAATATTCTCCCATCTTTTAACTCATGTATAGTTAACCTACTAACACAACATGTGACCTAGGGTTGACATTATAACCCACCTTGGTCAATTATCTACATTATGTATATATATTAATACATTTCCCAACATCTAACTCAAGTGGAGTTAACTCTCTACAATCATGTAACCCATGGTTACTAATTCCTATCTTGGTGAATTATATACATACATAATTGTATCTATAATATTCTTCCTACAATTAACTCATGCATAGTTAAATCTTTAATTTATTTACTACCTAGGGTTACTCAATTAACTCATCCATAGTTAATTCACACCATCACATTCATTCACCTAGCAATTAACCAATGTTTGGTTAATACTCTCTCTTGTCTACCAACTAGGGTTATTCAATTAACCCTACATTAGTTAATTCTCTACACTTAATCATACTTGAATTTATTCTCCCAACATATTGACCAACATTTGACTTTTAAATTTGGACTCAATATTTGGGCTACTAGTTTATTTTGCATTGGTCTCCCTTATTTAATTATTTGGGCTACAATTTAATTGGACTACCACCACATTATATACAATACTTGCCAACATTTATTAATTGGACTTATATTAATTACCTCTTGGACTGTTAATCAACATAACATTTGGACTTATTATTTAATTACCCACTTCATACCAATATTCTCATATTGGGCTAACATGTACAATCCTTTTGGGCTAGTCCACTAGTAATTAAATTACTTGGACTCTATACCACAATTTAATGATTAAGTTAATTACTTAATCAATTAAGTTCTTAATATTGTCATTCTAGACAAACTTTCTAGTTTTTATATAACTTTAACTCATAACTAATATAATTAACATAATTAATTATATTTCATAACTTTCCTTCTTATTTCATATTTAAACTAATTAATTTATTAATTTTATTGAGTATTAATTTACTCATCTTCTTGTTTGGCTAACAAACACAACTCTAGGAATATATAACTATGTATATATATCCTTATAACCGTCTTTACTTCTCAAATGAATTTATTTCCTTAATAAATTCTCTATATGTATCATTACAATATTCTCACATTTAATTTCTAACAAATAAATTATGTTAAAAAAAATGTTCACCCAAATTCTACACATCTCACTTCTCAAACTCTAGGTTTTAAACCATAACCTTTAATTGATTATTTCAAATCTTATTTACAATTCTTGTAAATATTTGGGATATTACAATAATAATAATAATAATAACAACAAAAACAATAATAACAATAATAATAATTATTTTGGTGGTCTGGTGATTTATGATAATTGTTATTGATGATTGTAAGTTTTGTAGATATGTTTAAATTTTTCTAGATATCTACTTTTAAAGAAAAATTAATTATTATGGTGGTGTGGTAAATTATGATAATTGTTATGTGTGTTTGTAAGTTATTTTAGGTTGTAAAGCGTCTTTAAGTAATGAAGTATTTTTTGAATTTTAATTTAATTTTTCGTTACGTCGTACAATAATAACAATAATAATAATTATTTTGGTGGTCTGGTGAATTATGATAATTGTTATTGATGATTGTAAGTTTTGTAGATATGTTTAAATTTTTCTAGATATCTACTTTTAAAGAAAAATTAATTATTATGGTGGTGTGGTAAATTATGATAATTGTTATGTGTGTTTGTAAGTTATTTTAGGTTGTAAAGCGTCTTTAAGTAATGAAGTATTTTTTGAATTTTAATTTAATTTTTCGTTACGTCGTACCTTCAGGCATGGACAATTACTAGTATAAGTATAACCCAAAATTGCGGCAGGCCCAACTTCTTTCTCACACAAAAATTTCAAAATCATCTCACTTAATCCTTCAAAGCTTTAGTCCCAAAATCCAATTCAGGCCCAATCTAAAAATCTACAATATTCAAACCCTAACTAGTCTTCCTTTTTTTTTTTTTTTTTTCATTTGTAATCTTCGTGAAAAATAATGTTATGTTTGAATTGTAGAAATGAATGTGAGAATGGAATAACTCATTTCTATGGAATGGAAAAAAAAATATTTGGTTGTTCTATTGAAATAGAATAAACAATTCTCATTCATACAAGATTTGTGAATTTTATTTCTTAAGTGAGAGTATGGAATGACTCATTCAGACGAGAATTAAATGAATTATATATTCCACTTTTCATTCTATTCTCTTCTCAATTTCAATCATTCATCAATTTTATTCTTTCAATCTAAACGTAGCATAAATAATTGAGGAACAAGATGATGGCAGAATTTTGCATCTTGGGGGTTAGATCGATTGCAGTTGGTGAGATTCTTAATGAATTAGATTTAATCAAATTTTCATCAGAGGAAATGATTGTTGGTGGTTGTCGGAGGTCAAATTCTTAGGTTTGTTACAGTGTTTTTGGATGAGTTCTTTGTCCCATCTCACTCCTTTTGAAATCCTTACAAATTCCTATTCATGTTCTTTCATTGGCCCTTCTACTCTATTTTTTTTTCTTCACATTATTGTTTGTTTTACTTGAGTTGTATTGAATTTACAAAGTATTAATTGGTTAATTTATATTTAAGGAGAGCATTATTTTTACAAGTATTTTGATATTTTCATATGATTCTCTCTCGTATAGAAGTGAGATTCACTTTATGCTCATATGAATGAGGATCATGCGAAAATATCAAAAGCACACGTAAAAATATCAATTCCCTATATTTAATTATAGAGCTTTTTTGTGATCTAGGATCCTAATTTTTAGATTTTGATTTGAGATATTCTAGACTAGTGTGTTTTAAATGAAGAATTAATTGGTGCTTCTTTTTATATTTGCATAGATTGGGTTTGAGATCATATTTTTGTTGTATATTTGCATAGATTAGATTTCATAATTATGTTGTCATGTACAATGGTTTGGTATATGGGTTTGGTTTAATGAGATAACTCATAACATTAATAGCTCTTATAATGTTTATTCGAGTTGTTTCTAGTTGTTGGTGAATTGAGTTTCTAATTTGATTAGATATTGAATAAGGTGAGATTTGTTTTTAATTTGATGAACAGAACGTTTACGTGTCATTTGAGGGGTTTTTAAAGTGTTAGATTTTGTTAAAATTATTAAATAAATTTTATCATGATAAATAATATTACATAATCTGTTAAAAGAATTAAAATTCTTTAATTTTTTCTAAAAATACAAATTTTTTTGATTTCTATTGGATGTTGTAAAAACATTAATTTACAGATAGTCCGTATAAAATTAATATAATCTCTTATTTTAAAATGAGTTTTTGTTAAGTTAAAATATTGATTTTGATACTACTACTAAGTTTAGTTAAATTAAAATGGTCGTTTACTAATTAGTTATTACCATCTTCAAATTGATTATTAATTTTCACTATCAAACAAATTACCCGCCCATGCCATGCAAGCTGACTAGACAAAGAATAAAGGATTGTTTGATAGCAATTGAATGGGATTGAATGGTTGAATCGGTCAATCATTCAGTGCGTTTGTTTAGAGTTGAATGGCTAAATCGGTCAAATTTTTGAGCTGAATGACTAAGTCTAATTTTTTTTGACTAAATGGTTAAGTCCCGGCTAAATAGAGTAAAAAAAATTTATAAAAATTTATTAAAAAAATTAAATATTATATTAAGTAATATTAAATAATTTACAACAATTTTGAATTTTTTCAGATGGGTAAAATAGTAAAAATATGTTATTCAGATATTTTAAACTTGTCACTTATCAAACAACTTTTTTCATTCAGTATTCAGAAATTTATTTCATTCAGCTCATTCAGATTAAGCATTCAGAACTATTTCATTCAGTTTTTATCAAACACCCCATAAATTATGTTCAAACAATATTTTAAAAGGACATAAGAGACATTAACCATTTTTTTTAACGGTGTTAAGATGGAAAAATGAAGGTTATATGCGATGAAAATGTAACCATAGATAGTAATTTGTAGGTTTTTCAACCATAGATGGTGACATGCAATATCATTAAAACCATAAGTACTAAATTGCATTTTACCCAACTATTTATCCAAAAGTATTATAAGATTATTATTAACTTTTTGAAATCAATTTAAAATATTTTTAAATTTAAAATTGACATAAATTCTTTTAATTTTAATCAATATAATGGCTAATACTTTAAAACATCTAAAAAATATTATTTATTGTTTCATAATTTTTAATTAGTTATCTCAATTTTGAGTTTGAATATATCTTAAATTAATTTTTAAAATCAATAATGATCTTATAATTTAGAACAAATGAAGTATTAATTTTTTTAAAAGTAAATTTTATCATTACAAAGAAATTAATGATATAGATTAAGGAATTGATATGCTCATGACAAGTGAAGATATTAATTCAACAAACTCCTCTTTTGGAACAAAAAATTTTAATTTTAAAAATATCTATTTTCATATATTATTTTAAAATGTTATAGAAAACTTTTGTATTTGAAAAACTTGTTCCTTTTAAAAAATATATTATATAAATTCTATCTTTAGTTAAATAACACAGTTTTAGAAGGAATTAAATTTCTTATTAGAATAATCTTACACAATATTAATTATTATCGTTGTTATTATTATTAATATGTTAGTACACATTTCTTAATTAACCTTATTTAATTATAAAATTCAAATAAAATTACTTATTTTATCTAATAAATTATCTTTATAAAAACATGTCAACAATATAAGAACTCAACAATAAAATTTGTGCTTCGCGTGAAATTCTAAACTAATAAAATTAAAGTTAAATCTCGAGTTAGGGAATTTCCAGTTGCCAATTCCACCACAAAAAAAGAAAAAATTAAAAATAAATCTTAAGGTCAGGGAATTTCTAGTTGTAGGTTCCTCCAAAAAATAATAAGTTAAAAAGTAATTTAAACATAATCTTGAGGTCAGGGAATTTGTGAGTTTTGAAAAAAACTGCATAAGGGAAAAGAAAATGAGAAAACAATGAAAAATAAACTTTCCACTAAAAAAATAAATTTTAAATTAATACGTTTAAAAAAATTCCAATATTGCCATAAAATTTTAAATATCAAAATTTTATAAACTCTTGATTGTAATTTCCATCAATTTGGTAATGGTGAATCAACAATCCAATAATTTATAAAAGTGGCCATTTTATTATTTACTCTCTATTTCTCCAAATTATTTAGGTATCTTATTCCCCCTAAATTAATCATTGTCCTAAAGTATGATCTAATCAATGAACTCTTATCTTATGTCACTGCACATCTCAAATTATTGTTTTCAATTACGGATATAATCAATAAATTAACTCACTCACTCCCTAGGTTAATTAATTTCCGAGCGATAACAAAACGAATAAGGGATTATTATTTTTACAAGTAAATTATAAAAGACGGTTTTTGACTTTTAAAAATCATAAATTAATGGATTTTTTAATTTAAAATTAATATGAAATATATATAATACTTTAAGGTTATGTTTGTTTGCAAAAATTATACTTGGGATTGAACTATTTGGATTAATTTAACACTATTTCGGGCTATTTTATCCCATGATAGGGGATTAATAGTCCTTTAAATAGTTTTATGGATTATTTTTTATCATTCTTAAGACTATTTATGAGAGATTATATAATTTCATGATGAATTTGAGATTAACAGTCCCCCTCATTTTAAGCTATTAAATGATTTTATGAGACTAATAGTTTAATATTAAGAAACTAATAATCCCTTATCATGAAATAAAATAATCCGAAATAGTATTAAATTAATACAAATAGTTCAATCGCAAATATATTTTTTATAAATAAACATAGCCTAAATATCTCTTTCGGCGAGGCCAAAAAATTAAATCGAGGAAGACAATTAAAAAAGTTGCAAGTCTTTTTACTTTTAAACGAGGAAGGCCAAAAAATATGTCTCTACTTTTTCCTTTTCTATTGTTTTAATAAATTTGAATGGCGAGGTCGCTAGGTTGGTAATAAGAATTGAAGCGAAGATTATATCAACAAAGGGATAATTGAGCTCAGTAATATATATAGTTTAATTTAGACAAGAAAATATAACTTGAATATTTGAATATTATTTTCCTAATCTGAACATCATCCTCATTAACAATCAATAATCAAAAAATCAAGATTTACAACAACCCTCTAAATTTCATAATAACATCATAAATTTCATGAAAAAGTTACACCAATAAAGATCAAAGCAGTTATACAACATTAATATGTATATATATAATCCATTATCTTGGATTGCGCGGTGCTATTTGTTTGCCAAAATTAATTGGATTCACCGACATCCTCAGTTTCCGGCTGATCGACCTCGGCGGCCTGCTGTTGATCTCCTCCGGCAACTTGTGGTGGCACACTGGGCACGTATTGCTTCGTGTTAGCCACGGAACAATGCAGTCTGCATGAAACTTTTGCATGCAATCCGGCGGAATGACCACGCTCTCGTCCATAACAAACTCATACGTACAAACGGAGCACGTTCCTCCGGCGCAAGATTTTCTGAAAGAACGCGTAGCTTTGATGGTTGGGATTGCATCAATGTATGATTTTGCAGTGGCCGGAGTAGGGTGGTGGTGGGTTGCGGCGGCGGTTAGTTGCAGGGGTGACTCAAGACAATTTGAGGCCTAAAGCGATATTTTTAATAAGGCATTCTATGTTTGATACATCTTTCATTAACTTTTATGGTCAAATTGATCATTTTTCAAATAAATATATCTTATTATTATTTAATATATATGTAAAAAGCATATAAACATTATAAATTATATAAAATTTAGTACTAATCTCAATGTTTACTTTTTTTTAAAATCTAAATATATATGTTTAATTGTTAATTTTAAAAATGGTCAATTTGACTATAAAAATCAATGGAGAACTTTTATTTTGGGACGGATGGAGTATTAATAATTTTTATTTAAATGAGGTTTTTTTTTATACTGTTAATTTTTTTTACATATTTAATATTTAAATTGAATTATGGGCCTAAAAAATTATTTGGCTTATATTTTTATAAGACCTTTTTATATGAATTACTTATGATGTTTAAAAATTTTGGGGTCTTTTTTGAAATAAGGCCTAAAGCGCAGGCTTTTTTTTTTTATATAGTAGGGCCGGCCCTGGTTAGTTGTATAGGGTTTTGTGTGGTGGTTGTGGTAGACATGATTTCTCTTGCGTAATTTTGTTTATGAATTATGACCGAACGAGGGTAACTATATATATATAAATAGGACCGGCTATTATGAAGTTATGATAGATGAAGTTACAATAGATGACTTGGAGGGCAAGTAATTTATATTCATAACTATATATATACACACACGTGTAAGAAGTATGTATTGTGAAATTTGAATGGAGGCGGTGAAAAAAACACATTCATAAGCGTGTGTAATTTATGTACTTCAATATTCCTTTTGCGAAAAGGATTTGTATTTTGAATAGAAGCGGTGAGAAAAAAGTTAACGGGTCGGAATGTTTTAATTTTTTCAAAAAATAATTTATTTATTTATCTATTTTATTATTTATTTTAAAGGGAGGGCAAAATTGTAACATTTTTAGGTGATTTTTGTGTCACATTATATATTAAAAAAATTCTACTTGATGTTTACTCTTATGGTATGGATAAAACAACAATAGGAAAATTCCCTTGACAAGTTGGATAAAAATAAACTACGCACTTCTCCATTTTTGATTTAATAATTGTGTATATTGTGTTACTTTATACTTTCTCTTATTAAAAGTTTTTATTACTGTTTTAGGTAATCTCAAGTTAAATGTTCATTTATTTTAAATAATTTATTTATTTGTTTACAATAAAATTCCTATAATACCTTTGTATGTTCTATATTTATATTATCTCTACATATTTATGAAGTGTTATTTGTCATGTATAAAAAATTATGCAATTAGATGAAAAGTTATAATGACTTTTTGAATTAAGGAATTCAAATAGTTAGAGTTAGAAATAATATTAAATACATTAAGAATTGATTCCAATAATAAGAAGTTTATTTTTTATTTTTTGATAGTTTAGCAGAAAATTAAGCACACACTGTAAGACTCTGAATTTTATGAAATACAAAATTTAATTTTTCTTCATTTATATCTTTTCTGAAACAGTAAGTGGTTAAATTGACAAAGTTAAAAGTTAAGGATGTTATGTGCAAATTATATTATGTCGGATAATATTCGTTTGGTCGGGGAATATTCGTTCTGTCGGGGAATATTCGTACGACGGCGCCGTACATTGGTAGACCCCACAACGAATAATTGTCGGATATAGAAAATGACATAAATAATTTTTAATTAGTCAATGGTACTATCACTTTTAATTGTTAAAATATCCGGTGGTAAAAGAATAGTAATATACGGTATTACAAGTAACACGCGTTATTGCACAGTAGCCCACGGTATTGCACAGTAGCACACGGCATTGCACAGTGTTTCGTATTATTGAACTGGTAAAGTGGTTATCGTACAATATTTGACTTTATTGTCACATCCACAATAATTCATATTATTAAATTGATAATTGTCACAGTAGCATATGCACAGTAATTCACATTATTGAATCAATAATTGTCATTACACAGTAACGTATGCTTTCTTTTACATACTTTCTGCATTATTGCTATCTATTATGATGTTGATTAAACTGTTGTATTTTATTATTAATTAATTTGGTATTTAACTCAGAAAGCCAACTACACTGTATTTATAACAATTAGTTATAATAATGAATAAGTGTGATTTATTGTTGAATAATTTAATTGATAAAGTTATTTGTTTATAATATAAAGTTAGGTGATATAAAATGAATGGTATATATTAAAGATAATATAAAATTTAAAATTGATGGTGTAAATTAAAGATGATATTTAAATGAATGGTTTATATTAAGGAAATCTTAAAAGATAAAATGAATGGTATAGATTAAAGATAATATATAATTTGAAATGGATGGTGTAGATTAAAGATGCTCTTTAAATGAATGGTTTATATTAAGAAAATCTTAAAAGATGAAATGAATGGTGTGGATTAAACATTATCTTAAAATGAATGGTTTGGATTAAATAAGGAAATCTTGAATTTTGGCTATAAATAGAGGTCTTAACTTAAGAAATTTTTCATAACATTCTTACATACATTTTCTTTCACTCTCTAAATACTTCTTTGTGTAAGTTCTCTCTAAGTGTTCTTAAGTCATTCCTAGTTTTGAAATCTTTTGCATTCTTCCTTGAATTCCCGAGTGGAATTTTCTTATGTACAACAACTCTTTCGAAAAATCATAGTAAATTCATTATTTGTCGGAATTTAATGAATTAAAAGCCTGTCTCTTCAGTTTTTCGTCCTCTACAACTTTGAAGAAGGAAGAAAAGTCATCTGAAATTATCTTCATGCCTTAAAATGCTAAAAACCGTAACCTATTCTGATTTTCGTCACTATTTTCAGTCTTAGTTTTGAAAATTCATAACTCATTCATATTAACTCCGAATTGAGTGATTCTTGAGTCTATGTCGTCTATCTTTTCGAGAGTAACATTATTTTAAAAACATAAAGAGATTTTGAAAACTCTAGAAGACTCAAAAGTCAGATTCTTTACTGCTATATAGACAAACAAGGAAGGATTTGTTCGGCCATAAACTTGTTTCACAATATCAAGGTAAGGGATGTCATTTTCTTTCATACTCTTAAACTTACTACGGTAAAGGATTATCAATCTTTGATTCTCGAAAATAATATCGTTTCTCTCTTACTCATAATATATGTCATTTATTTCCATGTATTAAATTGTGGGAATAACCTGAGCGGATTACCGCCTGTTGGTGAATAACCTTTCGTATTCATTTATTATTAATCTCTGAGAATAACCTTACTGCGCGGATTACCGCCTGTTTAGTGAATATCTCTTCGTATTCAATTTTTATTAAATTGTGGGAATAACCTTATGGAGCGGACTACCGCCTGTTGGTGAATAACCTTTCGTATTCATTCCTTATTAATCTTTGAGAATAACCTGACTACGCGGATTACCGCATGTTTGGTGAATTACTCTTTGCATTCATTTCTTATTTGTCTCTTATGGAAATAATTTGTCTACACGAATTATCACATGACACTTTTATTCCATATTCATTTGTAATATCATTTTCTTTCATATTCGTAAATGATGTTATTTTCCTTTATACTCATAAGAGATACCATCTTTTTCATCTTCCAGTATTCAAACTTACTATGGTAAGGGATATTAATTTATTTCACCTTTTGTTAATCAAACCTGTTACGGTAAGGGATATTATTTTCTTTCATACTCCTAAATCGAAACTTATTATGGAACTATTGCTTCTATAATTCCTGAAAATATTATATGTTCCATAATAGTTGTGTGACGCCCCCAAATCTGGGCCCACACAGCCCAAACTTGAGTCGTCAAAAGACTACAACAAAATTATTACAACAAAGCACAACGTACAACAATACAGTGTATAATAATACACAACCAAGTCTTCACTATTATTGTCACACTATTTTACAAAACATGAAGACTATGATAACTATTCCTCGGACCTTCACTCCATTCCCCGGCTAGACCCTGTTATGTTTTCATCTCCTGTTGAAAAACAATGGAACAAAAGAAAGGGTGAGCTCAAATAGCCCAGTAAGAAATATCATGACTAAGATAATGACGAATAAATTATCATTAGCCTTCAACAGTTGAGTTCTTGATAGAATACAATAGACTACAAGGTTTATATCAAAAACTGCAGTTAAATTCTTAAACAATGTTTAGATCAATAATAGCAGCGAAATGAGCAATCTATTAGAAGAATAATGCAGACTATAATGTCCACTCGCTTCTCTTTTTCGTAAAAACATCATCAACTTTTATCATCTGAAATACCATTAGTCATGATAATATAAATTCACAGTTCCTGATCATAATCATGCACATCAACAGTTCATCTTTGCACTACGGGCCAAAGATATTCAATATAGCACCAACGGTCATGATTATACCAGATTCAGCCTTTGGTCATAATCATACCAATCAACAGTTCATCTTTGCACTACGGGCCAAAGAGAACATTCACCACGTGCCATAAAAGACACCGAACAGATGTATCGCCTTTAACCTATTATATCGCCTTTAACCTATCATCTGTTCAACAAATATATCACATCTGTGCCCCCCGCCACAGATATTCACAACAGCTTGATTTTTGGATGATTAGAATGATATAAATGAAGAACAGAAGAAATAGGATAACAATAAGTATCGGAAGTTTACTT
The DNA here is from genome assembly GCA_947179155.2 of Hedera helix. Lineage (NCBI taxonomy): Eukaryota > Viridiplantae > Streptophyta > Magnoliopsida > Apiales > Araliaceae > Hedera > Hedera helix. The sequence continues at coordinate 17,456,648 of OX359272.1, read as the reverse complement.
TGTACAGATTCAAATAATGTCCAAATTGTCAACATGATGTGGAGTGAAATTTAAAAATGATATTCAAGATCCACAGTTCAGAATAACGGTTACAATTCAATAGAAAGGTTCACGTAAATAGGAAAGTTCAGTTGAAATAATGAAGTTCAACTATTATGGAACATATAATATTTTCAGGAATTATAAAAGCAATAGTTCCATAATAAATTTCGATTTAGGAGTATGAAAGAAAATAATATCCCTTACCGTAGCAGGTTTGATTAACAAAAGGTGAAGGAAATTAATACAAAGGGTTATTCACCAACAGGCGGCAATCCGCTCCGTAAGGTTATTCCCACAATTTAATAGAATTTGAGTACAAAGAGTTATTCACCAAACATGCGGCAATCCGCTCCGTAAGGTTATTCTCACAATTTAATACATGGAAATAAAAGGCACGTCTTATGAGTAAGGAAGAAACAATATTATTATCGAGAATCAAATAATGATAATCCCTTACCATAGTACGTTTGAATAATGGAAGATGAAAAAGATGGTATCCCTTACCTCAACACGTGACTGGATATTGATTTAAATGAGGTTGATTAACTTGAACAGTACACGTATACTTATAGATCTTCACAAATACTCAAGATGACTTAAGCACACTTAGAGAGAACTTTCACAAGAAGTATTTAGAGAGAGAAAGAAAAAACAAGTAAGGAAGTTTATGAAAAATTCTTAAGTTAAGGCTTCTATTTATAGCCAAAAATCTTATCATTCATTTAATCTAAACCATTCATTTAAAGATCATCTTTTAATCTACACCATCCATTTCAAATATTATATTATCTTTAATCTACACCATTCATTTCATATCACCTAATAATCACCTAACTTTATATTATAAACAAATCAATTTAATTATTCAACAATAATTCACACTTTAATCTACACCATTCATTTCATATCACCTAATAATCACCTAACTTTATATTATAAACAAATCAATTCAATTATTCAACAATAATTCACACTTTAATCTACACCATTCATTTCATATCACCTAATAATCACCTAACTTTATATTATAAACAAATAACTTTATCAATTCAATTATTATGACTAATTGTTATAAATACAGTATAGTTAGCTCTTAGATATCAAGTCAATAAATTAATGAAATACAACTGTTTAAATAACATCATAATAGAGATAACAATAATGTAAAATAAAGCATACGTTACTGTGTAATGACAATTATTGATTCAATAATGTGAATTACTGTGCATATGTTACTGTGACAATTATTAGGTTCAATAATTTTAAAAACAGTGCAACAACAATTATTGACTCAATGATATAAAATACAGTGTAATGACAATTATTAAATCAATAATGCAAAATACTGTGTAACAACAATTATTGAATTGATAATATAAAATATTATGCAGTGACAATTATCGATGAAATGATGCGTAACAGTTACGGTGTCAATTATCAGACCAATAATATGAGACACTATGCAATACCGTGTGTTACTGTAGAGTACCGAGTGCTACAGAAAATACCAATAACTACCGTATGCTACTATTCTTTTATCACCGGTATTTTAACAGTTCCGTTGACTATTTTTATTTAAAAAGGTTATTTCTGTCGTTTTCTATATCCGACAAATATTCCGTTGTGGGGTCCACCAATAATTTGTTATTTCGGCGTTGTCGGACCAAACGAATATTCCCCGACCAAACGAATATTCCCCGACAAAGCGAATATTGTCCGACAAAATAAAATTTGCACATAACATCCTTAACTTTTAACTTTATCGATTTAACCACTTACTGTTTCAAAAAATATATATATGAAGAAAAATTAAATTTTGTATTTCATAAAATTCGGGGTCTTACAACCTCCCCTCCTTATGAAATTTCGTCCCCGAAATTGACGTACCTGACATATCGAAGAGGTAAGGATACTTAGATTTCATCTCAGATTCTAGCTCCCAGGTCATTTCCTCAGTATCTTGGTTCCTCCATAAAACCTTAACTTGAGGTATAACCTTTGAGCGTAGGATCTGCTCCTTCTTATCCAGGATCTTAACAGGTACCTCCTCGTATGTTAAATCATCTGCTATAACGTGTGGTTCTAACTCAATGACGTGGTTTGGGTCCTTCACATATTTACGTAACATAGATATGTGAAAAACGTTATGGATGCGAGACATACTTGGTGGTAGGGCTAGTCTGTAGGCTACAGTTCCTATTCGATCGAGGATTTCAAATGGGCCAATAAATCGAGGGTTGAGCTTTCCTCTCTTTCCGAATCTCGTAACCCCTTTCCATGGAGAAACACGTAAGAATACATGATCTCCGACGTTGAAACTTTCGTCTCTCCGATGAAGATCAGCATAACTCTTTTGTAGTTCTTGTGCGGTCTGTATTCGTTGTCGGATCATTTGGATCTTTTCGGTCGTCAAGCGTACCAACTCGGGTCCCAACAATTTTGGTTCTCCTACCTCATTCCAAAATATTGGAGAGCGACACTTCCTTCCATACAATGCCTTGAATGGAGCCATGCCTATGCTTGCTTGGTAACTGTTGTTGTAAGAAAATTCCACCAACGACAAGTACTTATCCCAACTTCCTTTGAAGTCCAATACACAAAGTCTCAAAAGATCTTCGAGGGTCTGGATCGTCCTTTCCGATTGTCCGTCCGTTTGAGGATGGTATGCAGAACTAAAACGTAGTTCAGTGCCCATAGCTTTTTGTAGACTGATCCAAAAGCGTGAAGTGAATCTAGGATCTCGATCAGAAACTATGGAAACTGGCATGCCATGCAATCTCACGATCTCATTTATGTACATACCGGCAAGACGTTCAAGTGAAAAGTTTTCTCGTATAGGCAAGAAATGAGCAGATTTGGTCAATCTATCTACGATCACCCAAATTGCATCTAAGCCTTGAGAAACTTTTGGAAGACCCGTCACGAAGTCCATATTGATGTGTTCCCACTTCCATTCGGGAACTTCAAGTGATTGTAATGGACCTTTAGGAACTTGATGCTCTGCCTTGACACGTTGACAAGTTAGGCACCTTGAGATAAACTCCGCAATCTCTCTTTTCATATTGTTCCACCAAAATGTATGTCGAAGATCTCGATACATCTTGGTACCTCCTGGGTGGATTGCAAACGGCGTGTTGTGTGCCTCCATCACGATTTTATGCTTTAATTCAGGATCGTTAGGAACACATAGTCGAGAGTTGACTCGAAGTATTCCTTTCTCGTCGATTCTTGCTTCGGGAATGGCACCTTCTTGTACTTTCTTTATCATATTTATCAGTTCCGGATTGGTAGCTTGAGCAGTTTTAATTTTATCGATTAAAGTTGGTTCTACTCGCACGTGAGCAATCTTCGAGTGGGTCCCTGGTGTCTTTAGCTCTATCTCCATCTTTTGCAAGTCGTACAAAATACACTTTTGTGTTGTCAGCAGTGCACTTGTACTTGCATAAGATTTTCTGCTCAAAGCGTCAGCTACAACGTTCGCCTTTCCCGGGTGATACTGGATTGTGTGGTCATAATCCTTTAACAGCTCAAGCCAACGTCGTTGTCGCATGTTGAGTTCCTTCTGGGTGAAGAAATACTTGAGACTTTTATGATCCGTATAGATATCCACTTTTTCTCCGTACAAGTAGTGTCTCCAGATCTTCAACGCGAAAACGACTGCTGCCAACTCTAGATCATGAGTAGGATAATTTTTCTCATAATCTTTGAGTTGTCGAGAGGCGTAGGCTATAACCTTTCCATGTTGCATAAGGACACAGCGTAGACCTTTGCCAGAAGCATCGCTGTAGATAACAAATTCTCCTGATCCTGATGGTATGGTCAGAACAGGAGCTGAAACCAGTCTCTTCTTGAGTTCTTGAAAACTTTTCTCGCATTCCTCGCTCCATATGAATTTTGTGCTTTTCCGAGTAAGCTGCGTTAATGGAGTGGCGATTCGAGAAAATCCTTCTACGAATCTCCGATAATAACCAGCTAGACCCAGAAAACTTTGGACTTCGGTTACTGTTTTGGGTTGTTCCCAATTTAGTACCGTTTCAATCTTCGCAGGATCGACTGATATTCCTTGACTAGAAATCACATGCCCAAGAAACGCGACCTCCTCAAGCCAGAACTCACATTTCTTCAACTTGGCATATAATTTGTTTTCACGGAGCTTTTGTAGTATCAATCTCAGGCGTTGTTCATGATCCTCGCGACTCTTGGAGTATATGAGGATGTCATCAATAAAGACAACCACAAAATGATCCAAATGTTCCTTGAATATCCGGTTCATCATGTCCATGAAAGCTGCAGGAGCATTAGTTAGTCCAAAAGGTATGACTAAAAACTCATAATGCCCATAACGAGTTCTGAAAGCAGTCTTTGGAATGTCTTCAGCTTTAACCTTTAACCTTTAACTGATGATATCCAGAACGGAGATCAATCTTTGAGAAATGTTGAGCGCCTTGCAATTGATCAAACATGTCATCAATCCGAGGTAACGGGTACCTGTTCTTGATGGTGACATGGTTCAATTCTCGGTAGTCAATGCACAATCTCATACTCCCGTCTTTCTTCTTCACAAATAGAACAGGAGCACCCCAAGGTGATGCACTCGGACGAATGAAACCGGTATCCAACAATTCCTGTAGTTGGACTTTTAACTCTTGAAGTTCAATGGGAGCCATTCGGTAGGGAGCTTTGGAAATGGGCTTGGTACCGGGTTCAAGATCAATATAAAAATCAATTTCACGGTTTGGGGGTAAGCCAGGAAGTTCTTCAGGAAAAACGTCAGGAAACTCATTAACAATAGGAATATCATTCAAGTTTGACGTATTTTTGTTCAAATCAGTGACATGAGCTAAAAAGGCTTGACATCCGTTTTTCAATAAACGAATGACTTTATGGCTAGAAATAACAGTTATAGATTTCAATGGTTTAGTTGCTTGAATTTGCATGACAGGTTGATTAGGAATATGAAAACTAATAATCTTATGAAAACAATCAATTTTAGCATGATGGGTAGTCAACCAATCAATTCCTAAAATCACATCAAATTCACGCATCTCCAAAGAAATAAGGTCAACAGGTAATGTGAGGTTGTTGATTTGAACTAGGCAAGATTTATAGACAGTAGATGTAATGGTAATTTCTCCTAAAGGGTTTCAACTGATAAGTCAAAGTCCAAGTTTTCAGGAGTTAAGTTTAAACGCTGAGCACATGCAGGTGAGATAAAAGAATGGGTAGAGCCAGTATCTAACAAAGCGTAGACTTCACGAGAATTTATGAATAGCTTACCGGTTATCACCTCGTTCGAGTTTCGTGCCATTTGGGATGTCACAACAAAAGCTCTCCCTTGAACTACAGATTTTCCTTTATCCGCTCTAGCTTTTGGTATCATCATTGCAGCTGGACTTGATTTTGTGGCAGGACAAAACCGCGCAAGATGACCCTCTTTCCCACAACTGTAGCACTTTTTGGACTGCAGTGTACAGTTTGGGCTGATGTGACCTTCCTGACCACACCTATAGCATCTCACTGGTGGTCGATCTTCTCCCCTTGAAACTGGGGTCGGTGCTGGTGTTGGTACTGGTGCTGGTGCCCTTCCATAATTATTATGGAATCTCTTTCTTTTGAAATTGTTCCCACTAAATTCTCCTCTTCTGTTATTTGGTATGGAATTACCACCGAAGTGTTGGTTACCTCCTCGATGGTTCTCGTTCCTGTGGTTGTTGTCACTCCTTTCTCTATGCTGATCATTAACTCTTGGCTGCAATATTTCATCTGTTTGCTCCACCCTTTGAGCCCTATCTACAACATCTGAATACAAAATGAATTTATGAGAACTAAGTTGTTGACGAATTTTGAGTCTCAAACCTCTCAGGAACATTCGACTCATTTGTGCTTCGTCATCTACTAGATGAGTCGCAAAACGAGACAGTTCAGCAAACTTAGCTTCATATTGAGAAGCTGTCATGTTTCCCTGCTCCAGCTTAATGAATTCCACTTCCTTCATATGGCGGATGCTTTCTGGGAAGTACTTCTCGTTAAACAATTCTTCGAATTCTGTCCAAGACATTTCGAGTGCTGAAGGTTGGATACGTTTTACCGCTTCCCACCAATGGTCCGCCTCACCTCGTAACATAAAAGTGGCAAATGGCACCTTCTGATCATCAGCGCATTGTAAGACATCAAGTATTTTTGTCGTCTGCTTTAGCCATGCCTCCGCTTTGAGTGGGTCAGGCTTCCCGTGGAATTCAGGTGGTCCTAATTCTTTAAATTGCTTAACAGTGACCATCCTCAAATTGCCAGCGTTTCTACCGTTATTATTGACTGGATTTCCTCTTCCTTGATTCTGTATGAACTGTATGAAATTCCTAAAGAATCCATCGTTCATCATGTTATCAGGAACATTATTTCCTGAGTTGGCAGGAGGATTGTTTGGGGCCTCTTGATTCTCGGCTACATTTGCTTCGGGTATTCCATAATTAACCTCTTGATTTTCAGATGCCATACTTAACTGTGGTCACAAAATAAATGTTAGTTCAAATAAACTGATTCATCACTTCATGTTCCTACATTCAAATCGACTCATTAGATAATAAAATCTATTTTAGGTAGGACACACTAGTGACTGATTCTATTCGTCTCTCCCCTCCTAGTTCTACCCCAGATCTCCATTAAAGACCATATCCCTAAGCTCTAATGCCAACTTTGACGCCCCCAAATCTGGGCCCACACAGCCCAAACTTGAGTCGTCAAAAGACTACAACAAAATTATTACAACAAAGCACAACGTACAACAATACAGTGTATAATAATACACAACTAAGTCTTCATTATTATTGTCACACTATTTTACAAAACATGAAGACTATGATAACTATTCCTCGGACCCTCACTCCATTCCCCGGCTAGACCCTGTTATGTTTTCATCTCCTGTTGAAAAACAATGGAACAAAAGAAAGGGTGAGCTCAAATAGCCCAGTAAGAAATATCATGACTAAGATAATGACGAATAAATTATCATTAGCCTTCAACAGTTGAGTTCTTGATAGAATACAATAGACTACAAGGTTTATATCAAAAACTGCAGTTAAATTCTTAAACAATGTTTAGATCAATAATAGCAGCGGAATGAGCAATCTATTAGAAGAATAATGCAGACTATAATGTCCACTCGCTTCTCTTTTTCGTAAAAACATCATCAACTTTTATCATCTGAAATACCATTAGTCATGATAATATAAATTCACAGTTCCTGATCATAATCATGCACATCAACAGTTCATCTTTGCACTACGGGCCAAAGATATTCAATATAGAACCAACGGTCATGATTATACCAGATTCAGCCTTTGGTCATAATCATACCAATCAACAGTTCATCTTTGCACTACGGGCCAAAGAGAACATTCACCACGTGCCATAAAAGACACCGAACAGATGTATCGCCTTTAACCTATTATATCGCCTTTAACCTATCATCTGTTCAACAAATATATCACATCTGTGCCCCCCGCCACAGATATTCACAACATCTTGATTTTTGGATGATTAGAATGATATAAATGAAGAACAGAAGAAATAGGATAACAATAAGTATCGGAAGTTTACTTTGTACAGATTCAAATAATGTCCAAATTGTCAACATGATGTGGAGTGAAATTTAAAAATGATATTCAAGATCCACAGTTCAGAATAACGGTTACAATTCAATAGAAAGGTTCACGTAAATAGGAAGGTTCAGTTGAAATAATGAAGTTCAACTATTATGGAACATATAATATTTTCAGGAATTATAGAAGCAATAGTTCCATAATAAATTTCGATTTAGGAGTATGAAAGAAAATAATATCCCTTACCGTAGCAGGTTTGATTAACAAAAGGTGAAGGAAATTAATACAAAGGGTTATTCACCAACAGGCGGCAATCCGCTCCGTAAGGTTATTCCCACAATTTAATAGAATTTGAGTACAAAGAGTTATTCACCAAACAGGCGGCAATCCGCTCCGTAAGGTTATTCTCAGAATTTAATACATGGAAATAAAAGGCACGTCTTATGAGTAAGGAAGAAACAATATTATTATCGAGAATCAAATAATGATAATCCCTTACCATAGTACGTTTGAATAATGGAAGATGAAAAAGATGGTATCCCTTACCTCAACACGTGACTGGATATTGATTTAAATGAGGTTGATTAACTTGAACAGTACACGTATACTTATAGATCTTCACAAATACTCAAGATGACTTAAGCACACTTAGAGAGAACTTTCACAAGAAGTATTTAGAGAGAGAAAGAAAGAACAAGTAAGGAAGTTTATGAAAAATCCTTAAGTTAAGGCTTCTATTTATAGCCAAAAATCTTATCATTCATTTAATCTAAACCATTCATTTAAAGATCATCTTTTAATCTACACCATCCATTTCAAATATTATATTATCTTTAATCTACACCATTCATTTCATATCACCTAATAATCACCTAACTTTATATTATAAACAAATCAATTTAATTATTCAACAATAATTCACACTTTAATCTACACCATTCATTTCATATCACCTAATAATCACCTAACTTTATATTATAAACAAATCAATTCAATTATTCAACAATAATTCACACTTTAATCTACACCATTCATTTCATATCACCTAATAATCACCTAACTTTATATTATAAACAAATAACTTTATCAATTCAATTATTATGACTAATTGTTATAAATACAGTATAGTTAGCTCTTAGATATCAAGTCAATAAATTAATGAAATACAACTGTTTAAATAACATCATAATAGAGATAACAATAATGTAAAATAAAGCATACGTTACTGTGTAATGACAATTATTGATTCAATAATGTGAATTACTGTGCATATGTTACTGTGACAATTATTAGGTTCAATAATTTTAAAAACAGTGCAACAACAATTATTGACTCAATGATATAAAATACAGTGTAATGACAATTATTAAATCAATAATGCAAAATACTGTGTAACAACAATTATTGAATTGATAATATAAAATATTATGCAGTGACAATTATCGATGAAATGATGCGTAACAGTTACGGTGTCAATTATCAGACCAATAATATGAGACACTATGCAATACCGTGTGTTACTGTAGAGTACCGAGTGCTACAGAAAATACCAATAACTACCGTATGCTACTATTCTTTTATCACCGGTATTTTAACAGTTCCGTTGACTATTTTTATTTAAAAAGGTTATTTCTGTCGTTTTCTATATCCGACAAATATTCCGTTGTGGGGTCCACCAATAATTTGTTATTTCGGCGTTGTCGGACCAAACGAATATTCCCCGACCAAACGAATATTCCCCGACAAAGCGAATATTGTCCGACAAAATAAAATTTGCACATAACATCCTTAACTTTTAACTTTATCGATTTAACCACTTACTGTTTCAAAAAATATATATATGAAGAAAAATTAAATTTTGTATTTCATAAAATTCGGGGTCTTACAAGTTGCACTTCATCTAATATCATTTCAACTGAACCTTCCTATTTTTCTAAATCTCTATTGAACTTTAATTGTTATTCTGAACTGTAGATCTTGAATATCGTTCTTGAATTTGATTCCACATCATGTTTACAATTTGGACATTATTTGAATCTGCACGAAGTAAACTTCCGATACTTATTGTTTATCCTGTTTCTTATATGTTTAATTGTTAATTTTAAAAATGGTCAATTTGACTATAAAAATCAATGGAGAACTTTTATTTTGGGACGGATGGAGTATTAATAATTTTTATTTAAATGAGGTTTTTTTTTATACTGTTAATTTTTTTTACATATTTAATATTTAAATTGAATTATGGGCCTAAAAAATTATTTGGCTTATATTTTTATAAGACCTTTTTATATGAATTACTTATGATGTTTAAAAATTTTGGGGTCTTTTTTGAAATAAGGCCTAAAGCGCAGGCTTTTTTTTTTTATATAGTAGGGCCGGCCCTGGTTAGTTGTATAGGGTTTTGTGTGGTGGTTGTGGTAGACATGATTTCTCTTGCGTAATTTTGTTTATGAATTATGACCGAGCGAGGGTAACTATATATATATAAATAGGACCGGCTATTATGAAGTTATGATAGATGAAGTTACAATAGATGACTTGGAGGGCAAGTAATTTATATTCATAACTATATATACACACACACGTGTAAGAAGTATGTATTGTGAAATTTGAATGGAGGCGGTGAAAAAAACACATTCATAAGCGTGTGTAATTTATGTACTTCAATATTCCTTTTGCGAAAAGGATTTGTATTTTGAATAGAAGCGGTGAGAAAAAAGTTAACGGGTCGGAATGTTTTAATTTTTTCAAAAAATAATTTATTTATTTATCTATTTTATTATTTATTTTAAAGGGAGGGCAAAATTGTAACATTTTTAGGTGATTTTTGTGTCACATTATATATTAAAAAAATTCTACTTGATGTTTACTCTTATGGTATGGATAAAACAACAATAGGAAAATTCCCTTGACAAGTTGGATAAAAATAAACTACGCACTTCTCCATTTTTGATTTAATAATTGTGTATATTGTGTTACTTTATACTTTCTCTTATTAAAAGTTTTTATTACTGTTTTAGGTAATCTCAAGTTAAATGTTCATTTATTTTAAATAATTTATTTATTTGTTTACAATAAAATTCCTATAATACCTTTGTATGTTCTATATTTATATTATCTCTACATATTTATGAAGTGTTATTTGTCATGTATAAAAAATTATGCAATTAGATGAAAAGTTATAATGACTTTTTGAATTAAGGAATTCAAATAGTTAGAGTTAGAAATAATATTAAATACATTAAGAATTGATTCCAATAATAAGAAGTTTATTTTTTATTTTTTGATAGTTTAGCAGAAAATTAAGCACACACTGTAAGACTCTTAATTTTATGAAATACAAAATTTAATTTTTCTTCATTTATATCTTTTCTGAAACAGTAAGTGGTTAAATTGACAAAGTTAAAAGTTAAGGATGTTATGTGCAAATTATATTATGTCGGATAATATTCGTTTGGTCGGGGAATATTCGTTCTGTCGGGGAATATTCGTACGACGGCGCCGTACATTGGTAGACCCCACAACGAATAATTGTCGGATATAGAAAATGACATAAATAATTTTTAATTAGTCAATGGTACTATCACTTTTAATTGTTAAAATATCCGGTGGTAAAAGAATAGTAATATACGGTATTACAAGTAACACGCGTTATTGCACAGTAGCCCACGGTATTGCACAGTAGCACACGGCATTGCACAGTGTTTCGTATTATTGAACTGGTAAAGTGGTTATCGTACAATATTTGACTTTATTGTCACATCCACAATAATTCATATTATTAAATTGATAATTGTCACAGTAGCATATGCACAGTAATTCACATTATTGAATCAATAATTGTCATTACACAGTAACGTATGCTTTCTTTTACATACTTTCTGCATTATTGCTATCTATTATGATGTTGATTAAACTGTTGTATTTTATTATTAATTAATTTGGTATTTAACTCAGAAAGCCAACTACACTGTATTTATAACAATTAGTTATAATAATGAATAAGTGTGATTTATTGTTGAATAATTTAATTGATAAAGTTATTTGTTTATAATATAAAGTTAGGTGATATAAAATGAATGGTATATATTAAAGATAATATAAAATTTAAAATTGATGGTGTAAATTAAAGATGATATTTAAATGAATGGTTTATATTAAGGAAATCTTAAAAGATAAAATGAATGGTATAGATTAAAGATAATATATAATTTGAAATGGATGGTGTAGATTAAAGATGCTCTTTAAATGAATGGTTTATATTAAGAAAATCTTAAAAGATGAAATGAATGGTGTGGATTAAACATTATCTTAAAATGAATGGTTTGGATTAAATAAGGAAATCTTGAATTTTGGCTATAAATAGAGGTCTTAACTTAAGAAATTTTTCATAACATTCTTACATACATTTTCTTTCACTCTCTAAATACTTCTTTGTGTAAGTTCTCTCTAAGTGTTCTTAAGTCATTCCTAGTTTTGAAATCTTTTGCATTCTTCCTTGAATTCCCGAGTGGAATTTTCTTATGTACAACAACTCTTTCGAAAAATCATAGTAAATTCATTATTTGTCGGAATTTAATGAATTAAAAGCCTGTCTCTTCAGTTTTTCGTCCTCTACAACTTTGAAGAAGGAAGAAAAGTCATCTGAAATTATCTTCATGCCTTAAAATGCTAAAAACCGTAACCTATTCTGATTTTCGTCACTATTTTCAGTCTTAGTTTTGAAAATTCATAACTCATTCATATTAACTCCGAATTGAGTGATTCTTGAGTCTATGTCGTCTATCTTTTCGAGAGTAACATTATTTTAAAAACATAAAGAGATTTTGAAAACTCTAGAAGACTCAAAAGTCAGATTCTTTACTGCTATATAGACAAACAAGGAAGGATTTGTTCGGCCATAAACTTGTTTCACAATATCAAGGTAAGGGATGTCATTTTCTTTCATACTCTTAAACTTACTACGGTAAAGGATTATCAATCTTTGATTCTCGAAAATAATATCGTTTCTCTCTTACTCATAATATATGTCATTTATTTCCATGTATTAAATTGTGGGAATAACCTTACGGAGCGGATTACCGCCTGTTGGTGAATAACCTTTCGTATTCATTTATTATTAATCTCTGAGAATAACCTTACTGCGCGGATTACCGCCTGTTTAGTGAATATCTCTTCGTATTCAATTTTTATTAAATTGTGGGAATAACCTTATGGAGCGGACTACCGCCTGTTGGTGAATAACCTTTCGTATTCATTCCTTATTAATCTTTGAGAATAACCTGACTACGCGGATTACCGCATGTTTGGTGAATTACTCTTTGCATTCATTTCTTATTTGTCTCTTATGGAAATAATTTGTCTACACGAATTATCACATGACACTTTTATTCCATATTCATTTGTAATATCATTTTCTTTCATATTCGTAAATGATGTTATTTTCCTTTATACTCATAAGAGATACCATCTTTTTCATCTTCCAGTATTCAAACTTACTATGGTAAGGGATATTAATTTATTTCACCTTTTGTTAATCAAACCTGTTACGGTAAGGGATATTATTTTCTTTCATACTCCTAAATCGAAACTTATTATGGAACTATTGCTTCTATAATTCCTGAAAATATTATATGTTCCATAATAGTTGTGTGACGCCCCCAAATCTGGGCCCACACAGCCCAAACTTGAGTCGTCAAAAGACTACAACAAAATTATTACAACAAAGCACAACGTACAACAATACAGTGTATAATAATACACAACCAAGTCTTCACTATTATTGTCACACTATTTTACAAAACATGAAGACTATGATAACTATTCCTCGGACCTTCACTCCATTCCCCGGCTAGACCCTGTTATGTTTTCATCTCCTGTTGAAAAACAATGGAACAAAAGAAAGGGTGAGCTCAAATAGCCCAGTAAGAAATATCATGACTAAGATAATGACGAATAAATTATCATTAGCCTTCAACAGTTGAGTTCTTGATAGAATACAATAGACTACAAGGTTTATATCAAAAACTGCAGTTAAATTCTTAAACAATGTTTAGATCAATAATAGCAGCGAAATGAGCAATCTATTAGAAGAATAATGCAGACTATAATGTCCACTCGCTTCTCTTTTTCGTAAAAACATCATCAACTTTTATCATCTGAAATACCATTAGTCATGATAATATAAATTCACAGTTCCTGATCATAATCATGCACATCAACAGTTCATCTTTGCACTACGGGCCAAAGATATTCAATATAGCACCAACGGTCATGATTATACCAGATTCAGCCTTTGGTCATAATCATACCAATCAACAGTTCATCTTTGCACTACGGGCCAAAGAGAACATTCACCACGTGCCATAAAAGACACCGAACAGATGTATCGCCTTTAACCTATTATATCGCCTTTAACCTATCATCTGTTCAACAAATATATCACATCTGTGCCCCCCGCCACAGATATTCACAACAGCTTGATTTTTGGATGATTAGAATGATATAAATGAAGAACAGAAGAAATAGGATAACAATAAGTATCGGAAGTTTACTTTGTACAGATTCAAATAATGTCCAAATTGTCAACATGATGTGGAGTGAAATTTAAAAATGATATTCAAGATCCACAGTTCAGAATAACGGTTACAATTCAATAGAAAGGTTCACGTAAATAGGAAAGTTCAGTTGAAATAATGAAGTTCAACTATTATGGAACATATAATATTTTCAGGAATTATAAAAGCAATAGTTCCATAATAAATTTCGATTTAGGAGTATGAAAGAAAATAATATCCCTTACCGTAGCAGGTTTGATTAACAAAAGGTGAAGGAAATTAATACAAAGGGTTATTCACCAACAGGCGGCAATCCGCTCCGTAAGGTTATTCCCACAATTTAATAGAATTTGAGTACAAAGAGTTATTCACCAAACATGCGGCAATCCGCTCCGTAAGGTTATTCTCACAATTTAATACATGGAAATAAAAGGCACGTCTTATGAGTAAGGAAGAAACAATATTATTATCGAGAATCAAATAATGATAATCCCTTACCATAGTACGTTTGAATAATGGAAGATGAAAAAGATGGTATCCCTTACCTCAACACGTGACTGGATATTGATTTAAATGAGGTTGATTAACTTGAACAGTACACGTATACTTATAGATCTTCACAAATACTCAAGATGACTTAAGCACACTTAGAGAGAACTTTCACAAGAAGTATTTAGAGAGAGAAAGAAAAAACAAGTAAGGAAGTTTATGAAAAATTCTTAAGTTAAGGCTTCTATTTATAGCCAAAAATCTTATCATTCATTTAATCTAAACCATTCATTTAAAGATCATCTTTTAATCTACACCATCCATTTCAAATATTATATTATCTTTAATCTACACCATTCATTTCATATCACCTAATAATCACCTAACTTTATATTATAAACAAATCAATTTAATTATTCAACAATAATTCACACTTTAATCTACACCATTCATTTCATATCACCTAATAATCACCTAACTTTATATTATAAACAAATCAATTCAATTATTCAACAATAATTCACACTTTAATCTACACCATTCATTTCATATCACCTAATAATCACCTAACTTTATATTATAAACAAATAACTTTATCAATTCAATTATTATGACTAATTGTTATAAATACAGTATAGTTAGCTCTTAGATATCAAGTCAATAAATTAATGAAATACAACTGTTTAAATAACATCATAATAGAGATAACAATAATGTAAAATAAAGCATACGTTACTGTGTAATGACAATTATTGATTCAATAATGTGAATTACTGTGCATATGTTACTGTGACAATTATTAGGTTCAATAATTTTAAAAACAGTGCAACAACAATTATTGACTCAATGATATAAAATACAGTGTAATGACAATTATTAAATCAATAATGCAAAATACTGTGTAACAACAATTATTGAATTGATAATATAAAATATTATGCAGTGACAATTATCGATGAAATGATGCGTAACAGTTACGGTGTCAATTATCAGACCAATAATATGAGACACTATGCAATACCGTGTGTTACTGTAGAGTACCGAGTGCTACAGAAAATACCAATAACTACCGTATGCTACTATTCTTTTATCACCGGTATTTTAACAGTTCCGTTGACTATTTTTATTTAAAAAGGTTATTTCTGTCGTTTTCTATATCCGACAAATATTCCGTTGTGGGGTCCACCAATAATTTGTTATTTCGGCGTTGTCGGACCAAACGAATATTCCCCGACCAAACGAATATTCCCCGACAAAGCGAATATTGTCCGACAAAATAAAATTTGCACATAACATCCTTAACTTTTAACTTTATCGATTTAACCACTTACTGTTTCAAAAAATATATATATGAAGAAAAATTAAATTTTGTATTTCATAAAATTCGGGGTCTTACAACCTCCCCTCCTTATGAAATTTCGTCCCCGAAATTGACGTACCTGACATATCGAAGAGGTAAGGATACTTAGATTTCATCTCAGATTCTAGCTCCCAGGTCATTTCCTCAGTATCTTGGTTCCTCCATAAAACCTTAACTTGAGGTATAACCTTTGAGCGTAGGATCTGCTCCTTCTTATCCAGGATCTTAACAGGTACCTCCTCGTATGTTAAATCATCTGCTATAACGTGTGGTTCTAACTCAATGACGTGGTTTGGGTCCTTCACATATTTACGTAACATAGATATGTGAAAAACGTTATGGATGCGAGACATACTTGGTGGTAGGGCTAGTCTGTAGGCTACAGTTCCTATTCGATCGAGGATTTCAAATGGGCCAATAAATCGAGGGTTGAGCTTTCCTCTCTTTCCGAATCTCGTAACCCCTTTCCATGGAGAAACACGTAAGAATACATGATCTCCGACGTTGAAACTTTCGTCTCTCCGATGAAGATCAGCATAACTCTTTTGTAGTTCTTGTGCGGTCTGTATTCGTTGTCGGATCATTTGGATCTTTTCGGTCGTCAAGCGTACCAACTCGGGTCCCAACAATTTTGGTTCTCCTACCTCATTCCAAAATATTGGAGAGCGACACTTCCTTCCATACAATGCCTTGAATGGAGCCATGCCTATGCTTGCTTGGTAACTGTTGTTGTAAGAAAATTCCACCAACGACAAGTACTTATCCCAACTTCCTTTGAAGTCCAATACACAAAGTCTCAAAAGATCTTCGAGGGTCTGGATCGTCCTTTCCGATTGTCCGTCCGTTTGAGGATGGTATGCAGAACTAAAACGTAGTTCAGTGCCCATAGCTTTTTGTAGACTGATCCAAAAGCGTGAAGTGAATCTAGGATCTCGATCAGAAACTATGGAAACTGGCATGCCATGCAATCTCACGATCTCATTTATGTACATACCGGCAAGACGTTCAAGTGAAAAGTTTTCTCGTATAGGCAAGAAATGAGCAGATTTGGTCAATCTATCTACGATCACCCAAATTGCATCTAAGCCTTGAGAAACTTTTGGAAGACCCGTCACGAAGTCCATATTGATGTGTTCCCACTTCCATTCGGGAACTTCAAGTGATTGTAATGGACCTTTAGGAACTTGATGCTCTGCCTTGACACGTTGACAAGTTAGGCACCTTGAGATAAACTCCGCAATCTCTCTTTTCATATTGTTCCACCAAAATGTATGTCGAAGATCTCGATACATCTTGGTACCTCCTGGGTGGATTGCAAACGGCGTGTTGTGTGCCTCCATCACGATTTTATGCTTTAATTCAGGATCGTTAGGAACACATAGTCGAGAGTTGACTCGAAGTATTCCTTTCTCGTCGATTCTTGCTTCGGGAATGGCACCTTCTTGTACTTTCTTTATCATATTTATCAGTTCCGGATTGGTAGCTTGAGCAGTTTTAATTTTATCGATTAAAGTTGGTTCTACTCGCACGTGAGCAATCTTCGAGTGGGTCCCTGGTGTCTTTAGCTCTATCTCCATCTTTTGCAAGTCGTACAAAATACACTTTTGTGTTGTCAGCAGTGCACTTGTACTTGCATAAGATTTTCTGCTCAAAGCGTCAGCTACAACGTTCGCCTTTCCCGGGTGATACTGGATTGTGTGGTCATAATCCTT
The DNA here is from genome assembly GCA_947179155.2 of Hedera helix. Lineage (NCBI taxonomy): Eukaryota > Viridiplantae > Streptophyta > Magnoliopsida > Apiales > Araliaceae > Hedera > Hedera helix. The sequence goes on along the minus strand of OX359272.1, from coordinate 17,438,890 downwards.
TAACAGCTCAAGCCAACGTCGTTGTCGCATGTTGAGTTCCTTCTGGGTGAAGAAATACTTGAGACTTTTATGATCCGTATAGATATCCACTTTTTCTCCGTACAAGTAGTGTCTCCAGATCTTCAACGCGAAAACGACTGCTGCCAACTCTAGATCATGAGTAGGATAATTTTTCTCATAATCTTTGAGTTGTCGAGAGGCGTAGGCTATAACCTTTCCATGTTGCATAAGGACACAGCGTAGACCTTTGCCAGAAGCATCGCTGTAGATAACAAATTCTCCTGATCCTGATGGTATGGTCAGAACAGGAGCTGAAACCAGTCTCTTCTTGAGTTCTTGAAAACTTTTCTCGCATTCCTCGCTCCATATGAATTTTGTGCTTTTCCGAGTAAGCTGCGTTAATGGAGTGGCGATTCGAGAAAATCCTTCTACGAATCTCCGATAATAACCAGCTAGACCCAGAAAACTTTGGACTTCGGTTACTGTTTTGGGTTGTTCCCAATTTAGTACCGTTTCAATCTTCGCAGGATCGACTGATATTCCTTGACTAGAAATCACATGCCCAAGAAACGCGACCTCCTCAAGCCAGAACTCACATTTCTTCAACTTGGCATATAATTTGTTTTCACGGAGCTTTTGTAGTATCAATCTCAGGCGTTGTTCATGATCCTCGCGACTCTTGGAGTATATGAGGATGTCATCAATAAAGACAACCACAAAATGATCCAAATGTTCCTTGAATATCCGGTTCATCATGTCCATGAAAGCTGCAGGAGCATTAGTTAGTCCAAAAGGTATGACTAAAAACTCATAATGCCCATAACGAGTTCTGAAAGCAGTCTTTGGAATGTCTTCAGCTTTAACCTTTAACCTTTAACTGATGATATCCAGAACGGAGATCAATCTTTGAGAAATGTTGAGCGCCTTGCAATTGATCAAACATGTCATCAATCCGAGGTAACGGGTACCTGTTCTTGATGGTGACATGGTTCAATTCTCGGTAGTCAATGCACAATCTCATACTCCCGTCTTTCTTCTTCACAAATAGAACAGGAGCACCCCAAGGTGATGCACTCGGACGAATGAAACCGGTATCCAACAATTCCTGTAGTTGGACTTTTAACTCTTGAAGTTCAATGGGAGCCATTCGGTAGGGAGCTTTGGAAATGGGCTTGGTACCGGGTTCAAGATCAATATAAAAATCAATTTCACGGTTTGGGGGTAAGCCAGGAAGTTCTTCAGGAAAAACGTCAGGAAACTCATTAACAATAGGAATATCATTCAAGTTTGACGTATTTTTGTTCAAATCAGTGACATGAGCTAAAAAGGCTTGACATCCGTTTTTCAATAAACGAATGACTTTATGGCTAGAAATAACAGTTATAGATTTCAATGGTTTAGTTGCTTGAATTTGCATGACAGGTTGATTAGGAATATGAAAACTAATAATCTTATGAAAACAATCAATTTTAGCATGATGGGTAGTCAACCAATCAATTCCTAAAATCACATCAAATTCACGCATCTCCAAAGAAATAAGGTCAACAGGTAATGTGAGGTTGTTGATTTGAACTAGGCAAGATTTATAGACAGTAGATGTAATGGTAATTTCTCCTAAAGGGTTTCAACTGATAAGTCAAAGTCCAAGTTTTCAGGAGTTAAGTTTAAACGCTGAGCACATGCAGGTGAGATAAAAGAATGGGTAGAGCCAGTATCTAACAAAGCGTAGACTTCACGAGAATTTATGAATAGCTTACCGGTTATCACCTCGTTCGAGTTTCGTGCCATTTGGGATGTCACAACAAAAGCTCTCCCTTGAACTACAGATTTTCCTTTATCCGCGCTAGCTTTTGGTATCATCATTGCAGCTGGACTTGATTTTGTGGCAGGACAAAACCGCGCAAGATGACCCTCTTTCCCACAACTGTAGCACTTTTTGGACTGCAGTGTACAGTTTGGGCTGATGTGACCTTCCTGACCACACCTATAGCATCTCACTGGTGGTCGATCTTCTCCCCTTGAAACTGGGGTCGGTGCTGGTGTTGGTACTGGTGCTGGTGCCCTTCCATAATTATTATGGAATCTCTTTCTTTTGAAATTGTTCCCACTAAATTCTCCTCTTCTGTTATTTGGTATGGAATTACCACCGAAGTGTTGGTTACCTCCTCGATGGTTCTCGTTCCTGTGGTTGTTGTCACTCCTTTCTCTATGCTGATCATTAACTCTTGGCTGCAATATTTCATCTGTTTGCTCCACCCTTTGAGCCCTATCTACAACATCTGAATACAAAATGAATTTATGAGAACTAAGTTGTTGACGAATTTTGAGTCTCAAACCTCTCAGGAACATTCGACTCATTCGTGCTTCGTCATCTACTAGATGAGTCGCAAAACGAGACAGTTCAGCAAACTTAGCTTCATATTGAGAAACTGTCATGTTTCCCTGCTCCAGCTTAATGAATTCCACTTCCTTCATATGGCGGATGCTTTCTGGGAAGTACTTCTCGTTAAACAATTCTTCGAATTCTGTCCAAGACATTTCGAGTGCTGAAGGTTGGATACGTTTTACCGCTTCCCACCAATGGTCCGCCTCACCTCGTAACATAAAAGTGGCAAATGGCACCTTCTGATCATCAGCGCATTGTAAGACATCAAGTATTTTTGTCGTCTGCTTTAGCCATGCCTCCGCTTTGAGTGGGTCAGGCTTCCCGTGGAATTCAGGTGGTCCTAATTCTTTAAATTGCTTAACAGTGACCATCCTCAAATTGCCAGCGTTTCTACCGTTATTATTGACTGGATTTCCTCTTCCTTGATTCTGTATGAACTGTATGAAATTCCTAAAGAATCCATCGTTCATCATGTTATCAGGAACATTATTTCCTGAGTTGGCAGGAGGATTGTTTGGGGCCTCTTGATTCTCGGCTACATTTGCTTCGGGTATTCCATAATTAACCTCTTGATTTTCAGATGCCATACTTAACTGTGGTCACAAAATAAATGTTAGTTCAAATAAACTGATTCATCACTTCATGTTCCTACATTCAAATCGACTCATTAGATAATAAAATCTATTTTAGGTAGGACACACTAGTGACTGATTCTATTCGTCTCTCCCCTCCTAGTTCTACCCCAGATCTCCATTAAAGACCATATCCCTAAGCTCTAATGCCAACTTTGACGCCCCCAAATCTGGGCCCACACAGCCCAAACTTGAGTCGTCAAAAGACTACAACAAAATTATTACAACAAAGCACAACGTACAACAATACAGTGTATAATAATACACAACTAAGTCTTCATTATTATTGTCACACTATTTTACAAAACATGAAGACTATGATAACTATTCCTCGGACCCTCACTCCATTCCCCGGCTAGACCCTGTTATGTTTTCATCTCCTGTTGAAAAACAATGGAACAAAAGAAAGGGTGAGCTCAAATAGCCCAGTAAGAAATATCATGACTAAGATAATGACGAATAAATTATCATTAGCCTTCAACAGTTGAGTTCTTGATAGAATACAATAGACTACAAGGTTTATATCAAAAACTGCAGTTAAATTCTTAAACAATGTTTAGATCAATAATAGCAGCGGAATGAGCAATCTATTAGAAGAATAATGCAGACTATAATGTCCACTCGCTTCTCTTTTTCGTAAAAACATCATCAACTTTTATCATCTGAAATACCATTAGTCATGATAATATAAATTCACAGTTCCTGATCATAATCATGCACATCAACAGTTCATCTTTGCACTACGGGCCAAAGATATTCAATATAGAACCAACGGTCATGATTATACCAGATTCAGCCTTTGGTCATAATCATACCAATCAACAGTTCATCTTTGCACTACGGGCCAAAGAGAACATTCACCACGTGCCATAAAAGACACCGAACAGATGTATCGCCTTTAACCTATTATATCGCCTTTAACCTATCATCTGTTCAACAAATATATCACATCTGTGCCCCCCGCCACAGATATTCACAACAGCTTGATTTTTGGATGATTAGAATGATATAAATGAAGAACAGAAGAAATAGGATAACAATAAGTATCGGAAGTTTACTTTGTACAGATTCAAATAATGTCCAAATTGTCAACATGATGTGGAGTGAAATTTAAAAATGATATTCAAGATCCACAGTTCAGAATAACGGTTACAATTCAATAGAAAGGTTCACGTAAATAGGAAGGTTCAGTTGAAATAATGAAGTTCAACTATTATGGAACATATAATATTTTCAGGAATTATAGAAGCAATAGTTCCATAATAAATTTCGATTTAGGAGTATGAAAGAAAATAATATCCCTTACCGTAGCAGGTTTGATTAACAAAAGGTGAAGGAAATTAATACAAAGGGTTATTCACCAACAGGCGGCAATCCGCTCCGTAAGGTTATTCCCACAATTTAATAGAATTTGAGTACAAAGAGTTATTCACCAAACAGGCGGCAATCCGCTCCGTAAGGTTATTCTCAGAATTTAATACATGGAAATAAAAGGCACGTCTTATGAGTAAGGAAGAAACAATATTATTATCGAGAATCAAATAATGATAATCCCTTACCATAGTACGTTTGAATAATGGAAGATGAAAAAGATGGTATCCCTTACCTCAACACGTGACTGGATATTGATTTAAATGAGGTTGATTAACTTGAACAGTACACGTATACTTATAGATCTTCACAAATACTCAAGATGACTTAAGCACACTTAGAGAGAACTTTCACAAGAAGTATTTAGAGAGAGAAAGAAAGAACAAGTAAGGAAGTTTATGAAAAATCCTTAAGTTAAGGCTTCTATTTATAGCCAAAAATCTTATCATTCATTTAATCTAAACCATTCATTTAAAGATCATCTTTTAATCTACACCATCCATTTCAAATATTATATTATCTTTAATCTACACCATTCATTTCATATCACCTAATAATCACCTAACTTTATATTATAAACAAATCAATTTAATTATTCAACAATAATTCACACTTTAATCTACACCATTCATTTCATATCACCTAATAATCACCTAACTTTATATTATAAACAAATCAATTCAATTATTCAACAATAATTCACACTTTAATCTACACCATTCATTTCATATCACCTAATAATCACCTAACTTTATATTATAAACAAATAACTTTATCAATTCAATTATTATGACTAATTGTTATAAATACAGTATAGTTAGCTCTTAGATATCAAGTCAATAAATTAATGAAATACAACTGTTTAAATAACATCATAATAGAGATAACAATAATGTAAAATAAAGCATACGTTACTGTGTAATGACAATTATTGATTCAATAATGTGAATTACTGTGCATATGTTACTGTGACAATTATTAGGTTCAATAATTTTAAAAACAGTGCAACAACAATTATTGACTCAATGATATAAAATACAGTGTAATGACAATTATTAAATCAATAATGCAAAATACTGTGTAACAACAATTATTGAATTGATAATATAAAATATTATGCAGTGACAATTATCGATGAAATGATGCGTAACAGTTACGGTGTCAATTATCAGACCAATAATATGAGACACTATGCAATACCGTGTGTTACTGTAGAGTACCGAGTGCTACAGAAAATACCAATAACTACCGTATGCTACTATTCTTTTATCACCGGTATTTTAACAGTTCCGTTGACTATTTTTATTTAAAAAGGTTATTTCTGTCGTTTTCTATATCCGACAAATATTCCGTTGTGGGGTCCACCAATAATTTGATATTTCGGCGTTGTCGGACCAAACGAATATTCCCCGACCAAACGAATATTCCCCGACAAAGCGAATATTGTCCGACAAAATAAAATTTGCACATAACATCCTTAACTTTTAACTTTATCGATTTAACCACTTACTGTTTCAAAAAATATATATATGAAGAAAAATTAAATTTTGTATTTCATAAAATTCGGGGTCTTACAAGTTGCACTTCATCTAATATCATTTCAACTGAACCTTCCTATTTTTCTAAATCTCTATTGAACTTTAATTGTTATTCTGAACTGTAGATCTTGAATATCGTTCTTGAATTTGATTCCACATCATGTTTACAATTTGGACATTATTTGAATCTGCACGAAGTAAACTTCCGATACTTATTGTTTATCCTGTTTCTTATATGTTTAATTGTTAATTTTAAAAATGGTCAATTTGACTATAAAAATCAATGGAGAACTTTTATTTTGGGACGGATGGAGTATTAATAATTTTTATTTAAATGAGGTTTTTTTTTATACTGTTAATTTTTTTTACATATTTAATATTTAAATTGAATTATGGGCCTAAAAAATTATTTGGCTTATATTTTTATAAGACCTTTTTATATGAATTACTTATGATGTTTAAAAATTTTGGGGTCTTTTTTGAAATAAGGCCTAAAGCGCAGGCTTTTTTTTTTTATATAGTAGGGCCGGCCCTGGTTAGTTGTATAGGGTTTTGTGTGGTGGTTGTGGTAGACATGATTTCTCTTGCGTAATTTTGTTTATGAATTATGACCGAGCGAGGGTAACTATATATATATAAATAGGACCGGCTATTATGAAGTTATGATAGATGAAGTTACAATAGATGACTTGGAGGGCAAGTAATTTATATTCATAACTATATATACACACACACGTGTAAGAAGTATGTATTGTGAAATTTGAATGGAGGCGGTGAAAAAAACACATTCATAAGCGTGTGTAATTTATGTACTTCAATATTCCTTTTGCGAAAAGGATTTGTATTTTGAATAGAAGCGGTGAGAAAAAAGTTAACGGGTCGGAATGTTTTAATTTTTTCAAAAAATAATTTATTTATTTATCTATTTTATTATTTATTTTAAAGGGAGGGCAAAATTGTAACATTTTTAGGTGATTTTTGTGTCACATTATATATTAAAAAAATTCTACTTGATGTTTACTCTTATGGTATGGATAAAACAACAATAGGAAAATTCCCTTGACAAGTTGGATAAAAATAAACTACGCACTTCTCCATTTTTGATTTAATAATTGTGTATATTGTGTTACTTTATACTTTCTCTTATTAAAAGTTTTTATTACTGTTTTAGGTAATCTCAAGTTAAATGTTCATTTATTTTAAATAATTTATTTATTTGTTTACAATAAAATTCCTATAATACCTTTGTATGTTCTATATTTATATTATCTCTACATATTTATGAAGTGTTATTTGTCATGTATAAAAAATTATGCAATTAGATGAAAAGTTATAATGACTTTTTGAATTAAGGAATTCAAATAGTTAGAGTTAGAAATAATATTAAATACATTAAGAATTGATTCCAATAATAAGAAGTTTATTTTTTATTTTTTGATAGTTTAGCAGAAAATTAAGCACACACTGTAAGACTCTTAATTTTATGAAATACAAAATTTAATTTTTCTTCATTTATATCTTTTCTGAAACAGTAAGTGGTTAAATTGACAAAGTTAAAAGTTAAGGATGTTATGTGCAAATTATATTATGTCGGATAATATTCGTTTGGTCGGGGAATATTCGTTCTGTCGGGGAATATTCGTACGACGGCGCCGTACATTGGTAGACCCCACAACGAATAATTGTCGGATATAGAAAATGACATAAATAATTTTTAATTAGTCAATGGTACTATCACTTTTAATTGTTAAAATATCCGGTGGTAAAAGAATAGTAATATACGGTATTACAAGTAACACGCGTTATTGCACAGTAGCCCACGGTATTGCACAGTAGCACACGGCATTGCACAGTGTTTCGTATTATTGAACTGGTAAAGTGGTTATCGTACAATATTTGACTTTATTGTCACATCCACAATAATTCATATTATTAAATTGATAATTGTCACAGTAGCATATGCACAGTAATTCACATTATTGAATCAATAATTGTCATTACACAGTAACGTATGCTTTCTTTTACATACTTTCTGCATTATTGCTATCTATTATGATGTTGATTAAACTGTTGTATTTTATTATTAATTAATTTGGTATTTAACTCAGAAAGCCAACTACACTGTATTTATAACAATTAGTTATAATAATGAATAAGTGTGATTTATTGTTGAATAATTTAATTGATAAAGTTATTTGTTTATAATATAAAGTTAGGTGATATAAAATGAATGGTATATATTAAAGATAATATAAAATTTAAAATTGATGGTGTAAATTAAAGATGATATTTAAATGAATGGTTTATATTAAGGAAATCTTAAAAGATAAAATGAATGGTATAGATTAAAGATAATATATAATTTGAAATGGATGGTGTAGATTAAAGATGCTCTTTAAATGAATGGTTTATATTAAGAAAATCTTAAAAGATGAAATGAATGGTGTGGATTAAACATTATCTTAAAATGAATGGTTTGGATTAAATAAGGAAATCTTGAATTTTGGCTATAAATAGAGGTCTTAACTTAAGAAATTTTTCATAACATTCTTACATACATTTTCTTTCACTCTCTAAATACTTCTTTGTGTAAGTTCTCTCTAAGTGTTCTTAAGTCATTCCTAGTTTTGAAATCTTTTGCATTCTTCCTTGAATTCCCGAGTGGAATTTTCTTATGTACAACAACTCTTTCGAAAAATCATAGTAAATTCATTATTTGTCGGAATTAATGAATTAAAAGCCTGTCTCTTCAGTTTTTCGTCCTCTACAACTTTGAAGAAGGAAGAAAAGTCATCTGAAATTATCTTCATGCCTTAAAATGCTAAAAACCGTAACCTATTCTGATTTTCGTCACTATTTTCAGTCTTAGTTTTGAAAATTCATAACTCATTCATATTAACTCCGAATTGAGTGATTCTTGAGTCTATGTCGTCTATCTTTTCGAGAGTAACATTATTTTAAAAACATAAAGAGATTTTGAAAACTCTAGAAGACTCAAAAGTCAGATTCTTTACTGCTATATAGACAAACAAGGAAGGATTTGTTCGGCCATAAACTTGTTTCACAATATCAAGGTAAGGGATGTCATTTTCTTTCATACTCTTAAACTTACTACGGTAAAGGATTATCAATCTTTGATTCTCGAAAATAATATCGTTTCTCTCTTACTCATAATATGTGTCATTTATTTCCATGTATTAAATTGTGGGAATAACCTTACGGAGCGGATTACCGCCTGTTGGTGAATAACCTTTCGTATTCATTTATTATTAATCTCTGAGAATAACCTTACTGCGCGGATTACCGCCTGTTTAGTGAATATCTCTTCGTATTCAATTTTTATTAAATTGTGGGAATAACCTTATGGAGCGGACTACCGCCTGTTGGTGAATAACCTTTCGTATTCATTCCTTATTAATCTTTGAGAATAACCTGACTACGCGGATTACCGCATGTTTGGTGAATTACTCTTTGCATTCATTTCTTATTTGTCTCTTATGGAAATAATTTGTCTACACGAATTATCACATGACACTTTTATTCCATATTCATTTGTAATATCATTTTCTTTCATATTCGTAAATGATGTTATTTTCCTTTATACTCATAAGAGATACCATCTTTTTCATCTTCCAGTATTCAAACTTACTATGGTAAGGGATATTAATTTATTTCACCTTTTGTTAATCAAACCTGTTACGGTAAGGGATATTATTTTCTTTCATACTCCTAAATCGAAACTTATTATGGAACTATTGCTTCTATAATTCCTGAAAATATTATATGTTCCATAATAGTTGTGTGACGCCCCCAAATCTGGGCCCACACAGCCCAAACTTGAGTCGTCAAAAGACTACAACAAAATTATTACAACAAAGCACAACGTACAACAATACAGTGTATAATAATACACAACCAAGTCTTCACTATTATTGTCACACTATTTTACAAAACATGAAGACTATGATAACTATTCCTCGGACCTTCACTCCATTCCCCGGCTAGACCCTGTTATGTTTTCATCTCCTGTTGAAAAACAATGGAACAAAAGAAAGGGTGAGCTCAAATAGCCCAGTAAGAAATATCATGACTAAGATAATGACGAATAAATTATCATTAGCCTTCAACAGTTGAGTTCTTGATAGAATACAATAGACTACAAGGTTTATATCAAAAACTGCAGTTAAATTCTTAAACAATGTTTAGATCAATAATAGCAGCGAAATGAGCAATCTATTAGAAGAATAATGCAGACTATAATGTCCACTCGCTTCTCTTTTTCGTAAAAACATCATCAACTTTTATCATCTGAAATACCATTAGTCATGATAATATAAATTCACAGTTCCTGATCATAATCATGCACATCAACAGTTCATCTTTGCACTACGGGCCAAAGATATTCAATATAGCACCAACGGTCATGATTATACCAGATTCAGCCTTTGGTCATAATCATACCAATCAACAGTTCATCTTTGCACTACGGGCCAAAGAGAACATTCACCACGTGCCATAAAAGACACCGAACAGATGTATCGCCTTTAACCTATTATATCGCCTTTAACCTATCATCTGTTCAACAAATATATCACATCTGTGCCCCCCGCCACAGATATTCACAACAGCTTGATTTTTGGATGATTAGAATGATATAAATGAAGAACAGAAGAAATAGGATAACAATAAGTATCGGAAGTTTACTTTGTACAGATTCAAATAATGTCCAAATTGTCAACATGATGTGGAGTGAAATTTAAAAATGATATTCAAGATCCACAGTTCAGAATAACGGTTACAATTCAATAGAAAGGTTCACGTAAATAGGAAAGTTCAGTTGAAATAATGAAGTTCAACTATTATGGAACATATAATATTTTCAGGAATTATAAAAGCAATAGTTCCATAATAAATTTCGATTTAGGAGTATGAAAGAAAATAATATCCCTTACCGTAGCAGGTTTGATTAACAAAAGGTGAAGGAAATTAATACAAAGGGTTATTCACCAACAGGCGGCAATCCGCTCCGTAAGGTTATTCCCACAATTTAATAGAATTTGAGTACAAAGAGTTATTCACCAAACATGCGGCAATCCGCTCCGTAAGGTTATTCTCACAATTTAATACATGGAAATAAAAGGCACGTCTTATGAGTAAGGAAGAAACAATATTATTATCGAAAATCAAATAATGATAATCCCTTACCATAGTACGTTTGAATAATGGAAGATGAAAAAGATGGTATCCCTTACCTCAACACGTGACTGGATATTGATTTAAATGAGGTTGATTAACTTGAACAGTACACGTATACTTATAGATCTTCACAAATACTCAAGATGACTTAAGCACACTTAGAGAGAACTTTCACAAGAAGTATTTAGAGAGAGAAAGAAAAAACAAGTAAGGAAGTTTATGAAAAATTCTTAAGTTAAGGCTTCTATTTATAGCCAAAAATCTTATCATTCATTTAATCTAAACCATTCATTTAAAGATCATCTTTTAATCTACACCATCCATTTCAAATATTATATTATCTTTAATCTACACCATTCATTTCATATCACCTAATAATCACCTAACTTTATATTATAAACAAATCAATTTAATTATTCAACAATAATTCACACTTTAATCTACACCATTCATTTCATATCACCTAATAATCACCTAACTTTATATTATAAACAAATCAATTCAATTATTCAACAATAATTCACACTTTAATCTACACCATTCATTTCATATCACCTAATAATCACCTAACTTTATATTATAAACAAATAACTTTATCAATTCAATTATTATGACTAATTGTTATAAATACAGTATAGTTAGCTCTTAGATATCAAGTCAATAAATTAATGAAATACAACTGTTTAAATAACATCATAATAGAGATAACAATAATGTAAAATAAAGCATACGTTACTGTGTAATGACAATTATTGATTCAATAATGTGAATTACTGTGCATATGTTACTGTGACAATTATTAGGTTCAATAATTTTAAAAACAGTGCAACAACAATTATTGACTCAATGATATAAAATACAGTGTAATGACAATTATTAAATCAATAATGCAAAATACTGTGTAACAACAATTATTGAATTGATAATATAAAATATTATGCAGTGACAATTATCGATGAAATGATGTGTAACAGTTACGGTGTCAATTATCAGACCAATAATATGAGACACTATGCAATACCGTGTGTTACTGTAGAGTACCGAGTGCTACAGAAAATACCAATAACTACCGTATGCTACTATTCTTTTATCACCGGTATTTTAACAGTTCCGTTGACTATTTTTATTTAAAAAGGTTATTTCTGTCGTTTTCTATATCCGACAAATATTCCGTTGTGGGGTCCACCAATAATTTGTTATTTCGGCGTTGTCGGACCAAACGAATATTCCCCGACCAAACGAATATTCCCCGACAAAGCGAATATTGTCCGAGGGATAGTTATTATAGTCTTCACGTGTTGTAAAATAGTGTGGCAATAATCGTGAAAGACTTAGTTATGTATTAATACACTGTATTGTTGTACGTTGTACTACTTATAATAATTTTATTGTAGTCCTTTGACGACCTAGGTTTGGGCTGTGTGGGCCCGATTTGGGGGCGTCACACACACACCCTACAAACCTTGACGCCTTTGCAAAGGTTAAAACTCCTACCTCATGGTTATCATAAGGAGGGTCATACCACTCAGGCCAATAACCCGCGGTAATGAGAAGTTTTTTAATAACTTTAGTTTTATATGTGGATTATTTTGTCATTTTATTATTTTTTCTTAATAAACACAAAAAGTCAACTATGACTTTTATCCTGAAACGATGCGAGTATTAAAAATGAAACTTTTTTATGAAAAAAAAAATGATAAACGAGAATTTTTCTAGGTAATTAATAACCTATATTATATGCTTCGAAGTATACATGCACTAAGCTACAATTAAGATCACAAAATTTAAATCTTTTTAGCTCACTCTCTAAAGCAAGTTTAAATGTGCATGATGAACCCTAAAAATAGTACGCCCAGTTTTTTCATCAAAATGTTTACACTTAATCCCCATATGGAATACACATTAGGTGTTTCCGAAGAGTGAGACTCACACTCATTCATATTAGTTCACCCAAAATTCTTGCATAATTCCTTATGAATACCCATATGCAAGAATTTTTGATAATCTAATATGAAGGTGAGAATTTGGGTTTAATTCACTATAACAAAATAGTTTATCACTGAAGGACTATTAGCGAAAGAACTCTGTTGCTAAAAGAATATTAGTGACTGAATTTCGTCGCTAATTTCTGAAGCAAATATTCTAGTCGGTAAGATAAAATCAGCGACAAACATAACACCAACTGACTTTAGCGACGACTACAGTCGCTGATCCAAAGTGGGCTATTGATGTAGTATCACGTGTCAGCGATCGACATCAGCTAACGCAGTCTGTCGCTAATGAGTTTTTTTTATTATCCATTGCTAAAATATTATTAGCTACCGCGGTTGATTGCTAATTCTTTTCTTTTCCTTTTTTTTTAATTTTCCCCTATTTTTATGGATTTCCCAAAAGCACTTGTACCTGTATTCTTATCCCAACACATAGCACAAAAGATATAAAATTAACAACCCAAACTCAATCACACCAAATAGAAAAATCGAAATTGAAGTACATATATATACAATCAAAATAGCAAACTAAAGTCTAAATACAATACGATCCGATAAACATCTAAATGTACTTGGTACCAAAGAAAAGAAAAATAACAAATACTCGCTCTTAGCTCACTAGCTCCTCCTGATCATGAATCATCATCTAAACAACGCTCCTATAACAAAAGAAAAAAAAATGTTTAATATACTATATGTGTTGACTAATATAATTTAATATTAATTCTAACAAGGAACTTATAGTAAATGCTAAGATTACCTCGTCGTGCTCGGGTTCCTCTCCCTTTTGTCGTTGGACTACTATCGATATTGCTGCTGCTAAATCATCTAGATTCAAAGCCATCAAATGATCAAAAAAGTGTACGAAGAAGCTTAAGGGCCCTAAATATGGCCGCAATACAATCAACAACATTATGTGCAGTCGTCGACTAGCATGATGACTGCGTCGAACAACTATAAAGAAACCAGTACCATTCAGCCGCCGACGGTGTCCCTGGCCTCAACATAATTCTTCTTCACAATTGATGTCCTTTCCCACAACACTCCTGATCTATCGAAGGGCGACGACAGTTACCCGAGGGATAGGGTTCGTCCATCAAATGCGTATATGTGTCTTGAAATATGACAAGTATACACATATATACATCAAAATACACACACACACACACACACACACACACACACACACACATATATATATATATATATATATATATATATATATATATATATATATAGCATGGATCAAGAACATACCCCACCAAATAACATACCTAACATACCCCATTTAGCGACGGACCCAGCGACGGTTTGGTCTGTCGCCATAGGTTCTTTCGTTGTTAAATGTTTGTCCGTCGCGATATATTGTCCGTCCCTAAAAGTTTTAGCGACGGACGAACCGTCACCGGGTCCGTCGCTAAATGGGGTATGTTAGGTATGTTATTTAGTGGGGTATGTTCTTGATCTTTACTATATATATATATATATACAGTCCCCTTCTCCAGCGAACCTTAAAAAGCGAACCAAAGACGAACCGTCGTCTTTGGTATCTATGGCGACGGTTCGATCCGTCGCCATAGCCATGCACTCTATGACGATGGGTCGAACCGTCGCCATAGATACCAAAGACGACGGTTTGTCTTTAGTTCGCTTTTTAAAGTTCGCTTTTGAAAATTTTCCTATATATATATATATATATATATATATATATATATATATATATATATATATATACACATATTTATTAAATATAATGTTAAAAACTATAAACAACATAACGTAATAAAAACTTACAGCTATCTGTATAGCATCAGGCAAGCCATGACGCATTGCCACATAAACGTCCAACCAATCCACATGTCGGCCTTCGAATGTAGCCTTCTACAAATATGACAAGTAAACATAGCTGTGTCATATATGTACATGCATACTAGTATCATACTTTAACATTAATTAATAAATTTAAACTTAATGTACTTTCTTAGCACGATGTTGGGATTGTGGTATACTTTCGCCTTATATGTACTATTTGCTTTCCCTCGTTCTGCTGCACCTACGACCCTGTTCTTGGCATTAATCTTATGCCTCTTCGTCCACTCCTTAGCTTGCCATTGCATACACATCACAACTTATATATCGTGTGAACACCACTAGGGATTGTACTTGTGCATATGCTCCTCAGACTGTCCTGGATGGTCGATCCTGCGTTATGCAATGCTTTTTTTCCCTTTGTTCTTCATATTGTCTTTTGTTTGAATAAGACACTTGTTCCAAAAAAGCTCCTCAATTTTCTCAGTATTTGCCTCCACCCATCTGTAGTACCGTTTCTAAAATGAAAACAAAAAAATAACATTAGAACAATTATAATATACTTAAATAAGACTCTACGTTGGTTAATTAAAATATTAATAAATAATAAATAAAAAAAACACCTAAAACTCTCGTAAAACCGCCTCCTTATAGGCGGTAGGTATGCTGGCCCACGAAATAATGGGCGTAGGCCAATTCTCAGGAAATCAAACACAATTTACCATGCTAAGCAGTAAAACTGAAGTGTCAATCCATTTCAAGTTTGAAAATATCACAATGTTCAATCTCATAAAGTAATTACAAAAGCCATTTTTTGAGCTGAACAAGAAAAGCCAATAACTTGTACTTGGAACGACTAAAATTTCACAATCTATACAAAACATAATAGTAAGATGAAAAGGTGGTTTAATGGGAGCTTCATATCGCAGCAATATGCAGACTTAAAGGAAAATTTGACTAAAAGGAAAACCAAAATCCACTAGTAGTATAATATGCAGACTAAATCACAAAACCTAGGTTCCAATTTGACTAAAAGAAAAATTCAAAAAAACTCTGCCAATGAAAGGACATTCTTTGATTTCTCATTTGAAGCACTTGGCATACAAAAGGAAAGCATACCTGATATATGTATTCAATTATGTGTACAAAACTCAAAAATTTCTCAAATGTAATTAGTGAAATAGAAAAAAAAACATACCTATAATGGAAGGATGGTGGGTATAAAGATACACAAAACTAATGTTTCTGTATATTAAAGTTCATCAGTAACCAACCTACATATATACACCTGAAGTGAAACTGGATAGACAGCAGTGGGATTTAGATATCTACCTAATCTATACATTTGAATGTTTGTTAAGGATAATAAGCTAATCTATATATATCTTATCATGTTGTTCTGCTAAGGCTTATCATGTTGTTATGCTGAGGTTGTTGTGTCCGAGTATGGTGGTGACTTAATACCCTCCCGCAAGCTGATGGTGGTTGGGAGCACGGTAAGCTTGTTCCGTAGAAATTCAAACTTGGGATTGCTCAAAGCTTTGGTGAAAATGTCGGCAACCTGATCATGGGTGGAGATGTATCGAACCAAGAGATCCTGTCGAGCCACCTTTTCCCGAACAATGTGAAAGTCTACTTCAATGTGCTTCGTCCGTGCATGGAAAACTGGATTAGCTGCCAAATAAGTTGCACCAATATTATCACACCATAAGATAGGGGGTGCTTTCAAATAGATTCCTAATTCAGAGAATAAGGACTGTATCCATGTTATCTCGGCAGCAGTATCAGCCAAAGACTTGTATTCAGCTTCCGTAGACGAGCGTGCAACTGTTCGTTGCTTTCTAGATGACCAATAGATCAAATTATTGCCCATAAAAATGGCAAAGCCTGCTGTGGATTTTCGATCAAGGGAACTACCAGCCCAATCAGAGTCACAAAAGGCTTGAAGAGTAAACGGATTTGCTGATTTGGAAATGGAAAGGCCATAGGTAACAGTGTGTTGCAAATATCGAATGATCCTTTTGACAGCTGCCCAGTTGTCCTCAGTAGGACTATGCATCGATTGACAAACCTTATTGACGGCAAAGGACAGGTCTGGTCGGGTAAGTGTGGTATACTGTAATACGTCGACTATTTGCCGAAAAAAGGTTGGATTGGAGTATAAAGGAGCAGCAGAAGACACGGTAGGATGAGCTGCAGCTGGAGTTTTGACGGACTTACAGTCAGCCATCTTGGCTCTAGTAATCAAGTCCTTAATGTATTTGTGCTGAGATAAGAGCAATCCAGTTGATGTACGGACTGCTTCAATGCCTAGAAAATAATTGAGAGGACCTA
The DNA here is from genome assembly GCA_947179155.2 of Hedera helix. Taxonomy (NCBI): domain Eukaryota; kingdom Viridiplantae; phylum Streptophyta; class Magnoliopsida; order Apiales; family Araliaceae; genus Hedera; species Hedera helix. Next base: position 17,421,633 of record OX359272.1, on the reverse strand, counting down.
AATCTTTGAGAGCAAATTCCTTACCCAAGGTCTGCAACAAATCTCCGATAGCAGCAGAGGTATTTCCAGTAACTATGATATCATCAACATAAACCAATAAAATTAAGTGAATGCCAGAATGGGAATAAAGAAACATGGATGTATCAGAGGAAGAAATGGTGAAACCCAGTTGCATTAAGAAATCAGACAAACGCTGGTACCATGCTCGGGGAGCTTGTTTGAGCCTATAAAGAGACTTACGAAGACGACACACATGATTCGGATGACTGATGTCCTCAAAACCCGGTGGTTGTGCCATAAAGACTGTTTCATCTAAGCAACCATGGAGGAAAGCATTATTCACATCCAACTGATGAACATGCCAGGAAAGTGAAATAGCTAAAGATAAGACCACACGGATAGTGGTTGGTTTGACGACCGGACTAAATGTTTCTGCATAATCCACTCCTTCTTCCTGATTAAAACCCTTAGCAACCAAACGTGCCTTATAATGATCAATCATGCCATTTGCTTTTCGTTTAATCCGAAAAACCCATTTACAACCCACAATATTCATAGAAGCTGATTTGGGTACAAGAACCCAAGTCCCTTGAGAAATAAGAGCATTGATTTCGAAATCCATTGCATCACGCCAATGACTGGAACGGACTGCTTGTGAATAACAGGTGGGCTCACTTGTTGGAGAAACGTCCATAAGAAGTGCATGAGGCGGAGGTTGTTGAAGGTTACGTACCATTGCACGAGTGAGTACCCCTGAAGGAGGCACAAGTCGAGGGACTGCTGTTGAGGGAGGAGTATCAACCGACTGGACTACTGTAAGGCCAGGAGATATAGGTGACAACGGAAGAGAGCAAGGCAAGGGGGTTACGGTAGAGGACTGAAAAGGAGGATCATTAGAGAGGGAGGCTAGATTACGCATTTTTGGTGGAGGAGATGAAGATGTCATTGCCGGGGATGATGAGCTTGATGAAGTAGGAAGTGAACAAGATGGGGAAGGTGAATAATGGGGAATTTATGGGGAAGGAGGGATGTGTGAAGTGTTCGGTTGAGGAGGAAAAACTGGTAGAATGGCCCATGGTGACGAGTGTAAGGATGAAGGTTGATGAGGAGGAGGTTGTAAAGAAAACGGAAATGAGGTTTCATTAAATCGGACATGACGAGCAACATATAGTTTATTCGTTTTTAAATCTAGACAACGATACCCCATGTGATTGGGACAATAGCCAAGAAAAATACACGAAGTGGAACGAAAATCAATCTTGTGAGTATTATATGGACGAAGAAAAGAAAAACACATACATCCAAAAACACGGAAGAAGGAGTAATCTGGAGGATGGCCAAAGACACATTCATATGGTGTTTTATTAAGTGATACGATGGAAGGCATTCGATTGATTAAATAGACTGCAGTTTCAAAAGAGAAATGCCAATATTTGAAAGGAGTTTGAGATGTGGCAAGAAGAGTTAGTCCGGTTTCAACAATGTGTCGATTCCGACGTTCCACCATGCCATTTTGTTCATGTGTATGAGGACATGTGATGCGGTGAGAGATGCCAATGGAGGTAAAGAATGTGTTTAATTTTCGAAATTCACCACCCCAATCTGTTTGGATCGATTTAATAGTAGTGTTGAATTGGCGTTCCACAAGCTTTTGAAATTGAATAAAAGTAGAGTAAACATCAGATTTATTGTGCAATGGACAGAACCAAATAAACTTAGAAAAGGCATCAACAAAGATAATGAAATACTTATGTCCATCACTTGAAAGAGTAGGCGAGGGACCCCATACATCACTGTAAACTAAGTCTAGAAAATGTGAAACACGATGACTAGTAACAGGAAGATGAAGTCGGGAAGATTTTCCCAATTGACACTCATTACAAAAATGAAATTTTGAATTAGAAACAGATAATTTATTATTGGAAATGATTTTATTAAGCACTTTGGAGTGAGGATGTCCTAGTCTACGATGCCAACAATCAGTGGAGGCTTTATTTGCGAGAAAGGCAGTTGGAAGTTTAGTGGCAGAATTGGCACTTGGCAGTGAGTACAATCCATGATCACTCGGTTCGGACAACAGCAGGGTCTTCGACTTGCGATCCTTCACATAGAAACAATTGGGGTGAAACTCAAAAAAGACATCATTGTCATGAGTAAATTTATTTACGGAAAACAATGATTTGGTTAGATCAGGAACATGAAGAACATCATGTAAAATAAATGAACTATTTTCAGAATGTAATTTGGAAGTGCCAGTATGAGAAATATGCAAACCAGTACCATTACCAACGCGTAAAGTGTCCGACCCAGTGTAATGCTGTGAATGGTCAAGAGACTGTAAATCAGGAGTGGCATGATGAGTAGCCCCTGTATCAGGAAACCATGCATCATTGAGAGGACCAGGACAGAAAGATGCTACATGGGCAGTGGGCGGATGAGCATGGTTGTACCGATGACGACAGTTGTCGGCAGTGTGATTGTACTTATGACAGATTTGACATTGCGGTGTGGGCTGAGAGAAGGACCGGTTTGTGGAATTATTCCAGCGAGTTCCAGAGTTTTGCCGTTGTTTTTGGCCTCGAAAGTTGTTGTTGCGATTTCCCTGTGAATTACTATGACCGGGTCTGTTGCTGGATTGAGTACCAGATCCTTTTTGAGCGAGATTGACTGTTGGAGATGAGAGAATAGAGTTGGCATGTCCAGCTGGTTGCATTTGCGAGTGAGCGTAAGGGATGGAAGTTCCTGAGAAGTTCTGAGTGAATAGTTCATGATTCATTAGAGTGCCAAGTAAATCTGCAAATGATGCCGGTTCAGGCCTGTTGGCAAGGCTAGGAATAACACTATGAAAATCTGGACGGAGTCCTTTGAAGATGACACAATTGAAATCATTTAGCGACATCGGACGTCCCGCAGCGGCAAGTTGATCACTAATGAACTTAGCTCTGTTCAGAAATTGTGTAACAGAGTCATCATTCTGTTTAATTTCTTGCAAACTAAGGAGCAAATTAAGTACTCTCGTAGTTGATGGTGACGCATATGCAGTTTCTAGCATAGCCCAAAGTTCACGAGATGATTGTGCGTCAATAATAAGAGGCACAATATCCTCACGTAAGGAGGAAATGAGTAAGCTTAACAGATTCTGATCTTGCTGATACCAGATTTGATAGTCTGGGTTATCAGTAGGATGTCCGCCGACAACAGTGGTCGGTAAGTGCTGTAGAGGTGGTTCTTGTTTGCCATCAACGAACCGCAGCAGATTGTTTCCACGGAGAAGAGGCAGCAGTTGCGCCCTCCAGGAGAGATAATTCTCAGGATGTAATTTCACAGCAATGATTTGGGTGGGATTTGTCATGTTTAATGGTGATGTGAGGGTGGTTGCAGTTAACATTTGTTGATGTGATGAGGAAGAAGAAGACCCAGAAGATAGAGACGACATAATGTCGATTTTAGCTCTGATACCATATAAAGATACACAAAACTAATGTTTCTGTATATTAAAGTTCATCAGTAACCAACCTACATATATACACCTGAAGTGAAACTGGATAGACAGCAGTGGGATTTAGATATCTACCTAATCTGTACATTTGAATGTTTGTTAAGGATAATAAGCTAATCTATATATATCTTATCATGTTGTTCTGCTAAGGCTTATCATGTTGTTATGCTGAGGTTGTTGTGTCCGAGTATGGTGGTGACTTAATAGTGGGGAAGTACGTAGCGGCGCTTCTCTTCTCTCTCCTTCTCCTTCCCCCTCGCATGGCAGCGCTTCTCTCTCTTTCTCCCTTTTTCCCCTTTCCTTTCTGTTCTGCAGCGCGCGATAGGTTTCAGTTTTAAGAGCATCAGGGACGCCAATAGCAATGGCAGTGCAATTGCTGTTTTTTTTAACGATGTGGCACTTTTAGCCTCGGTCATTTATGGGCTCCAATTTTGGCGGGAAAAATTAAAATTTTTGGCAGGATTATGTTAATTAGCGACTTAATCAGCACCAGAAAGTCGGTCGTTGAAAGTGTTAACGACGAATGCTTCATGTGGTCATTGTATTCCGTTGCTGAATCCATTTTTTTGCGACCAATTTTTTTGGTCGCAGGTATGTTTGATCGGTAATGGCCATTTTTCTTATACCGTATATATATTGCTTAATTTTTGGAAATAATTAACTTTGAATTCACATTGATAATCATAAGTAGAAGTTGCAAAATAAATTAATTGTGGGTATAAATTTGTCGTATAAATCTTAATATTGAATAGAAAAAAAACAAGTTAATAAGAAGAAATTAAAAGAGGAAAGAAATGTCTTATTGGGAGTAGTACTGTCAATTCCACCACCTTCTAAATTTATTAGAGAATTGTTTATAAGATAAAATCGTTTATAAATTATATCTCACAAAAATGTACAAGAACTATTTATTATTAATATACTAATTTGTATTAATATATTATTTTTATTGGTAGAAATTAAATCCCCTTTGAAGTATAATTAAGAACTATTGGAGCAATTAACTGTTAGAATTTTTGAGTAAATTTAAAAGAAATTTTAAAGTCAAGTTATTTTGTGAGTTTTATTATCAAATTAAATTACATATTTTTGGAGTTACAAAATCAAAGAGATTTATTATTATTAATTGAGTAATTGGTTTTGCTAACGTTGAAAAACCTTTAATCCTACCGTAGCAGTGCATGTTTAACTATTCTAGCCGTTGAAGCCATTATGTTAGTACTGTTAGATTACTGAGCTTTGCATGCATGATATAATTTATTAATTGCTATTGATTTCTGATTGGCTTAATTCTTATTAACTACACTAGCCGTTTTCAAACCAAGTCAGTAGTCTTGCATGATATAATTATTTCCCTACTGATATTTGCCGTTAGAAAATGAACTGAGTAATTGTTTGTCTTTTCATTGCTAACCTTGGTGTTATTACCGTAGCCTTAATATAATAACCGTTGTAAAACATGTACTGTTGAATATATATATATATATATATATATATATCAGCCGTTGGAAACAAGTCAGGGACGCATGAGATATGACTAGCCATGCATAATATATATTGATATAGATAATAGTCTAGTAGTCGGGAAAAAGGACAAAGAACTTTTCTGAAATTGGAAAAGACGAGAGGCATGCTAGTTTTCAACTTCTTCATATAATATATTGTACTTCAAAGACAGCATACTTCATACACTATATATTTATATAATATATATTATACTTCAATATATTTCTGTAAGTATTTGTTCAAATTCAAGAAAAAGCAATGGGCTGTTCATGTTACCTTCTCTATTTGAGTGCACATTAGAGAAGAAGGAATTGTTGAATCCTGGAGGATATCCGCTGTGACCTTTTACATCGGTGATATATAATATCGGAGGGGCGGAAATTATCCTTAAGGACAGTGCTCTACGCACGCCTCGATTCATTTGGGTGATATCTTCTTAACTCTTTTTTAATTTTTCATAGCAGTTTTCAATTATTTTCCAACAATCTTAAGGATAAATTTGGATTTTGCTATGTTAACCGCTACTTGGGAGCTTGCTACAAAGGCAAAGTTGGTGGAGGGAAACAATAGCAACAACGTCAATCGTCAACACGGAAACAATTGAGGATGGAGCAACAACAACAATAACAACAAAAATGAACATCTCAAAGTGCAGAATCAAATTGGTAAGAAAAAAGGTAACTGTTTTATTTGTGGTAACTCTGAACATTTTGCTGCGCAATGCAGACACAGGAAGAGGAACGACAAACCTGCCCCACCAAATGCAAATTTGGTTGAGGCGGATGTTATTGTTGTTGTCGTTTCTGAGGTTAACATGATAACATATGAAAATAATTGGGTGGTAGACTCTGGTGCAACCAAGCACATCTGTGGCATTAAAATTGCATTTCCTCCTATACACCATTAAGTGAAGGAGAAGAAAAAGTTTACATGGGAGATTTTACTGCTGCACCTGTTTTGGGGAAAGGAAAAGTTTTTATTAGGCTTACTTTTGGAAAAATCCTCTCATTGATAAATGTGCTTCATGTGCCAAACATCCGTTGGAACCTTGTGTCTGTGTCTTTGTTAGGCAAGGTGGGAATAAAAATTATTTTTGAGTTAGATAAAATTATATTGACTAAAAATGGAGTATTTGTGGAAAAATGGTATAATAATAATGTGTTATTTGTACTTAATGTTTCTAAAAATGTTAGTTTTTCCTCTTATTTGTTTGAGTATGATTATGTGTGACATGCTAGACTAAGTCATGTTGATTACTCATATATTAAATAAATGAAGAATTTTACATAGAGCAAACCGAGAGGTTTGTGGCTCATGGTAAGAAAAATAAAGTTTGTAAATTGATAAATTTGACTCTGTGAAATTGTTGTTAAAGATGAAAATAAGTGCATTCCAAGTTTGATGAAAATGTGGGGGTCTTTATATATGTTTTTATGTGGATGACATGCTTAGCATTGGATAGCCATTTCTAGAGTACTTAGATATTTAAAATGAATTATAGATTATTGTATTTCTTTAAAGAAGAATAAAGGAGAAAGTGTATCACAAAATGAGTATGCACAAGTTATTGGTAGTCTTGAATTTCTTTCAAACTGCACGAGACCTGGCATTGCATATATTTAAAAGGAACTATGGATTATTGTAATATCCCAGATAATTTCAAGATTTTAAATAATATCTTAATTGATTTTATTAAAGGTTAATGTTTAAACCTAGAAGGTGAGAAGGAAGATGTGTAGAAAATGGGTAAACATTTTTTTTTTTAACATAAATTATTTGTTAGAAATTAAATGTGAGAATATTTTAATGATGCAGGTAGATAATTTATTTAAGAAAGAAATTCAATTGAGAAGTGAAGGTGAATATATTAATATTTATATATATACACCTATAGTTGAGTTTGTTAGTCAAACAAGATGATGTGTGAAGTAAATTAAATACTTAATAAAACTAATAAATTAATTAGTTTTAGTATGGATTAAAAAGAAAAGTCATGTAATATAATTAATTGAATTAATTATATAAGTTATGAATTAAGGTTATGAGTAACAAGTAGGGAAGTGGAATATTGCCTAGAAGGACAATATTAAGAAGTTAATTAATTAAGTAATTTACTTAATTAATAAGTTGTTATAGATGTAAGCCCAATATGGAGATATTTGCATGAAATGGGTAATTAAATATGAGAGCCAATAAAAAGTAAGTTATGTAGCCCAAACCATTAAAAGTCAAATGATGGTCAATGGTTGGGAGAAGCATTTCAAGTATTGATTGAGTGTAGAGAATTAACTAGTGTCTAGTTAATTGAATAACCCTAGTTGGTTGACAAGAGAGATAACATTAACCAATCATTGGTTAATTTCTAGATAAATAAATGTGGGGTTAAGAATTAACCGTGGATGGGTTAATTAAGTAACCCAATGTGGTAGAATTAATTATAGCAAATCTAATTGGATTATATTATAAGTCCAATTGAGGTATGAAACTAGGTCAAATTAAATTAACCTAGTAGTTCATATAATTTAATTTGAACATTGATTTATGTAATAATTAACCAAGCCCAATGCTTGTTTTAATTAAATGTAACATAGGGTAATTAATATTAGCCCAATGTAATAATTAAATTGAGCCCAAACAAATTTAATTGATGAGCCCAATAGAAATATTAATTTGATCCAATGTGGAGCCCAAATGGAAGTCAAAGTGGTGGTCAATATATATACATTGGTGTATATATATATGAATACTTATATAATGATATAAGATGTAAAAATAAAGCTAAAGTGATGTAATAAAAGAGGAATCCCGAATTTTGGAGGGGCCCCCACATGAAAGGTTGCTTGTTGGTGAATTTGGAGTGTAAAATGTCTCAACAACTCCCCACCAACCCTAGTCATTCCATTGGTCAATCAAAATGTCACTCAATAGGTCATTCAAGCTATAGTAAGCTTGGTTAACCCTTAAATTCACCAACACTAGTTGATTAGTGAAGGTTAATGGTGATTAGGGAGGGTCTATATATAGCATCCATCAACATTTTGTTATGTTTGTTAGTTAGTTTTCAAGAACTCCTAGAGAGAAAGAGAGAGTATTCTAGAGAAAAGCTAGCAAGCTTTGAGAAATGGATGATCCACTAAGGAAAGTTGCTAGAGAATGATCAAGGTGGAGTCACAAGCCTAGCTCCTAGCAAGAGGAAGGAGATCATCCATGTCTAAGAGGTTAAAAAGTACTCCAAACCTTTTTAATTTCATTTTTGTTGTTTAAATAAGTTTTAAACGGTTAAAATATATTTTTAACCGATCAAAACTTGTTTTGATGGTCTATAAGTCTTTAACTATGTAATATATGTATATTCATAGTTTGATGGGTTTAACATGGGTTTTTATATGTGTTTGTGATGAAAAATTTCATCAAAATCATCAAATAAGTTTTTACCGACGAAAACCAAGTAACAAAAATCATAGCAGCCCATTCACGGAATTACTGTTCACGATCCGTAAGTCGGATTTATGATCCATCAATTTTTGGTGATAGATCCATGAAATATGAAGATTCTCCAAGTTGAATGACTAAAATCCGATTTAAAATGAGCAAGATATGGATTTTCTACCAAAACACCCCACTAATTTTAGGGCTGTGCATAACAGTCGGGTTTATAGCTATTTTCAGTGACCAAAACAAATCCAAACTTGATGTTTGATAACAGAATCATGTAGTTCGGGAAGTTACGAATCCATCGATACCTAATAGACCTCAATCGAACTTGTGGATTTCATTTTATTCAAGTTCCCGTCGGAGACCCCAAGTCTGGAAAACTAAGAAAGTAATCTGCCTATTTTATTAAAAAAACCGGCTGGTTCGGTTTTTTTCGGTTTTTCATGATTTCTAGGTAGGGCCGGTTCGGGCATTTTTAGGCCGGTTCTTGGGTTGGTTCCAAAAGAGAAAATGCGTATAATTTTATAAAGAAAATTATCAAAATTTAAAATCCGATTTTTTTTTGTAATTTGGTATTTATTAGAATTAATAGTGGATTAAAGCTTACTAAATGGCTAATAATTATGGAAAAATTATTTTTAATTTCAGAAAAATAATATTTGACCTATTGGCATGCTAGTTAAGTGTTATAAAATAAAATTTGAAATTATTGGAGTGATTCACTATATATTAGCTATTTATTAGTGTATAAATAGGCTAATGATCTAATTAAATATTATTTAATAAATATTAAATAATATATGAAGTTATGTAATTAATTAATTATGATTTAATGAATATTAAATAATAATTAAAGGATGTTAAGATGAATAAGTTAGTTATTTATTATTTAATTGCACTTAAATAATAAGTAAAGTTAAATAAATAATTAATTATTATTTAAATTAATATTAAATAATAATTAAAGAATATTAAAGTTAGAAAGCTAATTATTTATTATTTAATTAATATTAAATAATAAGTAAGGTTAATTAAGTAATTAATTATTATTTAATTAATATTAAATAATAATTAAAGGATAATTAAGGTTAATAAACTAATTATTTATTATTTAATTAATATTAAATAATAAGTAAGGTTAATTAAGTAATTAATTATTATTTAATTAATATTAAATAATGAGTTCGGATAATTAGTTAATTAATTATTATTTAATTCATATTAAATAATAATTAAATGGTAATTAAGTGGAATAAATTATTACTTAATCGAAAGAAGATTATTAAGTAATTAAAATATATTGATAATATTATTGACTAACTATTAAATGATAATAGTTAAGAATTAAATCATTATTCAATAATTAATAATGATATGTAATTAATTTAAAATATTATTAAAGGATTAATAATATTATTTAGCATTTAATTAACTATTAAATAATAATAGTTAAGAGTTAAATCATTATTAAATAAATAATAATGATAAATAAAGATTTAGAATATTATTAAAGAATTAATAATATTGTTTAACAAGTAATTAACTATTGGGTAATAATAGTTAAGGGTTGAATCGTTATTAAATAATTACTAATGATACGTGAGGATTTCAAATATTATTAAATGATTGATAATATTGATGAACAATTAAATTGTTATTAAAATGATTGATAATAATGACAAGTCAATTAAAATATTATTAAAGGGTAATAATATTAGCAAACAATTAAATTATTATTAAAAGATTAATAATAATGATTAAGGTAAACTATTATTAAAAATAAATTAATAATAGTAATGATTATTTAAAGTGTTATTTAACAATTAAATAACATTATAAGTTATTACTAATTGATAGTAAAATTTAAAATATTATCCAAGGTGGGTAATATTATGATAAGTATCAAGATAAATGATGTGATTAAGTTAAACCAAGGGTATGGTCCATTAGTGATTAGTTGGTGGATCGACCTAAATAAATATAGGGTCCAAGTTTTAATGCAGTGACATTAATAAATGTCAGAATTGCATAGTCTCGAACAAAAGATTTATGGTGTTGAATATGAAACACTGAGTCAAGTCAAAGAGAGACGAAAATATGAAATTAACCTTATTAAATAAAGGGGATGATAAGAAGAAATAAATATCTTTAAAATAAGATTTAGTATTGAGTCAAACTTTGACTGATATTGTGCACCGTTGATCTCACATACCGTGTAGGTGGTGCAAGGAACGTCAAAGATTAACGTAAGCTGGTTATACAAGTCCAGACAAGTTTTTCAGAACGTGTTGTATTATGTGCATGAATTATAAGTTTGTTATTAAACTGAGATGTGCTCATACGTGGTTATGTGCAAAGATGTTTTACTGTGCCTTTGTGCAATAAGTTGATTTGAACTGTTGATATGCGGTAGTTAATTTAAGACAATTGTTCTGCATTGAACTATATGTCATGATAGAGGTTAGACATGAAGCATAGATTAAATGCGAGGCATGATATGCATGAGCAGTATGTCATAAACTGAAATGCATGAAAAACATGATGTTAGTATAAATTGTAAATTTTATGTGAAGCATGTAATGTGTTATGTGTAGCTGTTGAACTTGCTGAGCCGTCGTGCTCACTCTTGCCTAAACCAACATTTTCAGATAAGGCTAGTTACCTGAAGTTCTCGATAAAGAACAAAAAACAGGAAAATATATTACTTCCATTGAAGATCTAAATATTTATTGTAGATATCAGTCCGAATTGGACAGGTAAATGATTGTGTAACATAAGACTTAGTTGGTATGTTATATGAGTATTAAATGCTCAAATTGATTATAATAGAATGTCGTATCATGTATGATATTGAGACATACTAGGAATGTATAAAGATTTCGATTCTGGAATAGAAAGAGATGTTGAAAAATTGTAAATAAATGATTATTTAGCAATTATAATATTGTTGTGATTCATGAACAATAAGGAAAATGTTGTACTCGTGTTGAACCGGATCCGAGGTTCAAAGAACCCGGATTCGGGGTCGTCACAATTATGGTATATTGTTTACAAGTTATCCATCTGTACTTGAAGGGTACACTGATGCTAACTGGATCTCTGATTCAGATGAGATTAAATCCACGAGTGAATTTGTGTTCACCTTTTGTGGTGGTGCTGTCGCTTGAAAATTAACTAAGCATACCTGTATTGCTCGTTCCACTGTAGAATCCGAGCTTATTGCTTTGGATTTGGCAAGTGCTGAGGCTGATTGGTTGCAAAACCTATTAGTAGATATCCCTTTATGGAAGAGACCAGTTTCATCTGTGTCTATACATTGTGATTGCCAAACCGCAATAAGACGAGTTTTAAATCAAAGTCATAATGACAAGAATAGGCATATAGGCCTAAGGAATAAAAATATGTGGCAACTGTTTAATGATGGTGTGATATCACTCGAGTATTGTAGAGATTACATCGAGGGGGATGCGAGTTATGCCTAGAACAAAGTCAACAGTGATGGTAACCCAACCTATGTGAATGGAGATCCCAGGAATTAGGTTCATATGGGTAATAACAAGTCACGGGTTGATCGTTGTGGCACTATCTTATTTATATTTAATATTCATCCCTATGGTGTATGATAGTGCATTTAATTTGTAGCGAATGAGGCTTGAGCTTTAAGCTCTTAATGTTTTCATAGTCCATATTGGATAGTGTGGTGAGCTACAAAACACACTTGATGAAAAACAGCTATGTGAGAGTAGAGGTGGGGCCGCCTCTATGAGCATTTAGGCAGATTCTCTAAAGCTCTCATGAAACCAGGATTTGGCGCATGGCCGAAAATGTGCCCAACCGCGTAGAACAAGCCCGTTTCGAAATTGTAATGTGAATGATAAGTGTTTAAATTCACATTAAAGGAATGTGGTTCATAGAAACTTATTGTTTCACCCATTTCTTGTGAGTTTAGCATTATTTATTCTATGTATTGGTTCATAGCCCAAAAGGCACCGATACTTATGCATTGCATTTTCACTTCTTGATTTTTATTTATATTTTTTCTTAATATTTGTGGACTTTGAAATTGTGGGGGATTGTTAGAATTTTTGAGTAAATTTAAAAGAAATTTCAAAGTCAAGTTATTTTGTGAGCTTTATTATCAAATTAAATTACATATTTTTGGAGTTACAAAATCAAAGAGATTTATTATTATTAATTGAGTAATTGGTTTTGCTAACGTTGAAAAACCTTTAATCCTACCGTAGCAGTGCATGTTTAACTATTCTAGCCGTTGAAGCCATTATGTTAGTACTGTTAGATTACTGAGCTTTGCATGCATGATATAATTTATTAATTGCTATTGATTTCTGATTGGCTTAATTCTTATTAACTACACTAGCCGTTTTCAAACCAAGTCAGTAGTCTTGCATGATATAATTATTTCCCTACTGATATTTGCCGTTAGAAAATGAACTGAGTAATTGTTTGTCTTTTCATTGCTAACCTTGGTGTTATTACCGTAGCCTTAATATAATAACCGTTGTAAAACATGTACCGTTGAATATATATATATATATATTAGCCGTTGGAAACAAGTCAGGGACGCATGAGATATGACTAGCCATGCATAATATATATTGATATAGATAATAGTCTAGTAGTCGGTAAAAAGGACAAAGAACTTTTCTGAAATTGGAAAAGACAAGAGGCATGCTAGTTTTCAACTTCTTCATATAATATATTGTACTTCAAAGACAGCATACTTCATACACTATATATTTATATAATATATATTATACTTCAATATATTTCTTTAAGTATTTGTTCAAATTCAAGAAAAAGCAATGGACTGTTCATGTTACCTTCTCTATTTGAGTGCACATTAGAGAAGAAAAAATTGTTGAATCCTGGAGGATATCCGCTGTGACCTTTTGCATCGGTGATATATAATATCGGAGGGGCGAAAATTATCCTTAAGGACAGTGTTCTACGCACGCCTCGATTCATTTGGGTGATATCTTCTTAACTCTCTTTTAATTTTTCATAGTAGTTTTCAATTATTTTCCAACATTAACCACTTATTTTTACTATGGCATCATTGAGTTCAATTTTACTTACTTTGTAGTCAAACCACCCCAAGTTCTGGAAACTGAAAAAGCATCTTAACAAACGAACAAAACCAAATGCAATAATGGTAGAATTTTTTTTAACTGATTAGCTCACATGTAATATCTTGTTAGAAACCTTTAACGTAAATCTCTCATGCAGATAAACATGCATGGATGCAAAAGTCAAGTTGACGAAAAACTAAATCGAGTTCACTTGAGCTGAGGAGCCAAATTATATTCTAGTCGAACTTCTTTTGATCAAAATAATATAAAGTTATACCTTTACTATTCTTTTCATTTTATAAAAAGAGTCTCATTTATAAAAAATTTACAAGAGAAATGATTTATATATCGATTAATTTATAACTAATATGTATTACATAAACAATAAAATAGAATAATAATATGTGAATTCTTTCTTTATTTTTTCTGGTCAATGTACCCACATACGCTGTTATTTAATATTGATATAAATTTATCGTCATATATATATAGCAAGACTCGCTTATAAGTATTCTATGTTTACTCACCAAATTTTAACTAGTGTTAATTTTGTAGTGTTGATGTAATATTAATAAAATTGTGATGATAAATTTAAAAATATTATCATAAAACTAAAAAATCATTTTATTAAACCTAAAAATTTGACAAATGCATGTAAACGAGTGGTTATATTAAAAATATGAAGAGAATCGGGATTTGGGTTCCTTTAAAAATGTACGTAGGGAAATTTTTTTCTTAAAATATTTAAGTTAAAGATCAAAACATAGCTTTACAGGGGCGGAGCTACTAGTCGGTTAGCCGGCTGTAACCCGACCCAATTTTTATTTATTTATTAGATATATTATATAATTAAGTAGTTCTAAGTTGAAATAGTCTTGGTTAGTTTAGCTCAAAGTAACCCTAAGTTGGAATAGCTTTGTCAACTCAACCCAATTTAAATTCTTAGTTCCGTCCCTATAACTTTGTCTTTATAATTATTGCACAAATGTTTCAAACACTACTTATGTTCAAAATCTCAATGTATGACATAAAGGGAAGGAAGAGTCATCTTAGATAAAAAATAATATATATATATATATATATAAAAAAAAAAACTTTTTCGCTTAACATCACGGCTGCATGAAGTTTACGCGTCTATTTTAAATGATAGGGGATCATGTGAAATTTTTAACTGTCAAAACTCTAAATGATTATTTGAATTTTACCTTATTATACATTATCTATTAATATTTGGATCACTTAGATCATTGCTAATAAAGATAATACTATAAATACCTCATGTGATGAATTTATTTATTTTTTAAGAAAAAGTATGTTGGGGGAGCCAAAGTCCACCAAAAACCTTTAACATAAAGTAGCTCACATGAAAATTGATGTTACAAACCCATAACGTAAATCCCTCACGTAGATAATTAAACATCCACACAAACGTTATTCTCCCACTTGTACCCACTATATAAACACTCACCAAATACACCACAAGAAACGCATACACAAAAACCTTGAAATATATAGACTTGACACATAATGGCAGGCTTTAACAATCGCTTCATAGTTCTTGTTATTTTTATGTGTGCTATAATTTTACTATTTGGCAACAACATGCAGGTTTATGGGCAGTGCCAATGCGCCCGATACGTTCAAAAATCGGGGCCTAAAATTTCGCCGTCTCAGGGATGTTGCAGCGCTCTCAAGAACATCGACTTGGCGTGCGTCTCAGGGATGTTGAGAAGATGATTGGCATGGAGAAATCGGCCTTTGTTGTGCAGTCATGCGGCAAACCACTAGCCCATATATGGAACCAAATGTGGAAGTAAGAGGGCACATTTCATTTTATTAATTTAATATTTTCGGCTTAAATAGGCTAGCTGTAGATCTTATAAGTTTTCTGCATTTTAGAACTTAAACTCTAATGCTTCACTTTTAAGACATTAATGTAAATAAACCTTCCGGCCAACTGCTAGTTATTGGAGTGGAGATATTTAGAATAAGTTTACTCCTAAATATCTTTAGACGCACATAATATATACAAGCACGTGATTAGAATGTGTAGAAGGGAAATTGGAGCCAGTATAAACTCTTACAAGAATAAATTTTTCTTTCCTATTCAGTTTGCATATAACACACGACTTATTCTAACAAGAAATGTTAAATTTGGGTGGTTTTGGAAGTCTTAATTATAGAAATTCGGGGAGATTAAAGTTCAATGTCTTGAATTGAAATATTAGAGTTTTAATATGCGAAAAACTTAAAGATTTCAAGTGTATTCAAGCAAACGCTTTTTGATAAACATTTTTAATTGTTTCTTGCAATATATGCTGTGTTGCAGGTTATACAGTTCCATGAAGTTAAAAGAAGAGAATTTGTAATGCGGAGTCGTGTCATATTTTATGTAGTGAATAAACTTCGCATTATGCTAGAACAAATGTATCTCCTATCCAAATATAATGAAAATGGTTAACTTTATGTACTACTACTAAACTGGTGCAATTTAATAAAATACTAGTACTACTACTATTCTTCTTCTCTTTTTTTTTTGTACTTATTTTTTATTTTTGATATTTATTTATGTTTGCAAACTCTTGCATGATCACCGAATAAGAAACAAAGGCTTATGATTAAAATAATGTTAGAGGTCACGAATAAAATCTCAAATGCGTACTATGTTCTGGAATTGATTCTGTCTTATATAAAAAATATATAAATTCTTTTTTCTTGAATGAATTAATAAATTTGCATTGTAAAATTAATATAAAGTGAAATTTGAAATACATCTGTCATAAATGGTAGTTAGCTATACAAGATACATCGTTCACTAACCAACATTGCTAATTAAGCATTTGTCCTCTCATGGCACACTAGCTTAGTTTCGTTTTCGTCGTTTCGTTTTTTAATAATTAAAAATCCTTTTTAATTTTAGCCTTTAGATTAAGATGGGATTTTTTGAAAAGGGTCGGCTTAGTGTCGACGGAGTTTCGAAAGGTCAATTTTATAATGAGCCAGTTGACCAGAGTCGCCAGTTGGTATATTTGAAATGGATGTACCAACTCATCCGAATTTTGTTTTCGTAATCGCTGGCTCATATGTGACTCTGATTCACTTAGTCCGCGAACCGAGATTCATAGAGTTCGGGGGCTTGCTTAAGCGAGGAGAAGGTGTTAGGCACCCCTCCGACTTCCGTGAAACACGGTTACCGCAATCTTGATGTTTTCCTATCCTTTTAAATCCTAAAATGTGTGTGCGCGCGCGTATGTGTGCGTGTGTGCCTAAATGAATGTTTGTGGTGAATTTTTGCATAAAAGTTGCTTTTGATTTTATATTGCAAATGTGTTTTATCGAGAAAGTGTTTTAGACGTCTTTTGACCCAAATAACAAGGCTTCGTTTTTTATAATAAATATTGATTTTAATTTCGAAAATGATGAGGGATTTTTATTTAGATGACATTTTTAGAAAACAATAGTTTTAAACTTTTGTCAAATAGGAATCGAGACTATACATTGCCTTCTAACAGTAAATATAAATAAAATGAAGACAACTTCTAGAACTCTTTAACCCTATGCACAAAGTTTAATGAAAACGTTTATTTTATTTTTTTACGAAAACATCTTTTATGACATTTTAAAACCAAATGTAGCATTTTCGTTAAACAAGAATCAAAGTTCGTCAAAACTCTTAATTTTTAAACCTCGTGAATCTAATATCCTAATTTGATCATTTTTAGAAAATCTTCATCATTTGCCTTATTTTGGAAAATCGTTTTTTTGTCGTAAATTAAAACAGGCATCCCAAACCGTGTCGGGGCTATCCATGGGCATGTGAGCCATCCAGACAACCCCAAACACCCACAATCACATATTTTTATTATTACGGGGCCTTAACCCGACCTCGATTTGGTATCGCCTTAAGGCCCGATATTACATATGTACAACCATGAATCCTATCTAATGATTACATACCCCTAAAAATGTCCATCACCGGGATTTGATCACGACGATCTCCTCCCTAGGCTCACAGTTACCCAAATCACTGCATAACCAATATTACGGCAAAATCTAACAATACTAAACTCATTACGGTATTATATGAATCACAAATCTCAACGCCAACACTACAACTATCTATGAACACAACGAACGATATATCACCGTACGGATGTCATCGGGGCATTAGGAGGAAGTTACGTTCCAATGGAACCCTCGCTAACGACCTCTAACCCGCGGATCCTCATCATCATGACAACATAATACATCAAATAATCCAAGACATGAAATTATACTAACAATACAAACAATAAAAACCAAGAAAACACCATTTTCACCTTGCAAAATGCCGGTTAAAGCTTCTTATTTCACAAATCGGACAACACCACAAGAACACTCGACTAATTAGCAAGAGAAGATAAATATTTCACTCAAATCTAACCAAGAACAACACTCTTCTCTCTATTCCCGCGAGCTCTAAAAACTCTATCTTTTTTCTCTTTCTTTTTTCTTCTCGGGTGGAAATGGCCGCTGTATAGAGTTTAGCAGGCAGCCGCAGGTGCATCTGCGGCTGGGCTGCTAGCCGCCCGCGCCGAATCCTCGGCTGCCGGGTTGTCTCCTCGAGCCGCGCACTGTCCCTGTAATATCCCAAATATTTCAAAAGTGATCTAACAAGATCTAAGCAAGGTTGTCAATTCAAAACCTAAGATTGATTGCTCAAGCATACCTTGAGCTATCTTAAAGAATATATACGACTCGAAACTACGATCGTATACAACTAAGAGGTTAAATTCTTTAACCTAAACTATGTGTTATGTGATTAGTAAAGCTTGAATTGAGCTTTTAAATGTGTTGTATGAAATATCTATGTGTAGGATTTTGTGTTTTGGTTCAAGTAGTTAACCTTAACACTTATTAAAAATCAGAAGTCAATTTAGGGCAAAAACCTAAATTGAAAAAAGAGTTAAAACCTAAACCCTAACCCTAGGGTCTAAACCCTAGAAAATAACCTAGGCCCTTGAGCAAAATGTGAAGGTTAAATTGACATTCTGTTTCAAGATTCAACCTTCCCACGCTTTAAAAACACGTAATAGTCAGTAAAAGTTTTTCTCGAAAAACGTGTAAAAAGCACTATTCACGAAGAAATGTTTTTCATTCGTTTGATCGTTTCTTTCATCTGTAGGACTTCTTGTATTTCACGACATAGTGATAATATGAGGTTTAGATGCCAGGGAATCAATAAAATTTTCTTGGGAAAAAGACGAAAAAGACACGATTTACGAGAAAACGTTTGTCGTCTTTTTGAACGTTCTTTTCAACGTTTGGACTTTTTCTATTTCACTTTATAGCATTTATACGGGGAATAGATACCAGTGAGCCACTGATATTTTTCCATAAATAAAACGTAAATCGCTCTTCAAACGAAAACACTTTCCGTTTTTGATCAAACCGTTGATGGATACAGTGTTTGTATGCAACACCGGTGCGTAATAAGCAATAAAAGATTTTCTCGAAAAGTGTGTCGAGAATAAGACGAAATAGGGAAAAGACAAAAATAAATATTATTTTTGACTTTTTGGTCTTCTAACCATTTTCTGAGAAATGGTCGTCAAAAACACTATTCATCGAAAAACGTGCCAAGTCTTTTGGACTTTTCACTTTACAAAATAGTGTTTATTCGGAACAAAACTCAGTAATATCAAAATTTTAAATCAGTAGAAGTTAACCATTTAGTTGGAATCAGACCTATATAAAAAGAACCCCGAGCCTCTCGCTGGTGACCGCCCATAGAAGGGAGGCACCGAAGCCAGACTCTCCGTAGGGGACGCCGCATGCGGTGGCAAACTGATAGGTACCATTGTAAGGTGCTATTGAATGATGGTTACAGTTGGTATCAGAGCTATATAAAAAGAACCCCGAGCCTCTCGCTGGTGACCGCCCATAGAAGGGAGGCACCGAAGCCAGACTCTCCGTAGGGGACGCCGCATGCGGTGGCAAATCCGAGATTAATTCAAGGAAAACTTCGAGGGTCAGACGAGACATCATATTAATACTGTATGATGTATTTTATTAATAAAATACGTATAAGTAATTAAAACTTATATTACTAATGCGAAATATTTTAAATTAATCACACGCGATTTATCCGATATACCGAAATCGGAAGAAATAATGACAAAACAGCTCGGGAAGCTTCTAGAAGCTTGGCTTGGAAAATATCTAGATATTATTCTAGTTTTATTAATTAAATAATGTGCAAAATGACTAAAATGCCCTTGGCTTTTAAACTAATGACCAAACTACCCCGACCCTTGGTTTTCCTATAAATAGAAGGCTTAAGTTCATTAGTTCTTTACCATTTTTGAAAGCTAAAGAGCAAATATAGAGAGAGTTCTTGTGAGACAAGAATCGATTGCAAAGAAATAGTTAAAGCTTGCAATCATAAAAGGTACGATTCTTAATCGTTATTATGCTTAAAGTTTTATTTTATCGATGAGGCTCAAGAACATAAGTCGTAGCCATGTACGATTTTTCGTTCTCCGTGTTCCTTATGACTTGAGCAAGTCGTTGTTATGTCAAATTTCATTTCATAGTTTAAAGTTCAAGAACATACGTCGTATCCATGTACGGTTTATCCGTTCTCCGTGTTCTTCGTATGTTCTGGAGTATTATTATAAATTGTTATAATTAAGTAAACAAGTCGTTATAATGACCAAATTTTGTCAATTATAAAGTGTTATAATCACATATGTAAGCAGTTATAATGCTTAAATTATTTCAAGTATGAAATCCAAAAGCTCAAGAACATAAGTCGTTACCATGTACGATTTTTCGTTCTTCGTGTTTTTCGTGTGTTCTTGAGCAAAAGTCATAATTTCTACATAAGTAGGTTTATGATTTGGTAATTTAGTGTCATGGGATGATGAAACATGATGGCCTTGCTAAATAATGCTTGTGGCATCAAGTTTTAGTAGTCGAAACGAAGAACGATGAAACTTTGTTCTTCGTGTTCTTCGATTCGTTCTTCGTGTTCTTGAGAAAAAGTCATGAAATCTTATATAAGTAGGTTTATGATTTTGTTATTTTTATGTTATGAAGTGATACGGAGTGTTAGAACATGTTATCTTAGCAAATTAATGCTTGAGGTATCATGTTTTACCAATCGGATCAAAGAAAGTTAGGTCTAATATAGTCGCAGAATATTTTTGCAAATTTCCGAAAATTTAAAGTCTTAATATGGCTTAGTAACCTAAATGAAAGTTGTAGATAATGAAATTCTAAGCAATTTAGACTCAAGAATCACTTCAAAATGTTTTCGTACGACAAAGTTATGGCTGTCGCAGTAAAAGAGATCAAAGCTGAATTTTTAAGGGGCATTCGGATTTTAGGGCTTAAAAATGAGTTTTTGAGTTAGCCAATTTTTCAATTAATTCCACCTATGTAAATAGTCTAATTAAGTTATTCTAAGACTTATTCAAAATAAAATTTTGATAAACTAACATTCGGGGTCGCGTAACCCTTTTTGTAGGCGTTTAACGATTTTCCGGGAAAACCCTAAAACGGTTTCAAGGCAAGTCTTCTAACTCTTGCTATGTGCTACTTGTGTAGTATTGTTAAAATGTTAAATGAGATGTGTAATGTCATGTTATTATGCAATAGATGATATGTGAAGTCTTTAACTGATGTTTACAAGCCTTCTAACTGTTATGTTTTATGTTTACGATTTACGAACATGATTTATACACTTTGTGTGTCAATGTGATATAAATTGTTGGAACGTGAGTTATATGTGATATTAAATGGAGAATTATGTTCAGTCAATGCATGTTAAAGTTTATATGAAAGCATAAACTGCGTATGTGCTGTATGTTAGACTTGCTGAGCCGTCGTGCTCATTCTTGCGAATAAAACCTTATTTGCAGATTAAAGATGAACGTTAAGAAGATCATGAACTTAAAGATGCAGCATAGATTAGGTTTTCATGTAAATTGATTGTATTTGTATATGTCATAATGACTGTTGTAATATGAACAAACAAACATGTAACCGAATATTGAATGAATGATATAAATAATTATCATCAGAATGTTGTTATGTCTTTATTTTGATATAACCTAGAATTGTTAAAATTTAACATAGTATTGATAATGATCTATTTATCTGGATGAGGATAGGTAAATAACTTGTGAGTGCTGTACATCTGAGACACAACTAAGCGATGTTGATTGGTCAAATCCATCGTTAAGGTTCCTCGGACCCAGGTATAACTCGTTATTACTATTCTGAATACCATATAAGTAGGATTATTGATATGAAGAGATATCTTTGTATATTGATACTTGTAGTACGAATGAGACCGTTACAAGTGGACGTATATAGAATATTTAAATCCTAAAGTTAAAATTAAACCGTTATATATGGTTTTATCCATTTATACGGATGAAATACAAGTTAATACTTGTATACTTATGAGACTGAGATCAAGTTAAGATCCAGGGACAAAGTTAAGAATTTTTTTTTAATGTATAGTCTAAAATAAGACTAATTCAACCAATATGATTATGGGATCATTGGTTAAGTTGATAGATGTACGAAATTAACGCACAAGGTCCGCCGCATCGAAAGCGCGGGGATTTTGGGGGCGTTACAGTTGGTATCAGAGCTATATAAAAGGAACCCCGAGCCTCTCGCTGGTGACCGCCCATAGAAGGGAGGCACCGAAGCCAGACTCTCCGTAGGGGACGCCGCATGCGGTGGCAAACTGATAGGTACCATTGTAAGGTGCTATTGAATGATGGTTACAGTTGGTATCAGAGCAGTGGATTATAGTTTCGAGGTAACAAGTACCTTGGAGTATAATCTGATGGATTAAGAAGAAATGGACTTGTGAAGAGTCTGTGAATAATTAAAAGATATGCATAAATCTTATTAAATCTTAATACATAAAAATTATTATGTGAAAAGTAATATAATGATTAAAGATAAACTCTTTACGAGAATATCTGAAGTTAAATAGACTCATAAAGAGTTCTCAAAGCAAGCAATAAGATAAAATAATCTTATTAGTTTTTGTGTGAAACTGTTTCATAAAAATGAAATGGTGTGTTTGGTATGTTGTGTAATTATACCTAAGAAAGGAGATGAGTAAACTCATAAGGAATGTAAATGATGAAGGAATGAATTAAGAAAAGAAAGTGACTAAAATAGTTATAGAACGATTAGGGATTTCAATTGAAAACTCATATTGGTAAAACTGAGTAGAACGACTCTCTTGTATGGGAAAGAGTTTAATATGCTTTAGAGAACCGATCTAACTACACTATTGGAATGAATGATTCATGGTCAGTGTTCTCAAAGCGGGTTACACACTGAATGATATCATTTGAGGATAGTGTTGATGAGACGGGGAACTGATTCATTAGTTCTTGGGTGGAGGAATAACTCAGTTTGCTATATTGATAAGTAAATTAAAATCTTGTGTAAACTCTTCTTTGTATATATTTTGAGAAGGTGATTCTTTTCTCATATGTATATTGACTAGTTAGTAGTTGTTACGTCATAACTATAGTTTTAAAAATATTTGTATGTTAGTTACTGAGCGAACGAACCTTGTTATGGACTTGGGCTATGATATGTTAGTCGAACCGACTTGTGAGATGCGGCTACGATTTGTCTATTCAGTGCGATATTGATCAGTACCAATGTGCGCTGAGACATTTCAATTCCGTGTTGATGAGAAGGGGAACTAATATATTTGTTTGTACTTGGTTTAATACAACCAATCAGTTTACTATATTACTATATATTTGCAAAACTTGTGTTATGGTTAGAGAATAATGGAAAAGATAGAGGATTGAGGGTATTTCAAAAATCTTCTAGCTATACTAGATCTTCATGATTATATTCGCACTTGTGTGTCTTTGAAAAGAGTGGTTCACTAGTTGAACTGGAAAATTTTGTTAGTTCTTCACTAGCTATGTTATTCATATGTCTATGCTAATTGTTTTGGCTAGACGGATTTAATGTGAAGAATGAAAATGATTTATTCATCAACACCCCATTTAACTTGGTGTGAAGATGATACATGATGAGTTATCAACGCACTTTGCAAGGTGCGGTATACAGTCATAAAATTGCTTTTCAAAAAGTTTGAATGGTTTAAATATGAGTCAATGCCAATTGTTTCGGCTAGACACCTTTGGTTATGAAAAAAGAACGGACGTAGGAATTCGATAGACGCAATAAACCGCGTCTTATATGGTACGACAGGCTGATCACCTAAAGTACAACGTATGTGTGTTCTCGATCTTAATTGATTGTTACACAATGTATGGTGTTCTCAATCTTAATTGATTGCTACACAAAGTATGAAGTGTTCTCAATCTTAATTGATTGCTACACAAGATATGGTTTTCCAGTCCGGATGATGATTTAAAAATTATGGGTTATATAGTATTCATAGTTTTTGAATAAGGTAAAGGTCTTGATTGACCGCTGTATAAGTAAGAAGAATCCAAGATAAAGGAAGAATGAGACTGAATGTCGAGTATAAAAAGAGGTTTAAAACCTAGAGTTATGAAAGGAAATGTGTAGAGATAAGTGAACATTGTTTAGACCTAATCAAAGTATTGGAGGTTTAATGTGAGTAAAAGATGAATTTAGAAAATTCATATTGAAGAGTAAATTGGAGATGATTATATTATAATTTCGAGGACGAAATTTTGATAAGAATGAGAGAATGTAATATCCTGAATATTTATAGCACTTATAAATATGATATTAAATGACTAAAGTAATTGTAAAGTTAATTTCGAGGACGAAATTCCTGTAAGTTGGGTTGAATGTAATATCCCAAATATTTCAAAAGTGATCTAACAAGATCTAAGCAAGGTTGTCAATTCAAAACCTAAGATTGATTGCTCAAGCATACCTTGAGCTATCTTAAAGAATATATACGACTCGAAACTACGATCGTATACAACTAAGAGGTTAAATTCTTTAACCTAAACTATGTGTTATGTGATTAGTAAAGCTTGAATTGAGCTTTTAAATGTGTTGTATGAAATATCTATGTGTAGGATTTTGTGTTTTGGTTCAAGTAGTTAACCTTAACACTTATTAAAAATCAGAAGTCAATTTAGGGCAAAAACCTAAATTGAAAAAAGAGTTAAAACCTAAACCCTAACCCTAGGGTCTAAACCCTAGAAAATAACCTAGGCCCTTGAGCAAAATGTGAAGGTTAAATTGACATTCTGTTTCAAGATTCAACCTTCCCACGCTTTAAAAACACGTAATAGTCAGTAAAAGTTTTTCTCGAAAAACGTGTAAAAAGCACTATTCACGAAGAAATGTTTTTCATTCGTTTGATCGTTTCTTTCATCTGTAGGACTTCTTGTATTTCACGACATAGTGATAATATGAGGTTTAGATGCCAGGGAATCAATAAAATTTTCTTGGGAAAAAGACGAAAAAGACACGATTTACGAGAAAACGTTTGTCGTCTTTTTGAACGTTCTTTTCAACGTTTGGACTTTTTCTATTTCACTTTATAGCATTTATACGGGGAATAGATACCAGTGAGCCACTGATATTTTTCCATAAATAAAACGTAAATCGCTCTTCAAACGAAAACACTTTCCGTTTTTGATCAAACCGTTGATGGATACAGTGTTTGTATGCAACACCGGTGCGTAATAAGCAATAAAAGATTTTCTCGAAAAGTGTGTCGAGAATAAGACGAAATAGGGAAAAGACAAAAATAAATATTATTTTTGACTTTTTGGTCTTCTAACCATTTTCTGAGAAATGGTCGTCAAAACACTATTCATCGAAAAACGTGCCAAGTCTTTTGGACTTTTCACTTTACAAAATAGTGTTTATTCGGAACAAAACTCAGTAATATCAAAATTTTAAATCAGTAGAAGTTAACCATTTAGTTGGAATCAGACTGTTATTTAATTAACTGCTAATTCATCCGTATTGTTTTCATCAAACGGATCATCAGACAGGTTAACATTAAATTTGAATAATCAAATTTATCAGATTAATACCTAATTATATTATTCAATCATAATTAGTGTCTAGAATGAAAGAAATTTATCAATCGCGTCGCCCGGAAGGTATATTTGAGAAAAATATACGAAAGATTATCCGAGATTAATTCAAGGAAAACTTCGAGGGTCAGACGAGACATCATATTAATACTGTATGATGTATTTTATTAATAAAATACGTATAAGTAATTAAAACTTATATTACTAATGCGAAATATTTTAAATTAATCACACGCGATTTATCCGATATACCGAAATCGGAAGAAATAATGACAAAACAGCTCGGGAAGCTTCTAGAAGCTTGGCTTGGAAAATATCTAGATATTATTCTAGTTTTATTAATTAAATAATGTGCAAAATGACTAAAATGCCCTTGGCTTTTAAACTAATGACCAAACTACCCCGACCCTTGGTTTTCCTATAAATAGAAGGCTTAAGTTCATTAGTTCTTTACCATTTTTGAAAGCTAAAGAGCAAATATAGAGAGAGTTCTTGTGAGACAAGAATCGATTGCAAAGAAATAGTTAAAGCTTGCAATCATAAAAGGTACGATTCTTAATCGTTATTATGCTTAAAGTTTTATTTTATCGATGAGGCTCAAGAACATAAGTCGTAGCCATGTACGATTTTTCGTTCTCCGTGTTCCTTATGACTTGAGCAAGTCGTTGTTATGTCAAATTTCATTTCATAGTTTAAAGTTCAAGAACATACGTCGTATCCATGTACGGTTTATCCGTTCTCCGTGTTCTTCGTATGTTCTGGAGTATTATTATAAATTGTTATAATTAAGTAAACAAGTCGTTATAATGACCAAATTTTGTCAATTATAAAGTGTTATAATCACATATGTAAGCAGTTATAATGCTTAAATTATTTCAAGTATGAAATCCAAAAGCTCAAGAACATAAGTCGTTACCATGTACGATTTTTCGTTCTTCGTGTTTTTCGTGTGTTCTTGAGCAAAAGTCATAATTTCTACATAAGTAGGTTTATGATTTGGTAATTTAGTGTTATGGGATGATGAAACATGATGGCCTTGCTAAATAATGCTTGTGGCATCAAGTTTTAGTAGTCGAAACGAAGAACGATGAAACTTTGTTCTTCGTGTTCTTCGATTCGTTCTTCGTGTTCTTGAGAAAAAGTCATGAAATCTTATATAAGTAGGTTTATGATTTTGTTATTTTTATGTTATGAAGTGATACGGAGTGTTAGAACATGTTATCTTAGCAAATTAATGCTTGAGGTATCATGTTTTACCAATCGGATCAAAGAAAGTTAGGTCTAATATAGTTGCAGAATATTTTTGCAAATTTCCGAAAATTTAAAGTCTTAATATGGCTTAGTAACCTAAAT
This sequence comes from Hedera helix, assembly GCA_947179155.2. Classification (NCBI taxonomy): domain Eukaryota; kingdom Viridiplantae; phylum Streptophyta; class Magnoliopsida; order Apiales; family Araliaceae; genus Hedera; species Hedera helix. Next base: position 17,394,715 of record OX359272.1, on the reverse strand, counting down.
GAAAGTTGTAGATAATGAAATTCTAAGCAATTTAGACTCAAGAATCACTTCAAAATGTTTTCGTACGACAAAGTTATGGCTGTCGCAGTAAAAGAGATCAAAGCTGAATTTTTAAGGGGCATTCGGATTTTAGGGCTTAAAAATGAGTTTTTGAGTTAGCCAATTTTTCAATTAATTCCACCTATGTAAATAGTCTAATTAAGTTATTCTAAGACTTATTCAAAAGAAAATTTTGATAAACTAACATTCGGGGTCGCGTAACCCTTTTTGTAGGCGTTTAACGATTTCCCGGGAAAACCCTAAAACGGTTTCAAGGCAAGTCTTCTAACTCTTGCTATGTGCTACTTGTGTAGTATTGTTAAAATGTTAAATGAGATGTGTAATGTCATGTTATTATGCAATAGATGATATGTGAAGTCTTTAACTGATGTTTACAAGCCTTCTAACTGTTATGTTTTATGTTTACGATTTACGAACATGATTTATACACTTTGTGTGTCAATGTGATATAAATTGTTGGAACGTGAGTTATATGTGATATTAAATGGAGAATTATGTTCAGTCAATGCATGTTAAAGTTTATATGAAAGCATAAACTGCGTATGTGCTGTATGTTAGACTTGCTGAGCCGTCGTGCTCATTCTTGCGAATAAAACCTTATTTGCAGATTAAAGATGAACGTTAAGAAGATCATGAACTTAAAGATGCAGCATAGATTAGGTTTTCATGTAAATTGATTGTATTTGTATATGTCATAATGACTGTTGTAATATGAACAAACAAACATGTAACCGAATATTGAATGAATGATATAAATAATTATCATCAGAATGTTGTTATGTCTTTATTTTGATATAACCTAGAATTGTTAAAATTTAACATAGTATTGATAATGATCTATTTATCTGGATGAGGATAGGTAAATAACTTGTGAGTGCTGTACATCTGAGACACAACTAAGCGATGTTGATTGGTCAAATCCATCGTTAAGGTTCCTCGGACCCAGGTATAACTCGTTATTACTATTCTGAATACCATATAAGTAGGATTATTGATATGAAGAGATATCTTTGTATATTGATACTTGTAGTATGAATGAGACCGTTACAAGTGGACGTATATAGAATATTTAAATCCTAAGGTTAAAATTAAACCGTTATATATGGTTTTATCCATTTATACGGATGAAATACAAGTTAATACTTGTATACTTATGAGACTGAGATCAAGTTAAGATCCAGGGACAAAGTTAAGAATTTTTTTTTAATGTATAGTCTAAAATAAGACTAATTCAACCAATATGATTATGGGATCATTGGTTAAGTTGATAGATGTACGAAATTAACGCACAAGGTCCGCCGCATCGAAAGCGCGGGAATTTTGGGGGCGTTACAGTCCCGTTTGTCGGTGGCCGCAGGTGCATCCGCGGCTGTCCGGCCTGCTTTTCTCGATTTTCGTGCCACGCGATCTTAATTCGTCAATTTATGCGGTATTATTTTGGAAGGCTGCTACATGATGTATAAACTGCTCTTTGTGCTTGGCTTCCAGAGGGCGCTGCCTCCTTCCACCCCCGCCCGCTCGCTCACCGGTGAACGAGACCCCAGAAACATCGTAAGCGTAGTGGCCATTAGTCGCCTTTTGTGATCAACTCGGGTTTTTCTGGATCAACTGTTTGCCTTGCCTCAAGTGACCGGATGCTCGCTGTCCGTTGTGGCGGCTTTGACCGTAAATCGTTGGGGTGGCTTCGTGTTGGGGTCCACCATCCTTTCCGCATGTCGGGTCAAATTACGATCTTACCCTCCTGTCAGGGTTAGTACACAGGCGCAAAATTTGGGTGTCTACAAGTATGTATCAGGACTTAAAAATTGATCACTTGTTTTTCATTTTCGGTTAAAGGACTATGTATAAATTTTTAATGAATATATATAGATATATATTCAATTCAAGTTAGAAGTATATTAAATACATATGATGCGAAACTTGAATTACCACAATAAATATATGAATGCAAGTGTAAGTGCTTTTGTACTTTACAGTGTTTGATATGAATGAATATAATTATAATAATAATATTAAATATAAATAAGAAAATAATAAGATAGCACAAAAATATAATCAAGTGTGTGCTATTATTAGTGAGCAATATAAGCAAGCGTGTGTGTGTGTGTGTGTATATGTAAATTTCTGTGTATATATGTATATCAAATTGAATTTGCTCACTTCTTGGTCACTTTCTTAACGCACTAGAATCTGGTTTTGAGAGAATGAACGAGATGAAGAGAATGTGGGCAACTTTGATTTTTGGCTACATTAGGAAAAAAATTAATGAAATGAGTTTGATATTTATAGGCAAAACCAATTAGAAATGAAGGGTTAGGATGAGTTGAAGCAATTTTGAATCAAATGACCCTTATTTAATCTTGTCAAAATATCTTGAATTTTTGTCCCATAAATATGTTCACATTGTCGGCAACTTGAGAAGGAAAAGGAAAAATTTCCTTTTGATTTTATTTATACTTTCTTAAGTTCTAATTTCTTGCCACTTAGGATATAGTAGTTGACTTAATAAAGCAAGCTTGCATGGCCAGATTAAGGAGTAAAAGGGAGTTGATTTTAGGTCCTTTGCAAATCTTTTCCTTTGTATATATAGACGAGGCACATATTTAATTCAATTGCAAATAAACTTTATTGGCTAATATCATTAAATTGTTATGGTCCAAAAGATAAAGTTTCTTACGGTTTATAAAGCATTGAAAATAGATTACTGAAAGTAAAATTTAGTAAATTATTTATAGAAAATATATTTATAAAGTAAATGAAAGTTTTTAATAAAAAATAATACTAAAATTAGTGATATATATTATATAAAAAAAATACAATGAAATATAAATATTATGAAGAGGATTTTAACCTAAGTTTTTTAAATATATTTTAATCTTTCTTTTTGTTGTCGCCAAAACTTTTATTTTTAATCCCTTCAGTAACTGTTAAGAGCATCTTACCTCAGCTTTTGGAATGGTGTAGTTTTATGCAAACGTAGACTTTGAAACTGATAATCTCCTCTAAAATAGAAACAAATGAAACAATCAAGAAATTTTTGTCCTATAATTTAAATAATCACTGACCGTGAATTCTTTGCAGAAAATTGTGCACACAAATACACAATTATTACTCAGATTAGTTAATCTGTCTACATTGCCTAAATTAAGACCTGGCCCCACTGAATGTTCCATCTCAGGATAAAAGATTCGATTGATTTTTTGTGTATATTAAAAAAAAAAAAAATTATTTATATTTATATTTTTATTTAATTGTATAGTTTTTTACACAAAATTAATGATATTCTATAAATATGTATAGATAATAAAAATATAACAATTAATACTAAGAATATTATAGATAAATTATTATAAAAAATAAATTATTTAAAATAAATAAATATTGAATTTAAAATTATAATAAAATTTTTTATTCTAAGACGAGAAAACAGTACTTCTCTTCAAAAAGGTCCTGAAGAAAGAGACAGACAGAGAATACATTCTCCTTCACATGTCACCTAGAGAGAGAATAAGTTTTCTGACCAAAATTCCCCTGCCTATCAGAAGTTTTCTTGGGGAAAATGGCATGACCCTTGTTCTCAAATGGCTTTTTCTATCAAAATGTAAAACTTTTATGTAAAACCCACAAAACTTTCTTCTCTTTTAGTCCATTTTCAGAACTTCCGAACTAATATATTAAAAACCCACAGTATTTTTTCTTTTAGTCCATTTTCAGAGCTTTTGAACTCTTTAGCCATGGTAAAACCCCCAGAAGACGCCATATTTGAAGAAAGACAAGAATTCATGCTATCCCCCATAGGAGGAACCCCAACTTTAAGAACAGCCCATTTTCTAAAACCCACTGCCAACTCCATTGATAAGCCAATCTTGAAGCTCCCTTCACTTTCTCTCTCCTCTGGATCCGTGTGGCCGTTGAAGGTCTCCTTCAATGGCTGGAGAAACCCACAAAGGAAATGGCAAGAATGGGTTGAAAAACTACACCCCACATATCAATTTCTATGGAAAGAAGCTGGGATTTATGAAGCTATTATGGCTTCTACTTGCAAAATTAGAAGAAATAATGAGTTGGTATTTGGGATTGCAGAGAGATGGAGCTCAGAAACAAATACTTTTGTATTTCCATGGGGGGAATCAACCATTACATTGGAAGATATGATAGTTTTGGGGGGATTTTCTGTTTTGGGTAACTCTGTTTTATCCCCTCTTGAAACCCAAGAAATGGTTGAAATTGAAGAGAATTTGGATAAAGCCAGAAAGTTTATTATTAAATCGAAATCTCAAAGGGCCAGTCATTGTGTTTGGTTAAATTACTTCATGGAAAATGGGAGTGATTTAGAGCATGAAGCTTTTCTTTCCCTTTGGTTGTCAAGGCTTGTTTTTCCTGGAAATGTGTTTGATACTATTAGTAAAAATGTATTTTCAATTGCCATTTATCTTGCTAGAGGAACCCGGATTGCGCTTGCTTCAACTGTTCTTGCAAGCCTATATAGAGATTTAGGCTTGTTAAGAGAAACCCTGTCGGTCTCCGCTAAATTGAAGTCCGATAAGAATGACGAAGACAACTGTTTAGCCCTTAGTCTTTGGTCCCCAATGCAGTTTGTTCAAGTTTGGGCTTGGGAGAGATTGCCACCATTGCAACCAAAACCCAAGTTCATCGATTTAGGCAAGCCGAGATTGGCTCGATGGGATGGGGTTAAGGGGTTAAGTATTGAAAATTTGAGATGGGTTTTAGACTCTGGTGGGGAGAGTTTTCTGTGGAGGCCTTATGCTATTGCTGTGGACAATTGGTCGGTCCCAAAGTTCTACAAAGAAAGAGAGCAATGGGTGTTGTTTACTAGTGAGGATTTTGATGAAGAATTGGAGTCCTTCGCTAGATGTTTGAGGGTAAGTAATCTTGTTGGGATTGACAGCATCGAGTCCTACTTACCACATAGAGTTGCTATGCAATTTGGGATGGATCAAGATCTGCCCGAATGGATTCATCATTCCAATGGGAATGCAGAGATGGCCTGGAAAAATTACACTAGACCCTTTATTGATGCCAAAATGTATGTTCCATCTAGGCTTTTTGAGTCGGATGTTACTACACAATACTTGGAATGGTGGAAGAAGTCCGTGCTAGATCCACAGAGTGCAGTTAAAGGCATTGCCCGAGGAAAAAGAAGTACAAGAAGATCGGACAAATTTTCACAAAGATCAAATGGAATTAGATGTAATTGGGGGAAAGGAATGTTGGGAGCTCTAAACAAGCCTAGCTGTGTGGACAATAAGCCCTTCTTGGCTGTGAAAAAATATAGGGATTTGTCAACTTTAACTGGAGGTAATGAAGCTCTTGATAGGATGGAAATGTTGGCGAAACAAATGGGGATGAATAGGCTAAAGAAAGAAGTTGTCCTAATAAAATCAGAACCAGCTAGTGAAATAGCAAATGGACATGAGACTAACGCTGAGAGTTCAATTCAGAATGTCGTCTCCGACAATCATAAAGAAGAAGAGAGCTATTCTTTGGCAAATGAATTACCAGATTTCGAAATTGAACCTCGTATAAACAAGCTTGAGAGAGTGGTAGCTGGGTTGAAAGCAGCAAGATTTGGATGCAGGTGTGTAAAAGAACCACCAAAAACCTCTATTTAACATAGAGGAGTGTGTTGTAGTAGCGCATTTGACAACACCCTTCTGTTATACTTCTTCAAGTTTGATTTTATTTGTTTTCTTTATTAATATTATCAGAGTGGTTTTGCATAGCGCAGAGTCTCAAGCAGAGCAAGTTGAGTCAAAATAAGAGTTTTCACGGGGTAAATTTCAAATAGACATAATTTTGAATCAAGAAGAAGAGTTATGAGGCTCATAATATATATTAAATTAAAAATCTCCACAAACTCCACATATTTGAGAACTATATCAAACACCGTAATTATCCTTATCCACAAGAAATAAGAAATAATGAACATTTAAGGCATATACATATGCATCTGCATCTACGCTGAGTAATTAAACTTTTGTATTCCTAATTCCCTACAAAACTAGTGCGCTACACAGCTTGTAATGAAAAGACAAACATATGTGCTTCATATAAACTAAATCTATCTTTTTAATGACGCAAAAGTAAAAAAAATAATAGTGATTTTTACTAACATCTGAATATCTCAAGCTATCCATCATGTTAACATGATACAAGTCCATACACATCCTCTATATGCCACCAGGCTGTCTCCTTATGATCCTGCCTCTGGAGATTCTGACACCTGATTGTTTAGAATCCGAATAGTAGACTGCAGATACTTGTTGTCGGGAGCCAAACATAACTTGGCAATTTCAACCAGTTTAGAGCAGATGGCTGATATTTCATGACTCGTCTTTTCAAAAAACACATCAAGAATTAAAACAAAATGGAGATATTTAAAAGCAATATACAGTGCACAAATCCAAGCAAGTGGAACAATGAGTTTAAGAAATGCCTTGCAAGAGGATACTGAATTTTATTGCATGTAGCATAATTTCATTGAATGTTGCTTAATGTGGACATCAGAGCAACTTAGGCAATTCATTCATAACTTGCAGCTTTATAAAGTTTCACTTCCTTAGGACTTGAAGTGAGGATTGCATAGAGTAGGGAAGAGGTACAAGGCTTAATAAGGAAACAAGGGAGCTTGGGTAGTAATTTGATTTCTAATACCAGGAGATTATTCTTCACACGACTGATTTGACAAGTAGAGAAGTTAGTCAACCACTGCATGAGTATCATGTGCAGGGACGGGATTAATGCCTATTGAGGGCTTTGGTACAATATACAGAGTAAAAATATATATAAAAAATATAAATAAATATAATATAAAAAATATAAATTTAACATAATATAGTGATATTTATATAAAGAAATATTATATGTCAAACACAGTGACACAAAACTACGAAAAGATTGTAAATCACTAAATAAAGTGAGCACCAAACCTATATAAAGTAGACAAACTCATCCTCACAAGGATAAAAGCCTATAATATTGGATAATATATAAACCTAGTAGAGGCCATGGACAAAAGTGTGCATAGACCAAAGAAGGGGAGAAAAAAACTAGTAGGGGTGGATGCCCCCACTTGAATCCCCTGGTTCCGCCCCTGATCATGTGCCTTTCTTTCAAGGAAAATAACTAATCAAGTATATACTCTCCTTTCGACGATCTAAGCTAGTGTGAAATTTGACCAGGTGATGAACAGCATCGGCAAATACAAGTATATACAGAAAGATGCACTGAAACTTACTTTGAATAACGATACAATACAATTACAAGCTTCAAGCGCCATGTTTCCTCGAGAATCCTTAAGACCAGGAATGAAGGTCAGTAAGATCAGAAATCAGTCTATTGGTTCAGTGGTAGTACATAGATTAAATATAATTCCTAATTACCTTGGAGGGCTCTTGTAATACAAGGCCAACTATGTCCTGAAGAATAACAACAGATAATGACTTATATTCTTGCAAATAGGCTGGGTCACCAAAAAAGAGAAGGTCATTGCCCATAACCTGGATAGATCGGAGAAAACAAAATCAAGAGCCATAATATCTAACCTAACATACATAGAGGAACAAACTTCAATCATAAACTTCACATAAAATGAATGAGAATATGAGATATTGATATCAAGTGGCCATGTCTTTTGCTTTTAAAAGCAAAAACAAAAACAAAAACGAAACAAAAAGAGACAAGGATTCAGAGCATGGTGATATTTTGTACTTGCTATACATATAGAAAGAAGTTGAAGCTCATAACAGGTGGAATAAGAAGCGAATAAATTGTTGAAGTTCCTTGGAGAATGTTCCTTACAAACTAGAAGTTCCTTAGAGCATGTGCTACATAACTTGACCATATATCACACAAAGTTCCAAGCTTCTTCAACCAAATCTCAGAAAATTTGAAACACCAGGAGTTGAGTCACATATTCAAACCAGTTGTGTGATAACTAAGTAATTTAAGGTTTTAAATGTAAAAAAAGTTTTTTAAATATAAAAAGATAGGTACAAGTTGCCAGTACCTTTCTGTCGATTCCTTTGTCTTGAAGCTCGTTTTGAGATAATGCCGCTGACAATGAGAGAATTGCACACAACACCCTTATCCTCATTTTCAGTGTCATCCTACATATTTGGCTAGAGCATGAAACAAGTATAAACACAAAATAAGCAAGCAGCTTCAATTCTTTGTTTTAGAAGAGAAGCTCACCATGAATTGGAATTAAGGATGGCTAATATGCTCTTTGGAATGTAGGTGATTCCTTGTTTTGGATTACCTTTAACAAAACATCAGATAAACAGAATAATATAAAATGAGTTTGAAGCATCAGAAAGCTTCTATGCAGGTATGTCCATAAAAGTATATCATATTATCAAGTGGAATCATGTTTATTGAATTTGAAAGGATTATACAAGGTATTTAAGTCTATACTATATAGTCTGTGTTTACTATTTATTTATGAGTCTAGGTAATTTAAACTTGAAAGTTTGTTTTCTCCAAATTATTTTTCATCTGTATTTTTCCTACTAAAGAACCAGAAACTACTTTTTAATCGACAGGAGAAATTTTAAAAAATTCAATCTCACATACCCATAATTAAACATAGCATATCTCAACTGATTTAACAACTTATAGAGGATCTAGACCTTAGCTATGCCACATATAGAACCGCTTGACATGCAAAGCATAGAAGTGATGAGACACATCATTGTTCTACCATTCCATTCCCCGTCCCCCCCCCCCCCCCCCCCCCCCCCCCCGGCACACAACACCCCCTTTTGTTTTCACTAATTACTTCATATGGAAGCATATATAGCATAACTGCATAAGATGTTCAAATGTATGAGATTACATAAAATTTTGCTAGTTTTTCCCAGATATGTGGCACACTATCCATCAGAAAATATTAAATTGATTAAATTTTACTAAGAAAAATTTAGAAGAGATTAAAGCCATGCAAGCTTGAGATAAATTAAATTTGTTTTTAAGGACCTGGAATCATAATCGCGAAACTGCATATCTTTTGTATTAAGGAGAGAATCCCATCAACATTTTTCGGAATCCGCAAACCTACACAAACAGCTAAGCTAATTCAGATTCATTATCAAACTACAAAGAAGTAGTAGGATGTAAGAAAGAAGGAAAAGGGAGATATTTTAAAATTCTTTTCTTGCCTCCATTTGGCTCCTTTACCAAACAAAGATAAAGTAGCTAGGTATAATTTGAAACTATTAGGTGCACTGAAAATTTAACTATAAACCAGAAGTTCTGATGATAGAAAATAGAATTTTAAGTTATATATAAGCAATTTCAGCAAGAGAAACATATGAATCGAACAATTAGTTTCCTCTCTATGTAGTTTTTCACTTCATTTTGATTTACCAAAAAGGAATAATGTATGAGATGTAAATTTCTCCCCTATTAAGGTTGAACTTTTCTTTCTTCCTCCTCACTTTCAAGTGAAACAAAATGAAGCATAAAATAATTCATAAAACTTTTTTGATAAACTAATAAATATAATTACTGAAAGCAATAACAAATGAGTAAGAACCTTATGAAAACATACAATAGGCAATTCCATTTCATCATTTGTATCCTTCAGGCATATGAAAAGTAATGGCAATTTCTACCTTTTTGAGCTTTTGCAAATTTGTATAATGAATGCACTTGTCAAGTGTGCATGATTAATTTAAGTTCTTATCAACGATCTTTTTTCACATTCAGTGGACCACCTAACAAGATTATATCACCATTTGGGAAAGGAAACAAAACAATAAGATTATATAATTGAAAAGTGAAAACGTAGGGAACCCCAGTTCTACTGCTTAGACTATTAGAATCCTAAATTGTCGCATATAGAAACTGCCACTCTCCTGCTTCACTCATAGATTACGACGTGGCTGGAAATTTCTATTGTTTTGGTCACAATTTGTTTGTTTCTAAGGACACTACCTTAACTCCATATGTGCACCCTACTGTACTCTACCCAACCAACATAACAATAACAAGTCATGTACAGTTTTATCAAATCCAGAAAAAGGTTGCATGTATGGCAAGAGAGAGAGTATGTCATACATTTGTGCCCTTCTTTTCACTAGAGGCTGTTCATGACATCCAATATCTGTTTCACTTTTTATTTACATTTAAGGCCCCAAAACCGACAGAGGATTTACATCCTTACTCAGAAATTTAATCAGGAAGCACACTGGCCTATTTAAAGAAATTCATCCCACTAGTTTTGATTCTTGATTTCTTGCTCTATAAGTATTGCACCTAATAATTTCATCTCTCAGCTGACTGGAAAGTTTTCATCTATCATGAATGCCACATCATATGACAGAATAGTTTATTGGCTGCTTAATATTGAGGATGACAAGAAATATTTCCATGTTAATCTCTCCAGATTTGATTCTCAATTCACTAAACAATTTATTACAACAAATTCAATGGAAACAAAAAGTAAATATTTTAGTCACAGATGATGCTCGAAAACCTCCTCGACATTAAACTGTGTTGAAGGCGAGTTTTTAAGAGAAACATTACGAGGGAATAATAGAAAGTTTGTGATGCGACTAGTGAAATGTCACACATCTTCTAATGAATTCATTGATTACTGACCATAAACCACGTCTTGCAAACAGCTGAGAGCGGAGTCTAGAAGTCCATCAGAATGAGAAATTAAGCCACACAACAAGGCAACCTGATGTAGGAATACTACAGTAAGCACAGTCTCTCTAAATTTATTTAAATATACATAAATAAAAATACAGATTTTTTTACCTCTGCAGTTTCAAGATAAAGGTTCAACTGTGTAGATTGAGCTGGAATAGCGGGTATTGTAACTTCACAAAATGCAAGGCAAGACTTGACAAAATTAAGATGACTTCTTCCATCCCTTGTAGCTCTAACTGCTAAATGATTGCCGGAATGAACAAGAGTCTCCTGCAAGAAGAAGAAATATGTAAAGCTTGGTGGATGAAATATATAATAGCCAGCTTCAGAAAAATTGACCACTTCTGTATCATAAGCAATAACCACCACCAAGTCAACATTTAACAGTTTATATGCAACAAATGATGCAAGACAGAGCTGGCGAAGACCTTTGGGCCTGATTATTTCTTGGTTTTATGGAATAAAAGTTGATAAGCATCTAGCACTCACTTTTATCCTTGCCTTTGGGTAGGAAGGAAAAGCAGAAATGTGAGTTTTCATATTAAAGAAAGATTGTTAGTTAAATGGAGAATTTATAGATTAGCAAATGCCACTACCCCCAAATTCAAGTCCTCTCCCCAAAACTTGCCATAAGGTTAGAAGCGATGCAATAGCCATCACACAGCACCATAAGGGACCGTATTTATTTTGTTCTGTTTGATTGGACTTCAAGAAATATTGTCGTAACACTGCTCTGAGATTCCCATCACACTGTTATTTCAGTTGAAGTATTTTAATCCTCTCACCATCTTCAATAACCCTGGCTTTTGAACCCTAAGGTTGGCCTGAGCGGAGTCTGGGGACTGGGTATGGTCTGAACTGGAGTTTCAAAGAAAAGATGCTACTTTTTTCAAATTTAGCGGCTTCAGCTGGACTGGGTTTGGCCAGTTGACTTTTAGGGCAGGGTTGAGCCAGTTCATGCTTCTTTTTTTGCACCCCTACCTAGTGCCTTCTTCCGATAAAGAGTCCCCCCTTGACCTTTTTAAACATGTTAAGGTTACCCATGACATACTCTTTCCTAAAAATAGGACTCTAATTCCTTTACAAATTCTGGAGGAAAGGATGGTGGCAGTAATAAATTTTAAATTTAAATTATTGATTGCGAGAAAAACATAGGAAATAATATGTTTGAGCATGCCGTTGACAAAACCCTAATATTCATTCTTTCAAAATCAAAGGGGACCTTTGGGTACAGTGTAATGCTAGAAATCCCTGTACATAATAGATTTTACAAGATGGCATCCTCAGTAATAAAATTGTACACTAAAGAGCAACTCTACCAATGGTAAATTAAAAACCAAAAACTATTCTTTCAAATCATGAAAAATATATACAAACCTTGAGTTCATTTATGCTACCAAAAGCTCCACGACATTCAACCAGAAATGTTAAATGACATTCCATCTCTAGACCATAGTCAACCTAAGAGCAATGAACGGCTAGAAATGAAAATAAGTAAAACATATAATTTTGTTAAAAGTAAAAATAGAACTTATTCATTGCCACATTATTATTGATCTCCTATAATTTAATCATGAAAGAAAAGCAAGTTTTATGCAACCAAAAGTTGGTCCATAAATCTTACAGAGAAATACCTTATCCACAAAACGAGAAATTAGATGTGCTGAATGTTTATTATCATCATTTCTCACGTTTGAGAAATCTATACCATCATGCAGAGCCTGAGAAACTTCGAAAAGGAACTGTATAATTGTTGGATCACGAATGCAGCCATTCCTGCTGGATAAAATACAGTAGAATAACTACTTAAGTTTATAGAAGAAAAATAGTACCATCAGTTTTTTATTTATTACTCTTCTGATAGAAAATTATTGGCATACTAACGAACGCCAAATAAAATGGCTCAACCACAATAATAGAGTTTACATAAGTACGGAAACCTATGTTAATGTACTAGTTAAACAAACAGAAATTGGCAAATCTCCTTCAGCAAAGATGATGAGCTGAAAATGCTTGTGCAAAATAGAGCTTTATAAACAAGGAACTTCACCTTGTTGCCTTATCCAGAATGTGCATATTGACAATACGTCTTGAGCTCCCACACATCACATCTAAGATTTCACTGAAATGGTTCTGCACAAAATTATATACACGATTTATGACGGTCAATCTACCGCACAACCGAATTCGGAAAGACAGCAACAGGAAGGAGACAACAAGACAAGAAGAAAATTAAGGCCATAAAAACTATGATAAGAATTAATAAGAATCCTACCAGAGCAAAAATGTCTTCCAAGTTTCTAACATGAGCAAGAAGCTTCACGAGAACTGATTGCAAGCTATCCATTTCATTCTCAGTGATCTCTTCATTGTATGCTCGCACAAAAACACTATTTAGTATGGTGTTCAGACAACTATCCTGCAATAAGTATATAGATTTAGGAGGAAAGTAATCTATCATAGTGGATAAATGTCAGTTACTAGACTGCAAATGCTCACATTCAGTCTGAAAAGGAATTAATTTCAGGCCACAGAGCCATTAGGGTGAGTGGTTCATCTTGGCAAAAGAACAAACTGAGCTCAACTAAAACATACACTCGGTTAAGGGGTATTGGCCAAAACAATAATATGTTCACTTAAATTTCCTTCTGACATCATCGATATAATTTAGAACCCTTCTCAGAGTCAACTTACACTAGCTATGACCTTCTCACATTTACATCCTCAACCAAAGTTAAACAACTCCTGTTGGGTGCAACAATCAACCATCATCATATTATTGACCAAGCAACTTACACAATCACACTCTCAAATGCATTCATTTCTTACAATACCTTTTCTCCTTCCTGATCGGTCCTCCAATCTTCCTAATTTCAAACACCCTCATCACAGAGGGGCTAAATCTATCACTGGTCACAAATTTTATGTTGTTTAGTAAAATGTATGGTTGTGAAACATTTTTCCCATATAATTACGTAAAGCAGCTCTCGTAGTGAACTGTATGATGTGACACACATACAGAGGCTTTTTAGATCGTTTTTAGACAAACTTACAGAAATTACAGCCATCAGCCTATCCATTAAGAGAAGCAAATTAGTAGTCAAACTTGTGCTTTTCTTAGTTAACTTTTATCAACAGTACACATTATGAATACAAGGTTATATTTCCGAAAAGTATAGCTCTAAATAGCCAGCCCAACTCAAATAAAAAGTGAATAAGCTTCTTTTTCTCATCTTGAGTATTTAAAAAAAATTATGAAAAATGTGAACACATCTCAGCAAGCCACAAAAGCAAACATTGCAAATACAATTCTGTGTAAATTCAACATAGGAGTGATGGTTTAACCACTTAAAAAAAACACTTAAAACTAAAGACACAAGTAAAAACTGAATGGTCACAAGACACTCAACTTACCATCTGTTTTTGAAGAACAATTTCTACATAGCCATCCACAACCTTCAAGTACTCATCAAGGCTCTTATATTTAGAAATGACCTGAAAATTATATATTATGTCAAATGAAAATTTTCTGTGAAAGCCAGCATATACTATTTCATGCAAATAATGAATGAATCAATTGACATAATTCCATATTATGAAGTCATTTCACCATCACATCAACATTATCATAATGGTTTGCACATTGAACTTTTAATAAGAATTTCCATTAATAATCAGTAAGCGATTAGCTTGTAATGATCAGTTTCTTGATATCTAATTACAAGTTGACAATAACGTAATAGGCTAATAGCAAAAACAAAAACAAAAATTACAAATACAAAAAACCAACAATGTAAAAATGTGCGTACAAGAGTACAAGAAAGCAGGAAGACACAGATTGTACTAGCCTGAATATTCAAGAATCGCTAGCAAAAATACCTGATCTCACTAGCGGCTTGCCTGAATATTCAAGTGTGTACGAGAGTACACAAGAAAGCAGGCAGTGATTTCTGTGCAAATAACAAACAAGAGAAGGAAACTGTCATTACCTGAATAACTTTATCCATTACTGCATCAATTCTACTCACTTGGGATATCCTTTCAGACAGCCTAAATCCAAGCAACTTGTAATTCAAACACTGCATATTGAAAACTTAAACTGCTTGGACCGGAATTTCACAAAAAAAATATTGTCTGGGAAGTACATTTTAAGCACAGTTAAAACACAAATGCTAGACCATAAGATCCTGCTAAGAATACCTGATTGAAGGAACAATCATCACTGCACTCGATAAGATTAAGAATCTCTAAAGAATTAGAGTAGATTACTTCAATGGGTAGCTCCTTGAGTAAATGATGAAGAATAATTGAGATACAAGGGAATTTTCCAAACAACTCTGACCGACTCCTCCCTAGTTCGAGCCCCAAAAGTAAGTCGCCAAGTTGTGCCTTTCAGCATAAATGAGTAATATAAGTCACTGTCATTGAAAGAATAAGTACTACGTGACAGAAATTATATACATATTTAGGCCTACAAAAAAAATGGAAGGATGATAATTTTGTTGAATTAACTTACAGGTAAACCTTGGAAACTTGTATAATTCATAACTCGGTCAAAGAACATTACACATTTACACTAATCCAAAAAGGAAACATAATTAAGCACAATCATAACTTACTAAACACCCTCCAGGAAATCAATACACCCATTGCAATACAATACTACTTAATCCAAGAAAGCGAAAGTCGGTCATGAATATATCTCAACTAAATGACATTCCAGGCAGGTCATAGAAATGTCCATGAAATTTCATTTCTAAGATGGAATCTGAATTAGCATCATTACTAATAGCGGGCAATATAAAAACCACCATCCTCCAATGTCTTCTTCATGATACCAATCACATATTACAACAAAAAGTAAAAATTAGTTGACCCCCATTTGAGACATTAGACAGCTATTACAAACTGCACTAATAGTTACATAATTAGTATTTTATCATCACATCAGATCTAAAGATCTGTATTATAAAGGTTTAAAGAAGGCACAAAAAATTGTAGTATTATAACTATTACTCTTTTATTCAGTGTTCTAAACATTTTTATGTTAATGCAACAGACAACTAGCACGACTGAACATTGCTGCCTACCTTCTCAATACTCATCCTATTCGGTACATGAATAATACATCATTCCTGTTTAAGGAATGGGATAATCCAGAACAAAACAAACTTTACATTTCGATAGAAATGAAATATGCCAAGAAATAAGCTTACAAGATGTTACTTCATTACTAACCGGGTGAGACTCCTTAAATATGCATTTCACAATGTACTCAATAGGTGGTTCCATCAGGCTGATCAGCATACTTCTATCTCCTTTATTTGTGACTTCTTGCACCGATATGATTCGCGTCAAAAGAACCTTTATGTCTTTAATGCAGGCTATCAGATATCCTGTTACAGGACGGTAAACCAAAATACATTATCAACTCCCCATTAGACAATGGAGATGACAAGATATATTTTTAAATAAAAATAAAGGATAATAATGTTTATAAAAAATGACTAATTAGATACGTTCAGCCACATAAGATCTACAGTGGGGTTTATACATGTATAGATAGCTTGAGCTACACCAAGAAACAATGTCCAACCTCTTTCAAGCCCATGACAAGCACTGAAGCTCCTATCTTCTAACAAATACCAGAAAATCATAAAGTTACAGCACGAATCCATATAATGCGGAAACCATAGTCCCCCAAATCAGAAAATATGGATACCATAGTCCCCCAAATCAGAAAATAAAACTGCTGTATGCAAAATTGATCATCGTGAACATAAAATTGACGCATCACTTAATGCAAGACAAAATTGCAAGTTATCAACCAATATTCTATATTCAACTGAACCACATTCCTACAAACAAAAACTATAGTAATAATCTAGTCATGCTAATTAGAAAAGGTTACATATATTCCAAATGTCAGTTCCATATTCTTTCATTGTTTTAGGTGAGTGAAAAGGCTGGTAAATTCTCTGTTTATTTCACAACCAATAATCCAACTACTTGTTTACAGCTGCATGCACTCGTCTCAGTAGTCAACTCTTAGTTCAACTCTTTGTAAAGCTCTATCTTTGGCAAAATTTAATGCAATCATAAGTTGTGAGTGAGTTCTCAGTTATCCAGAACATGTTACGGGTAACTAATTTTCTATACAGATATTTTGGAACTTATTAGTTATTGTGCAAGTAACTACTAACTAGGCAGAGAATGCTGCACGTTACAGTGACATTCATTAGTTTACAAATTTTGTATAATTAGCTTCACACGAAAATACAACCATAAAAAGGAAAGAAAACTTTACATAAAGCGAATGCATGTCTAAACATCCAGTTAGAGCTGAAACCTAAGGGCTCATGGTTTAGAACAAAAACTGTACACGTGTTATGATTAAACAGAAACAACATAATTCAGCACAGAGCTGTTAATAATAAGCACGTAAATACTGAATTTCATGTTCTATCAGTTAAGATTGCTGAATAACATCAAGTAAACTTACAGGGTAAATAAATTAATTAAAATGCAATATCCTTGATATCAAATAATTAAATTAAATTCAAATGAACAAAGATTAAGAAAAACTATATTCTAGGAATACTCATAATTTAACCATTTATCTTGTTAATATCATAATTCAATTCACAGAACATCTGCAGTAATACTTTTATCTATGGTTGAAACCCAAATAAGATACTTGCTTGGGACTTTGACATAAATCATAAATGTATATTGAATAATGATACTTTTTTACATTCTGAAAAAGGTCAATAACTACGTTACCTATTTAATTAGAAGTTTAGCACTTCCACGAAGCACGTTTGTGAGAATTTCACACATAGTCTTAATACCAAATTTATTTATACAAAGTAACACCGCAATCCAGATCCACCTCCTAGGTATATATTCATCTTAGGGTGATCCTTTTGTGACGGATACTCCTATTACACTCATAGTCTCTGAAAGATGAGAACCAACTATGTAGCATCTACACTGAAAATTCAAGTATTGTATACGTCATTAGTCTGATCCTTTGTAGGAACTACCCGTGTAATAACATAGGATTCGGAAATGCACTAAGATATGTGTTCAAGTCAAGCCACAACTACATATAGTAAATAGACCGTGATTTACTAGCATAAAAACTCCAGTATGTGGAATCCAATTGTAAATTTGTAACTCGCAACAAATTCAATGAGAACACAGTACCCTGGCTTGGTTCTGGATCAAAGATATACTACACATCTGTCTGATTCAGATGCTAATAATGATTGCAAGTTTGCATGTATGTGTCTATGAGTTTGCATATACTCTGAGAACAAAAGTAGTACCTATATCAAACTGTGGTAATTTCTGAGCACGGTGAACCAAGTATAAGCGGCAATATGCTGATGCTAATGGATCTGCAATCCCTCTTGTCATCCTAACCAAGCGCTGAAGGCTATCAATAGGTCGCTCAAGAAGGAAACGTGAACAAGGAAGTATGGCCAGCTCCAAATAGCTGAAGCATGAAATAAAATAAATAGTAAGTATATATGTAGGACAAGAGTGTTAGACAGTGAGAGTACAAACTAACAACCAAGATAATAAATTTAATAATGCAATTTTCAAATACTTCCTACCAGGAAATAACATATTCAATACCAAAACTGAAGTATAATTAGATGAAGGTCAAAAAAAGACAAGATGCCCTACTGATATGCAAGTAGAGTGAAACTAAAAGTTTCCTGGCACAGAAGAATACGTAGATAAATCATAAAGTGGTGAAAGAATCAGAAATCCTGTGATAGTGATAAGGAGGAAAGATGAACTTTGCCACCACAAAGAACAGAAAAATGCCTTGTTTACAACCCTTCTAGCCAACTCAATCTGCTTTGGACCAGTCCACTCATCAAAGAACTCAACTCAACAATCCCTTTTACCCCAAACTAGTTAATGTAGGCTGAAAATGACTCATATGAAAGCATAAAAGTAGAATGACAAGAAAAATATTAACAAGATAAAACAGATAAAGAAATAAGATTAAATATAAATAAAAAACATAATAACAGATAAAATGCAAGACATTTTATTAAAAACACACTCACGTATATAAATACATACATATACATATTATATAAAGAGAAAATGATAACAAAAGAAAAAATGCAGAAAAGAGAACCATAAAACAAAAACAAAAGAATGTCATGCTCTACTCAGACTCCAATATGCGGATTGTATTTTCTCCACTCCCATCAAAGTCCATGTCCTCAATTTCACCAAAGCATCTATAGGTCAACAAGTTAATCTTCAATGATTTCTTCAAGCTGCTTAACAAACTCAACTTAATCTTTTTCACTGCTAACAATATGCGGATCTTTACTTTGTTTAGAACTCTCAACTTTAGCTTTGTTTTGTTTAGAACGCTCAATTATTATGATAATTAGTTAAGAATATAATAAGATTGCACTATAATATTGCTGATGAATAAGAGTGACAAACTAATAATCTCAAAAGACATACTTAAGAATGAAAATTTATGAATCGACAACTAACAGATAATTTTGTTTGCAGAATATAAACAATGAGACAGAGTAAAAGTCTTTACATTCGTGGAAGAAGCTCAGTGATGGAACCAATTTTGCAGAACCAGTTATTGCAGGTTTCTTTAGCATCAAAACACACATTACTTGTTTCAAAGTTTTCTGCAACATACCAAATCCAGCTTTAGGCAAGCTTTTTTAATATAGAAACAACAGCAGCAATGATGTATAAGCTCTGTTAAGTTTCAAATATCAAAAGATAAGATTGAAGTAAAATCCGGTGAATCATATGGTGAAGGTAGGTTTTAGTATTCTCAATTCTCAAAGGAACAAAACCTCTGTTGCTTAACTATTTATTTATAAAATATCAACATTTTACTGTCATTGCATCATCTACTGCCAGCATAACATCTGTTCAGACGATCTTCTGTTCTGTTGCCATTGATCATCTTATGTTGTAATAAAAATGTCACATCATTGATAGCATTTTATGTTTAGACCTTTCAGTTTGATAGTAGTTATGTCAGAAGCCAATATAGTTAATTCATTACATAGCCTGAATTAATGCAGTTTGAAATAGCATGACACATCAATTAACCACAAATTTGTGATCGGAAAATATCAAGCAATAGTCTACAAAAAGTCTATTAAGAGTCTCAGACATTGTCAAAGACGTGTTTCATGTGAACTTTTGACCACAAGAAGACACTTAGACTGCATTATTCTATGGAAAAGGAGCTTATTGCAGTGTCTATGAATGAGAATGTGTGTATCTGTTTGTCTTTTGTGTGCATGCATCAGTGATGGAGAGTGAGAGCCATCTAATTTATAATGGAGACAAACCAGGTAGAGAGCAGATAAAGGTTCCATCCTCTGCAAATTCAGCTCTCCGCCTAATGCGCTCCCATACCATATCTCCAAGCATATCCATTATATCTGTAGCTAGCAGAAATAGCGTTGGATAAAATTGTGCCGCAGATGTGTCCATCAGAAGCCAAGCAACCTGCAAACAGAAACATTGACTTCCAAAATTACCATACTGTCACAAACATGCTAGCTAGGGAAATTAGTTGTTAATGGTAGTTAGCAAGGGTATTTTTGTAACTGTCAGTTTCTAAAGCAGGAGTAGTTAGCTGTAGGTAGTTTTAGTTGCTTTCTGAGAAGGAATGAAGGATATGTTGATGAATGTGAAATTTCAAATTTCTCTCTAACAAAATTCTTGTCTCTCTACTTTTCGTCGATATCTCTTGGTATCTAAATATGTCTCCCTCTACTCTCTTACTCTCTATCATTCTTCCTGATCTAAATTCTCCTTCTATATCTTCTTCTCCTAAACCTAACAGTTAATCAGATCAAATTCCACCGAGTGTGAAAAGTGGTGCCAGAGCGATAGTCTTGCAACTTAGTTTATTTCATATTCTCTGTTTCTCTAATGATCTTAAATTCTTCATCCTCTACATATTCTTCCATCATTGACCTACGTTCAGTGCAAAAACTGTTTGCTGAAATGTCGATTGAAAGACCAGTAGAATCTGCAACTTGAACATTGATTTCTGATTCTTAAATACTAAATTCAATATGTTCTTCTATCTAAATCATTACACCAAACACTTGAGCACTGATTACGAAGAGAAAGCTGAGAATGAGAACAATTCTGATGAGTACCCATACTGTAAAAACCACAGAAGCAAGTGGCTTTGTTCTGCTCTGTTTTGCATAGAACAGCCAGTAATCAAGGACGGATATTATGCGAAGCAAATTCCAGGAGAATTTTTCCATTGATCTTGTAATATACCTACTTAATTGATCGTCAACTCAGTTTGATTATTCATCACAATTTAATAATAAATCAATGAGTTTGCAAAAGTTCTTCATCATGACTCAAATTCCTGTCCAAACCTGTAATTGAGCAGTCAAATAATAATTAGATTTCTGAGTACAATAGTGTCATTCGCATCACCCTGGTACAACATATGATGCAAATGCTCACTCTCGTAAAATTTAATCGAGTCAATATTTCACTCAGTGATAAATGATTTCCCCCCCCCCCCCCCCCCCCCTAAAATCTGCTAAATTTTTGGATTTTTAAAAAATTGTTAAATTTTGAACACAGTTCATTGCAGTTCAAGCTTTCATTTAAAACCTCATTTCCTAAAATAGGGTCAGTTAGGTAAAAATCCTAGCTGGACCTGCAATTGTAAAAGGCTTTGGAAGTCTCCACTGGTAGTGGAAACTCAGATTGCAAGTACTAAGACACTGCTCAAGCTATCGACATAGAGGCAGTTCTCTAACTAGAGGTTCCAATCCTAAAAGGAAAAGTTGGAACTGCTGTGTAATAAATTTCCTAAAATGATCAGAAGCACACAATTCAGGAACACGTGTCCATTCCAACTAGTATGACATGTTAGTACCCAAATGGTCCATTCCAAGTTGAAGGACCAAGGGGAGCCAAATGGCTAGGTTGACCTCGCTAACTTGCCACGTGTGACATAGACTTAGCTGGCATTAGCTGATTAGTAAGAGAGATGGAAAATGAAGAAACATTAAACGGATCAACATCAACTTTGACTCCATGTAAACACTCCGCGAACCATTTGTTCTTGTGACACCTTACTTGTATTTGGACCCGAAAACACCCCCAACGCACATACACCAGGAACTAAGATCCCACCATCCAAACCCCAAGGTCCCATTTACTAAGAAGATATCTTGTCAAAGATAAATTTTGATTGAAACATAAGTTGTATTTGTTTATGAAAATCATCGAGAAAACATCATTTCTGTAATATTTTCAACTTTTTTTCCTTCAGCAGTGTTAGCTGGTATAAGTCAAATTATGCAAGTAGTAGTTTAGATCTCTGTCACGAGTTATAGTATGGTCAAATGCTCAGATCAAGTTTGAGGCAAGTGAGAAAATAAAGAAGAAAAATATAACATTCTTTTACTTTTATCAACATCAGTATGAAACCAAAAAAAGGAATTCTTTGAATGTATTTTAATGGAGTCTAGAGGAATATAACCAGAAATAAGCACCTAATTTTTTTTTTATCATTAAAAGATTTCAATAATGTTCTAAATTTTCTCATCTCTTGTGAAAATCTATGAATGCAGAAGTAAATATGAAAATGGAAAAATTACTAAAAAAATTACGGGGACTCACCTTAATCGACAATTTTAAAGATTTCACACGATCATCACTAAGCCAAGCATGATTTATTTCATCCTTAAGTTCATGTAACCGTGATACGTACTCCTGTTGACTAATTACCTTGACACCCTCTGCAGCAAACTTTTGTGGATCATCCAGTTCCTCTAAATGCATACTCACTGATGATTTATCTTTCGCTGTGTAAGTTAATGTCATAATATAATGACAAATAAAAGGAGCAATTACCAACTGCATCAGACAAAAAAAATTCCAACCTCATGATTGGAAAATGAAAATCATGGGAAAGCAGCATTGGACCCCAAGAACAAAGGAAGACGAATAAAACAAGGATTAGGTAGTAAACCATACCGTTGCCACTTTTTATAAATACATTTGACATCTGCACAAAAGAACAACTTTATAGTCAACTTTTTAATCTTTATTCTACAAAAGAAGAAATTTTATTAAAAAAAAGGGAGAATACAGCAAAATAGGGGGGGCAAGAAGTCTACCCTGAAGCGAACTAAAGAAAAGCAATTAAAAAAAAAAGGCACTTAAAAGCAGCCCTCTGATTACAATATACAAATAGTCACAAAAGTTAATGCACAACAATATTTGAAACAAATAATTAATGGAAAACTAGGAGTTGAACACCATGTTTAAATCAATAAGGTCTCTCAAGTTTATTAACTCCACGAATCAACACTAAAATAGTAAAATACCTATACAATATGGATTATTATAATCAACTTCAATATCAATAGTCTAAGTTAATAATCATGTGGGGATTAAATCACTATTTAAAAAGACTCAAAAACCTAATATTACTTGGGAATAATAAAAGCACTAAACGATTAAAATACTCTTACTAAATATTAAAAATTCCTAATCACTAATTAATATCTCAAGTCCCTACCTATAAATAAAATACACAAATTACATCAATTACTTTTACATTAAACACAATAAAAACTCCAAATAATAAATATAAAAACCTCTTCCTTGTTCTTGTAATCCCCATCAAAAGTGCATTAAATGGACCCGTAGCAAAAGCCCAAAGAGATGCAAGAAAAATAACCTAACAAATTAAAAGAGAAATATCTCCTTCTAAACAATCTAGCACTACATACATTCCAAATTCTCCATAAAACTAAACGAAGCCAATGTGAACTGTATAGGTAGAACAAAACGAGTAAAAAAATAAGAAGAATAGCTCCTACAAGAAAAGTTACCCAAGGAATATAATCCTTATCAAAGGAGTAGCATATTTAAACTGAAGATAGCAAAGTAAGCAAAGAAACCATCTCATTTGATTCTAGATTTAGGATATTCCTAAAAAATGAAAATCACAAGAAATAGTGTTCATGTCATGCTCTATGAACCTAGCAAAGAGATACAATACAAACGATATCAATCATAGTTGCATACTTCCTCTGAACAGGAGCAAGTTCAAGGGGAACGCTGATTGGGGCTAGGTAATTTAATTTCATCGCTTACTTGCTTACATCATAATTATTCTGATAGAAGATAAGAAATTTACACACTTATTAGTCGAATACTTCCTCTTAACAACAAGAGGAAGCTGCTATAAAGAAAAAATAGATTGTCCATTACTCTTACTGATGAACTGTTATTTTAGATTTTATATCCTTACTTTTTCCCAACATTACAAGAATGTTCCTGGTCTTTCGTATTTTAATATGTTGCTATGTTATTTACTTAATGTCAAACAATGGGAACATTTAACGTAATACTAGTGAATACAAAATAAGAATCAA
Organism: Hedera helix; assembly: GCA_947179155.2. Classification (NCBI taxonomy): domain Eukaryota; kingdom Viridiplantae; phylum Streptophyta; class Magnoliopsida; order Apiales; family Araliaceae; genus Hedera; species Hedera helix. Next base: position 17,370,530 of record OX359272.1, on the reverse strand, counting down.
TTCAGAGCTAAAAGAAAAAGAAGGTAAACAACCATTAGACCACTAGTCCACTACTATTTCACAAAAAGAAATATTCATTGAGTTTTTCTCAATATTATGTAACATTAATTGATGAATTAAACAATAGTTGACCAAATATTAAGCATGTTAATGCCCAAAGAAATTCTCATACAAACCATTAAGGGAAAATCTTGAATTTAACAGTATTATAATTTATTCACTTGAAAGAGTTTTTAGAAAATCTTTATATGGAAAAATTATGTACTTGTTATATAGCATCCTTAGTGTTTTTGTACTTAGAACTTGGCCTAACAACCATTGAGTCAGTATTTGACCAAAGCTCTTATGAAATTGGCAAAAGTTGGGCTCAAAAGTCAAAACCTGCTCCACTCATTCAAATGTTAATCTCATCATTGTGCTACAATTGCTTGCTCACATTTACAACTTCTAGAACTAGAAATGTTGAAAGTAAATTTGAAGAGCATAAGTTCTAAAATGAGAACACTGTAAATAGGTTTCCATTAGGTTGAAAACTATCCCAGCTACTTTTAGCAATTCTTAGTTCATATTGTCAAAATCTTATGATACACAATACATATCGTATGATACGAGAAAGGAGCAATTCCATACAAAATAGTTGATCGTATTGTAGGATACTTGCGACATATGGCTAGATATGGCTCACTTTTTGATATAGTTGACACATTTTTAAGTTAGAGGTGAATCTGATAAGAGTTAAAATAACACATTAAAGCCTTCTTTTTCATTAGAAGAGTTGTTCACTGGATCTATAAATAATTCTTAAAATACTTTCTAGTTCTTAGCTTTTTTAATGGACTTTGTTTCCATTTTCTTTTTGTCTTGTATAGTGCTTATACGGAGACATAAATACATAATTTTGTACTTGTCTTTTACTCTACACTTTCCAATTTGGGTCTTAACTTCACATTGAGTTTATAAGTTAAATAAGCTATTTTTTCCTCTTGTTCCTCAATAAACATTACTTCAACAATATTGATTACTGATTAAGCCTCTAGTTTAAACTCTTCAAACTAAAATTTTAATACTTAAATTTGTTTATAGGCTCATTTAATTCTTTAGTAGTACGCTTAATAAATATTACTCAAACAAAATTAATTACTGGTTAAGCCTCTACTTTAAACTCTTCAAACCAAAATTTTAATACTTAAATTTGTTTATAGGCTCATTTAATTCTTTAACAGTACACTTGAGCTAATATATTTTATTTTCCAACAAAATGAGCTCTCTATATGTTTAATTATATAATTATTGTGTTTAACATGTATTTCTGTATCTTACGATATGATTCAAGACACAATACACGATTCACAATTCACAATTGAACATTTATCGATAACCATACGAATCATGATTTAACAACAATGCTTATAGCATTATATTAGTGTAAATATATGCTCTCTCCGTTCTCCAAAGCATGTCCAAAAATACATTAGAATTTTTTCCACTAAAGGATACATTCAAGTACACAAACCAAATGGAATAGATATTAATTACTCGAAAGTTCACATATCCCCATACAAACACTTCACTCACAAGTTAATTATGGTACTTGTGTGGGGTCCAAACAAAAGCATGTAAGTGGAACAATTTTATACTCTCAATTTGACAGCCTTAATTTGTGTGAACGTTGTACTTTTGGTCATCCTTTGGAAGACAGAGGGAGGTAATAGTAAACATAACATATACTCCCTTGGTTCTACAAAAGTCTCTTTTGTAAAATTTGCAAATATTAAGGATGTACTTTTATTTCATGTTTATCCTTAAAAATAATAAGTTGTAGTTTATAGCTATGGCATGATATACAAGCCATTTTATATTACAAATAAAAAGAGACTCTTTTTTGTGGATGAAAAGGATTAGCAAAATGGGAGGGTTTAGAAGATTTTTTTTTTATAAATATAACATGTAGAAGAAACATTTAGTTCAAAGCAAGGACATACTGAAGAAATTGAAACCAATTTCACGACAGGAAACCTCTGCATAAGGAATTTCTTGTAAGAGACCCACTCCTTTGCTGGAACTTGAATCTCAGCTCTAATTGCAGCTAAACTATTCTCTTCATCCTGTGAATCCTCAACATATGTTGCCACATTTGCATCTGATTCTGATCCCCTTAGGGGGTCAGAGAAATCAATTCTGGCATGGTCTGCAACATCAACCTATAAGATATTCAGATTAATTATCAACAATATACCGGAGAAAATAATCACGTCATGCAAAATGATAGGTGGAAACTTCAAATCTTGACCATGACAAAAAGCCCTAACCAGATGAATCAAACTTCCAAATTCATATTATACATATATATTAATATATTAACTAGATAAGAAAGGTTGAATACAATGACAAAAGATATGCAGCATGCTTTGGATACTCAACTCAACGTCTTTTATGACAAACTAGTAGGGAAAGGCTGCAAGTGAATCCCGTATATAAGAGAAAACATTAAAAGGGATACGGAGAAAAATTATATATTAAAAAAAAAACATATAAAAATAATACAAGAATAAAATAAAATAACAAAGTTAGCATAGATAAATAAAATAGAAGCAGACCCACATGTAGAAACACAAATACATACATAAGTATACATAACAAAATAAAATAAAACAAAAGGGAAAAAGACTAAAGCAAAGGTATAAAACAAAAGGAAAGGTGGAACAGCTACTCATTCTCCAATATGTTGTTTGCACTCCACTCACTCCTTATATTATTGGCCTATCCTCCCTCTCCTTATATTTTCTTCCTGATATAAGACTCCTCTTCTCAAAAAAACATATATTAGACAATGTTGGATAAGACCAAATATGTTCCCTCGTCCTCTCATCAGTTGGTACTACCCTAACCTTCCTTCATATATGCTTATTTTTTTATTTTATCCAATTTTGTATTGCACTTATTTCAGCAACTCAAATCTTATGCTTGTGTTCATTGGTCTGCCCTAACATTCTGTAACTGCAATATTTGGGTAGAAAGAAAGAGACAAAAAAATGGTGAATGAGAGGTTAAATCCTTCTCATCTTTTCATTGTATATATACTACATTTTGTAACAATCAATGAATCAATCTACAATTAAGGGTTACAATTAAGGCTCTAATTAAAGCTATAATCAAGTCTAAATACTACATTCCTAAAATAGCAAAGATTCTAATAATATTCTACCAGATATACAAAATATTCTACATTCTAACACTCTCCCTCAAGTTGGTGCGTGGATGTCTTGCAAGCCTAACTTGAAATATAAAGGATGATACGTCGTACTACTGAGACCTTCGATCAAGATATCCACAAGCTGATAATTTGTCTTGACAAAAGGTATGTAAATGAGATCACTAGCTAACTTTTCCTTGATGAAATGTCTATCAATCTCAATGTGCTTCATTCTATCATGTTGTACCGGATCATTTGCAATACAAATGGCTGTTTTATTGTCACAAAACAATCTCATTAGCTCATTAGTTGCAATTCCCAAGTCTTCTAACAATGTTCGCAACCATATTAATTCATATACTCCAAACGCAATAGTTCGATATTCGGCTTCAGCACTAGATCTAGCCACAACCAACTTTTTTTGTTGTGTCAAGTGACAAAGTTGCCACCTATAAATGAACAATATCCAGATGTGGAATGACGAGTGTCAATACAACCAACCCAATCTATATTGGTAAAAGCTTCAATCCTAATATGGCCATGATGTGAGAATAATATTCCCTTTTCAGGAGCAGATTTTAGATATCTCAGGATTCTATAGACAGCTTCCATGTGACAATCCTGTGGATCATGCATATATTGACTTAATACTTCCGCAGCATAAGAAATATCAGGTATAGTGTGGGAGAGATAAATCAGTCTTCCCACTAACCATTGATATCTCTATTTATCAACAGTGGGTCCTATTCCACCTGTACGATGATGGTTGACCTTAATGGGAAAGTCAGTTGGTTTACATCCTAACATGCCCGTCTCTGTTAACAGATCAAGTATATATTTTCGTTGGGACTGGAAGATGCCACTAGGAGATCGTGCAACTTCTACACTAAGAAAATATTTCAAAGGGCCAAGGTCCTTGATTTCAAATTCATTGGCAAGTTTTGTCTTGAGATTAACCATCTCATCTTCATTATTTCCATTTACTACAATGTCATCGACATAGACAATGAGAATGGTAATCTTGCCATTTCCACATTTAACGAACATAGTGTGATGACTTATGTCCAAATCTCATCAAGGCTTTATAGAACCTGTCAAACCATGCTCTAAAGGACTCCCATACAAAGCTTTTCGTAACTTACAAACTTTTCCATTAGTTGTAGATGAGGTAAAGCTCGAAGGAACTTTCATGTATAATTCCTCCTTAAGGCCCCCAAGCAGAAATGCATTCCACATCAAGTTACTAGAAGTTCCACCAAAAGTTTGCCACACAAGATATAATGGTACGGACATAATTCATTTTTGCACTATAACGAATGTCTTCTCATAATCAATTCCATGAGTCCGAGTGTATCAACTAGTCTGGCCTTGAGTCTCTCAATTGACCCATCATACTTTTGCTTCACTGTATACACCCATTTGCACCCAATCGATTTCTTCTATTAAGGAAGAGAACCAACTCCTGTGCTTATTCTTTTTCAAGACATTCATTTCCTCTACCATATCTTTCCTCCATTTTTCATCTTGGATTGCTTCCTTCCACCCCTGAGGAATAGAAATAGAGGACAATAAGGAAACAAAGGTACGATATGATGTAGATAAATTATCATAAGAGACGAAGGTATAAATAGGATGTTGACTACATGATCTAACTTATTTCCTAAGGGCAATAGGAAGATTGATATCACAATTTTCAATAGGGATATTTGAGTTATTACCATTAGGAACAATAAAGCAAGCTAGAGAACTAGGACCCGAGCAGGGTTGTTGTGGTAGTACAGACGGAACCAGTTCCTTATCTCTTCAGGAATAGGTCTTCAAATCAGGTATGTTTCATCTATCATATGACTCCCCTTGTGAAGAAATATCAGTGACTATCAGATAAGTGATAGCAGAAGGAAAGTCACAACTAGGCTCAAGGTCCATCAGCTCCTCTGCACTAATAGATATCCTCCCCTGAGGAGATGAGGGAGTTAGATAAAATGATTCACATTCCCAGAAGGTGACATCACGAGTAATATAAACTCGGTTAGAGGGAGGATGAAAACATTTGTCCCTTTTTTGTGTAGGTGAGTACCCAATGAAGACACAATGGGATCAAGTTTACCCCGAGTAGGACTTTTATTATGGACAAAGCACACATAACCAAAAACCTGTGGAGAAAGTGAAGGGCTAGGCAAATGTTTGAGAAGTGAGATTGGAATCTGATTACCGAGAATTCTAGAAGGAAGCCAATTGATGAGCAAGATAGCAGTAAGAATAGCATTACCCCAAAAAGATTTTGGTGTGTTCATAGTGAACATACGTGCGAGTGACTTCTATTAAGTGATGGTTTTTTCTCTTAGTCATGCCATTTTGTTCTAGAGTTTTAACACAAGAAGTATAAAGAATAGTGACATGGTTAAGTAAGATAGGAACCAAAAGCGCCAACGATATATTCACGACCATTGTCACTATGTAAAATTTTGACCTTAGCATCAAATTGTGTTTGTATTATTTATAAAATTCTAGAAAACAAGAAAAAACTTCATTATTAAAACAGAGAAGATAAAGCCAAATTATATGAGAATAACAATCAATAAATGTAACAAACCAACAATGACCAGTATGAGAAATAACTTGAGAAGGTCCCAAACATCAGAATGAATAACAGCAAACGGTTCAAAATGACGATTATTAATAACAGGATAAACTGAGCATTTGTGTTTAGCTAATTCACAAAGCTCACAAAAAAACGATTTTTATTACACTGCTTGGTTAAATGAGGAAGAAACAAAGATTCGAAAGTACAAAATGAAGGACGTCTCAGACGATAATGCCAATGATGAAGGGAGGCCAAACTGGAGTCATAGATAGATTGAAGAGCTTGGGTGGAAGTCCCTTTCTCAGCCAAAGGTAGACTAGTCTGAGGAACATCTAGATAGTAGAGGCCACCAACTGCACTACCACTGTCAATCCTCTGCCCCATCACCAAGTTCTAAAAGATAATGTGAGAAGGAAAAAAAGTGACCGAGCAATTTAGAGACTTGATGAAACATTGAACTGATAATAAATTTGCAAAAAAAGGTACGTGAAGACGAGAGGACAAAAATATAATGGGAGTACAAACTACGGAGCCCCTCCCTAAGATAGGAGAAAGCTAATAACATTATATCTTTGCCGAAATAGGGAGTATAAGTGGTAAATAATTTGGATGAACCAGTCATATGTTCTATAGCACCTGAATCAATAATTCAAGAGGTACATGTAGAAAAAGCATTAAGTGCATGAAAAAATATACCTAACTGGACATGATGAGCGGAGCTAGGATTGGACAATAGTGTCCGAAAAGCCAATATTTTCTTAGGAGTGAGATCACTAGAATCAGTGGATGGAGCACTAGGAGTGGCTACCAATAATGTAGATGCCATATGAGCCTGAAATCCACGACCATGACTATAGTTGTTACGACCACCTTGACCTCTGGGAGGTTTGCCATGAAGTTTGAAACAAGTATCACGGGTATGATTTGGTCTCCCACAATAGTCACATTCACAAGTATCTTTCTCAGCACGGGGTTTTACTGAAGTGGGGAAAAGTCTAGGAGAGTGGGCTGCTATTAAGGCTGAGCACTCAAATGCACCATGAGTCATAACAAGTCTACTCTCCTTCTACTGAACCTGTGCACGAGCTTCTCGTAAAAAAGAAAAAAGAATCTGACCAATCAGCCTTGCTCGAACTTGATCATACTCATAATTAAGATTGGCTAAGAAACCAACAACAAGATATTCTCCAACAAACTTTTGATAAGCAGTTGCATCCTTCGGGCATTTAGTTGAGAAAACTCGGTAATGATCAAGTTCTTGCCAAAAAACAGTGATATCGGCATAATATTAAGCCACCGACTTGTCCCCCTGAACTGTCTCTCGAATAAACTTTCGAATGTCACAAGCCTTGAAGATGTCACCAAAAATAGAGAAGGCTTGAGCAATGACTCCCCAAAGCTCATAAGTTGTCCCTAGAAACATATAATTGCTCCTCAAAGTTAGTTCCGTTGAATTGAATATTCATATTTTTACCATGGAATTATCAGACTTCCATTTTTCCAAAGTTGCACCTGTTTGTGTAAGCATCGTTGTTGTACCATTGATGAAATGCTACATACGATTAGATTCAATTGATATACGACATGCTTGAGACCAAGCAAGATAGTTGTTGCCATCCAACTTAAATGGACTAAGAATCAAGCGTAGTTAAGGTGATGATTTCTAACCAACTGCTCCTTGTTCACACCATTTGTATTACCATTATTAACTGTACTGGATTCTGCCATATTAAGTAATTAGTGCAACAAGAATATCCAAGGAAAAACTCAATAAAGATAATTAAGAGCTTGCAGCACCTTGACACCTGATTACCAAACAAGCAACAGTAGTAGCCTAGAGAAAGGATAGGAAAAAACTTAATAACTAATAACGGAAAGAAATCACAAGTCTTGAACAAGTTTAAGAAAACAAGAAGGTTAGGTTTGAGTAAATGGATCAAGCTCTCTGATACCATGTAAACTGCTATATTTGGGTAGAAAGAAAGAGACGGGACAATGGTGAATGAGAGATTAAATCCTTCTCATCTTTTCATTGTATATATATTACATTCTATAACAATCAAGTACAATCAATCTACAATTAAGGCTCTAATTAGAGTTGTAATCAAGTCTAAATACTACATTCCTAAAATAGCAAAGATTCTAATAATATTCTACCAGCTATTCAGAATATTCTACATTACTACACATTCAATTGTATTACCATCCTATAGATTTTTCCCTTCAACTTGGCTGGGATTTTATAATCCCACAACACCCCGGTTGCACAAAGCCATTATAACAATCCCGTTATATCATGTGGCTTACATCCTTGTCAACATTTCTTTATTATACAATATATTTAAAGATGTCCTTCTTGGCACCACCTGTTCTTATATATTCTCAATGCACATATCTAAAATTGTGTCACGCGAATGAAATGTGAGTGCTTATCAACTTAGAAAGCAATCATCACTATGAAGTGTACATACCTAAAATTATGTCACATGAATGACATTTGAACACTCATCTAATTAGAAAGCAATCATCAATATGATGGGTATATACCTATAACAGTGTCACAAGATGAAATTTTAACAATTATCTAGGGTTTTAAACTAATCATGCTTTAGTCCAATCGGAAAGTTGAGCTCTCTTGCCATAAGTTGATTAGTAATTGGCTTTTTTCCTGATTGAGGGTGACTCAAACTAGCTTACTGCTTGATTGGTTAAGAGCTTGTTTGCAATCAACTACTGCTATTCAAATTTGAGTAAATCTTAGAGCTTGTAAACAAAATTTATGTTAAACTTCAATTCAAAGTTAGTTTAACATGTAAAGAAACTAAAATTCTGGAGTTAAACTAGAGAAGAAACAAAAAAATCAAGCTCAGCTTGTACTCGAACTGATTATGGCTCGTAAGAAACTGGCTCATTACTTTTAGACACACTAAACTAATCCAAAACTCAATATTTACTCCAACTAACTCTTAAAACACCCTGTCACTAACCACAATGGAGTAAAACCACTGCCTCAATGGTATGCGACCAAATCAGCAGTTAGACGTGCATTTTGGAAGCCAGATATCACTCTGGCAACAATTGTAAAGGACCAAGTCAAGTAGTTAGGCATTTTATTAGCTGATGTCTTACAATGTCATTTGGTTTTACTAAATGTTAACTGATTCACATGTATTACAATTTGATGCAAAACTTCAATCGATTAGGACAAAATTATTCTTCCTCTTGCCCACAAAAAGATCCACTTTTTGAATCAATTCACGAAACTTTTTAATTAAAAAAATATAAGAATTTATTCAAAATTTTAAAATAACAAAATTGTAATTAATAGCATTTTTTAAATAGTTGTATTCAACAACAATTCTCATCAACTTTGAATTTCAAGATTTTGCAAATCAACTTCAAAAAGTCAAATTGGGATTAGTTTAGTAGTACTTTTTAAACGGTTGTACCCAACTAAAGTTCTCCTCAATTTTGAATTTTAGGATTTCATGAATGGACTCCAAAAAGCCAAATTGGGAGTAGTACAGTAGCATAATTAGCCTGAAGAACTGAAGACGATAAAGCAGAAAGATCAAATTAAGTTCAGTAGTATGTTTAGCAATTGTGAACATTTACAAGACTTATAAGAATCAAATTAAGGACAATTAAAATTGGACAAAACGAATGTATAGCATTGAGATTCGAACCTCGATTGGCAAGGAAGATGATGCGGATAGAGGATGCGTGTCTGTGCGTGCGCGAGGGAGTGAGTATGCTTTCTCTTCGGCTTGATAGTTTCGGGGTTTGAACTCGATCTCCATAGTAAGACTCACCCAGTTGTTCGCTTCTTGTCGGAGTCTCAACGGGCTTATGATAGGTCCTCTACAGTTTTGACTGGCGAGAAAAGCCGAGAAAAATTGTGACGGTGGTGGAGAATCCCAAATTTTTTTTCTATAGTTAATTTTTTAAATAATTAATTTATGATAAAATTAACTTCATTATAATCAGATTCTTGTTTTTTACCCCTTGGTTTAGAGAATTTGAAATTTTTGTAAGTTTTAAATATTTTTACTCAATAAAAATATCAATTCTCCTCTTTTACTGGTCAGTTTAACTGCGTAATTTGTTTTTAGAACAAATTTTGTTTGGTTTAAATTAGCTGGATTATACATTGATAAACTAAATTTTAACTATTAGTATAAAAATTTAAAACTAAAAATATACATTAAATATTAAAAAAAATTGTTATGCGTATCCTTAAAATAATAAATTAAATAATAAGTTGTGTTGTTGATAAGTTTTTTTTTTTTTTCAATTGTTGACGATAAAATATAATTTCTCTTTTTGGTTTCCCATTTTTTTCTAGTCCTGTGGTAAGTTTATAGGACATTGGTTAGAACTGTTGAAAAAATGACAACATAGCCCAAAACCTTCTGTTTCTGTAAATAGTTTCTCTTCTTATTTCACTTTTTTTTTTGGAAACCAAAACTAGAGTAAAGGACTTTTCTTTTCTTTTTTTTGTTGCTAATTAAGTAAATGACATTTTGCATCCCCCTATTTCGTTTCATTTTTTACTTTGCATCTTAAATTTTAAAAATAAGCATTTGGCATCCAATTATTTATGCGTTGTGACAAATCGCACACTATGAGTCAAAAAGCAAGCAAACAGAGTTATAAATGTGTAGCTATTACGAATATATAGTAAATATATATAAATAAATAAATGAAATGTTAGGATTAGAGTCAAATGATATTAATATGAATGCCTAGGATGGATTGTATTGCCTATATAAGCCTAAGTTTATACCCACGAAGGGATAATCAAATATCAAATTTGAAATTTTCAATCTCTCTCTAAATTCTTCTCTTATTTCCCTCATCTTTCTGAAGTCATTGTAACAGACTATAATTTCTTGCTATATTAGTGCTTTCATTGAAAATGCTCCAATGGCTAATCCTGTAACGCCCCCAAATCCGAGTACCTTGAACCTTAGACTTGGTACGTCACGATACATCATTTTCATACATGTTCTATAACTAATGCAGAATATATAAACATAAATTATTTATTTTAGAGTATTCTACAATATTTCTCAAGGTTTTTAACCTTAACTTACATGTATACATTTAGATTCACAAAAAAGTTTACACAGTTAACTTACATCAAATAACTAATTAGTTATCATGCATAACACTATAATCTTATCTTTTGCTTTTGTCTTTGTCTTTTCTCGAACTTTCAGATTAATCTGAAATTTGTTATCATGATATAGCAAGGGTGAGTAACGACTTTGCTCAACAAGTTAAAATACAATGAAGATATATCATGATTGAAAGAAATAATAAGCTTTCGAATTTCCAACAATATAATAATTGTGAACGAGTACGAATCATAGTTTCAATAGTTGAATGACTGAATCAATTAATGTTAAGTGTTAATAATGATCATGAACAAATTTAACTTAAACTTATGGTAATGAAGGTGATCAGTCTTTCATACATAATGAACATATACAACATGCACTATGTACGAATCAATAATTTAAAGAGGTAGAATAATTATAAAGAATTAAACCACTAACATGTTTAAAATATAGCAACTCAAATTTGAGTTAAGAGGAACTTGCCTGATAGTTGAATTATTGTTATCTTGCGTAATAAATTCTCTTTCGAAAGACCTAACATTGATACGTTGGCCTATTGATTAGTATAACACATAAGTGCTTATTTAAACAATTAAGTTTATTATTATCTAATTACTCAAAATTATCACATAGTACAACTCATTGTTTGACTGTACCCAACCGTTTACTTGATTCCAAGTAATTACTTAACTGATAAATATTACCTTTCTCTAAGCAATATAAATTTCAAACATCCTTCATATAATCGTTTACCAATTTATTATAATTGTTTTGGTACTTCATTAATTATTATTATAATAATAACTGATAACCCTCCTTAATTATTGTTGCACCATAATTAATTATTCATGCGTTGATAATCCTTCTTATTTATCATTAATCCTCAATTAATTGATAAATAATCAACTTACTTATTTTAATCTTCTTTAATTATTATTTGACATCAATTAAATAATAATAAATTAATTAATTAGCCTTACCTATTATTTAATCTTAATTAAATAATAAAAATTTAATTTATTAATTTAATCCTCATTTAATTATTATTTAATGTTAATTAAATAATAATTTATTAATCAATACCCTTACTTATTATTTAATCTTAATTAAATAATAAATAATTAATCCTTTAATTTAATCCTCCTTTAATTAATATTTAATGTTAATTAAATAATAATTAATTGCTTAATTATCTTTATTTATTATTTAAATAATAAATAATTAATTTATAAATTTTATTTCTCTTTAATTATTATTTAATATTAATTAAATAATAATTAGTTAATTACTTATCTTATTTACTATTTAATTCTCAATTAAAAAATAAATAATTTATTTATTTACTTTATATTTCTTATATTATTATTAAATACTTAAATCACATATTTAATATTTAATTACTTTATATTTCTTATAGTTAATTAGTGTACTTGTGACGACCCCGAATCCGAGTCCCTCGAACCTCAGATCCGGTTCAACACGAGTACTACCTTTTTTTCCTTATTATTCATGACTTACAACAATATTATAATTGTTAAATAATCATTTATTTATAATTTTACATCTCTTTCTATTCCAGAATCGCAATTTTTATACATTCCTAGTATGTCTCAATATTATACATGATACGACATTCTATTACAATCAATTTGAGTATTTAATACTCATATTACATACCAGTTAATTCTTATACTACACAATCATTTACATGTCCAATTCGGACTGATATTTACAATAGATATTTAGATCTTTAATGAAAGTAATATGTTTTTCTGTTTCTTGTTCTTTATCGAGAACTTCAAATAACTTGTACTATCTGAAAATGTTTGTTTTAAGCAAGAGTGAGCACGACGGCTCAACAAGTTTAACAGTTACACATAACACATTACATGCTTCACATCATATACATGCTTTGCATCTTATTCTTTCATCATGCTTTCCGTATTAATAATATTTCATACATCTTAAGCATCACATACAATAATCAACTAGCACTTAGCAAATCATGCTTCAATCTCTTGTACATAGTTTTCATGTAGTCATACCACATGCTGTTCATCTACCACAAACATCATCAATATAACTTTGTATTATCAATTTAAATCACATTATAGCATATTAATGCATATAGGAGCAAGTTCTGAAAAACTTGTCTGGTTTGCTTCTACCGTTTACGTCTATTTACGTCTTTTGTTCAACCTATAATTTATATATAAAATTGACATAATCATTAGTTACAATGACTATAAATTAGTGTTAACTTAAGACCTTAACTTCAAATTATTAACTCTTAAGATGTCCGATAAACGAAACCTTAAGTTCCGGACAAAAACCCTAGCCTAAGTACAGTTCGGACATAACGAGTACGCTTAACCAACTTACGTATTCACTATACGTTCATCGAACGACCCACTTTTATTAAGTTGTCTAAATTAGTCACAAGCGGACTATTTACATCGGTTAAACATTCTTCTTTTATATAACTTAATGATTTGGACATTTAATAATGTACCAAATACCCCAAGATATTATCTACCTTTGATAATATATAACTACATTCAAATATTATTAATCATTTAATAATATTTCACTCACTTATTAATATTATTATTATTAATCATTTAATAATATTTTAATCTCTTATTAATATTATTAACCATTTAATAATATTTTAATCACATATTAATATTATTAACCATTTAATAATATTTTATTCTCTTATTAATATTATTAATCATTTAATAATATTTTAATCACTTATTAATATTATTAACCATTTAATAATATTTTATTCTCTTATTAATATTATTAATTATTTAATAATATTTTAATTATTTATTAATATTATTAACCATTTAATAATATTTTATTCACTTATTAATATTATTAATCATTTAATAATATTTTAATCACATATTAATATTATTACTCATTTAATAATATTTTAATCATTTACTAATGTTATTCATCATTTAATAACTTTTTAATCATATACTAATATTATTGATCATTTAATAATATTTTAATAATCTTCAATCAATATCAATAGTTAACCAACCTTAATCTTTAACTTAAACATTTAGCTATCATTTAGTCACTAATAGACTCTCTTACAATAGCTTATCTTTATTTCAATAGTGAAATTATCTTTTGTTAAGTTTTACAATGCCCGACAAGCGAAACTTTCAGTTTCGAACAAGTTTGGATTAAAATTTTAATTTTTTTAACAAGCACGGGCATCTAGATGCCGCCCCAAAGCCTTTCTGGGGCGTTTAGACGCCCATAGGCAGAAACCAACAAGGGCCAGGCGTACACTTGGGCGTCTAGATGCCATGTACTTTGGCTGCCGGAACCTCTCTCAGTAGTTTGACCATAACTTTGTCATACGAAAATATTTTGAGATAATTTTTGAGTCGAAATTCATTAGAATTTCATGAACTACAATTTCTCTTTAGATGACAAATCCAAATTCCGAACGGAACTGGACTAAAAACTGCACATAAGAACAAAGTGAAAACTAAAATCACAAATCCTTGGTTTTAAAGGTTCAAACTTGAATAAAATAAATTCTACACCTCCAAATGACACCAACTTAGTGTTGTTGTCTTCCTAACTTCTTGTTTTATAATATTTTATGGTTCAATCATATTTTTGAAAACGTTTTAACAATAAATTTAAGATCGAACCGCTTAGGGTTTCAAAACGCCCTATTTTGCGGTAAAAATCATAACTTGCTTATTTCTTCAAAATTTTCAATCGTTCAAGTTAGGTTATCTTCACAATACATAAACCTATCTTTCAAGACTCTTATATCATAAATATAACCCACACATCTCAACTCATAATCATCAACCTAGTTATTTAACTAAGGTTTTACAACCAAACATGCTCATATGACTATTTCTTCCGTCATTTTACGTATCACACATATAGAACACATATCTGGCATAACTCACCATAGATATTCATCACTTAGATCATTCCATAACCAAGATTACTAAAACTTATATTTAACAAAATAATAAATAAGGTTTGAGAAACTTTTAAACCTTCTATAGAATTCTTCTTCTTGAAAATGGTTGGAACTCCCTCTTGATCTTCTTGCTCTACCCGAAAATGACTAACACCCTTAATGTTTGAGCTCTCAAACTCACAACTCTTACCATGTAGTTCTTATTTTCTCAAGAGCTTCTCTCTCTATAATTTAGTTCAAGTAAGCAAATGAGCAAACAACCAATACAAGGATGTGGATGATGCTATTTATAGAACCTCCCTAATCACCATCAACTCCTACTAATCAACTACCATTGGTCAATTAGAGGCTAATTTAGGCTTACTATAACAAAGAATGACCACATGAGTGACATTTTGAATGACCACTTGAAAGACTAGGGTTGGTGAGGAGTTGTTAAGCAACTTTGCACTCCAAATTCACCAACAAGCAAGCTTTATGACCATGTGGGCCCAAAATTCGGGATTGCCATTTTAATACACCAATTTAGCTTTATTTTTATATCATATATCATTATATAAGTATTCATATATATATACACCAATATATATACATTGACCACAACTTTGACTATCATTTGGGCTCCACATTGGACTCTAGGATTTAATATATTGGGCTCACTTTAATTATTACATTGGGCTAACATTAAATATCCTATGTTATATTTAATTAAAATAAACATTGGGCTTGATTAATTATAACTTGAATCAAGGTTTAATTAATTACATGGACTACTAAGTTAATTCATTTAACTTAGTTTAATACCTCAATTGGACTTATAATATAATCCAATTAGACTTGTCTTAAATTATTTTACCACATTGGGTTACTCAATTAACTTATCCATAGTTAATTCTCATTATCATATTTACTTACCTAGCAATTAACCAACGTTTGGTTAATGTTCTCTCTTGTTTACCAACTAGGGTTATTAAATTAACCCTACGTTAGTTAATTCTCTACACTCAATCAATACTTGAGAAATATTCTCCTAACACATTCATTTTACACTTATTTTAACTTAATTTATTAAAGAAAACTCAACCCGAACCATCACTTCCCGACCCGAAGCCTCACTTCCCGAACCGAAGCATCGACAATAAGTCAGCACCAAGGCGCTGGAATTCCCGAAGGAACCGCCTTCGGTGCCCGAACAACTTCGGCCTTCGATGCCCGAACATACATAGGGTTCGGCGCTTAGGCGCCCGAATATACACAAGGTTCGACGCTTAAGCGCCCGAACATACACAGGGTTTAGAATCTATCACGAATTCCATTAATACCAGAAATTGACTCACTATTTATCCGTTATTCGTCTTCTGACATGTTTTACTAAAATTCTCACTACGGATTCATTTTAACTCCGTTTTAGTTCATTCAATCTAGAAAAATCTTCGTATCTCAGAGGAGTATAACATACAACCTTCAAATTAAATCTTTATACGCAAGGACACAACCATAATAGCCTCTAAAACAGTCCATGTTCAGTCCATAGCCTAACTGTCCATTGTTCTTCACCCTTTATGCATGTGATCGAATTTCTTGACCATTTTGTTCCTCTTTAACTCATAACCAATATAATTAACCTAATTAATTATATTTCATGACTTTTGCTCTTACTTCATATTTAAACTAATTAATTTATTAGCTTAATTGAGTATTAACTTACTCATCCTCTTATTTGGCTAACCATCACAATTTAGGTATATACATATTAATATAATCACCTTCACTTCTTAATTGAATTTATTTCCTTAATACATTATCTACATGCATCATTACAATATTCACTCCTTTAATTTCTAACAAATAAATTATGTTAAAAAAAATGTTCACCCATTTTCTACACATCTCTTGTGACGACCCTAAATCCGGGTTCTTTAACCTCGGGTTTGGTTCTCACTGTACAATACTTAACAACAATGAAATACATAAATTGTATTCAAACTACGCGGAATAATACAAAAGGTTCCTTCTCAAAAGGCTACACTTCCAAAGGTTTATTAACCTTAATCGTAACATTACATATCTTAAGGAAAATACAAAAGATTTATAACAGTAATTACATAACAGTAATTTAAACTAGCATGCATCTACTAAAACTAAGCATTCCCTTTCCCCTTGCCTTTGTCCGATTTAGAGCTTTCGGGATTGGCTGAAATATAGTCATGATATAGCAAGAATGAGCAACTAAATGGCTCAGCAAGTTTATAAACAACAATCATAAGATATATCATGATGAAGGGAAATAACTTTAGGGTTTTCAACAATAACAATTGCGAAAGATATCAAGAATCAATGTTTAATAAAAGATTGAATTGACTATTTACTGCTGAGTGGTCTTTAATGACCGTGAACTGCTACAAAGGTAAAACAGACATACAATGTCTGACTCATTGTTAAAAATAACGGGACACTTGAGGGGATCAGTCCTCTCATGTCCTATGTATATGCATAACATTTAGTTTTCTTGCGCAAATTCGGTTACCCGACAATATAAAAATTCTCTTTAACTAGGGTTGTTCTTTCTCAGTTTTACTATAAGAATCCGCACCAGCCAATGGTTTGGATAAGCTTTTAAAATATTCAATTAGATGAATTTAAACATGCATTTGTCTAGCCGAAATAATTAGCTTAGACATTCTTAAACAATTCGTAAATTACTGAACTATAACATTTGCAAAGGCACTATGTGCGAATACAATACAATAATGATGTGAAGTAATTTTCAATAATTAATTCACTCAAAGGTCTGTCAAATAACTACGAGTGTAGATACTTGCTCAACAATAATTGAATTGCTCAATGTAAATAAGATTGAAGAATACTTGCAACAATAAATACAAGTTAGGGTTAAGAAGAAACTTGCCTCGTGCGTAGTCTACTGCTAACCAATTCAATTTAATTCTCGTTAGATAGACCTAACAATTAATCAAGTTGATCTTTAAATTAGTATCATATACACATTCATATGAGAATATCTATATATTTTACATCTCTAATACTTAACCATATAATTATCTAATTACGGGTATTTAAACACTTAGAAAATATTATCATCACTTGATGATATTTCAATCACATTAAACCTATAATAATTATTTAATATAGTTCAAACTTTTATCTAATATTATTAATAATTTAATAATATTTTATTAACCTTCTAATATTATTAATCATTTAATAATATTATATTCATTATCTAATATTATTAATTATTTAATAATATTTTATTACCTTATCTAATATTATTAATCATTTAATAATATATTATTCATTATCTAATTTTATTAATCATTTAATAATATTTTATTACTTTATCTAATATTATTAATCATTTAATAATATTTTATTAATTATCTAATATTATTAATCATTTAATAATATTTTATTACTTTATCTAATATTATTAATCATTTAATAATATTTTTTTCATTATTTAATATTATTAATCATTTAATAATATTTTATTAATTATCTAATATTATTAATTATTTAATAATATTTTATTCATTAACTAATATTATTAGTTATTTAATAATATTTTATTAATTTATTAATATTATTACCCATGTAGTAATATTTAATCATTTACAAATGTTATAAACATTTAATAACCTTTTAATCACATATTAATATTATTTATCATTTAATAATATTTTATTACAAATAATACCAATGGTTAACTTTTTAATTGTGTTATCTTTAGCTACCCATTAGTTATTAATAAACTCCATATACACATTCATTTTACAAGTTTATCTTGGGTTTTAAGTCCCTAACGGTGTTTCGTTTAGACTTTTTATTAACCGACAAGTTAAACCGGAGTTCTAACTTGGTAAAACTTTAAAATATCAAAATTTTGACTTTTTAAAACTAGGCCAGCGCTGGCGGCGCTGGCCATAGGCTTATTATAGAGCTGGCGGCGCTCAAAGCAGAAGGTCCGAGCGCTGACGGCACTCGTTTTGGCTGTCCGGACCTCTTTTACTAAAACTGCCATAACGTATTCATTTCAAAATATTTTAAGGCGATTCTTGAGTCCATTCTCATCAGCATTTCCCCCTCTACAACTTCTCTTTAGATCACAAATCCAAATTCCAAACGGAACTGGGCTAAAAACTGCTCACAAGGACAAAGTGATATCTAACTTCACAAATCCTTGGTTTTATTGGTTCAAACTTGAACAAAATAACATCTATACATTCATATGACACCAACTCAGTGTTGTTGTCTTCCTAACTTCTTATTTTACAACATTTCATGGTTCGATCGTATTTTTGAAAACGTTTTACACGAAATATACGGATTGAACCACTTAGGGTTTAAAAATGACATCTTTTGTGGTAAAAGCTATAACTTCTTTGTTATTCAATATTTTTGAAAGGTTCAAAAAGGGTTTCTCTTTAAAACTCATAGATTTAGCTTTATAGACATAAAAATCCAATTTTCGATTGGTACATTTCAAAATACAACATTAAACATAACATCTATCGTTAGGGTTTTACCGGTAAAACGTGTTATGAATATTTCTACAACTTTTATGCATTTCTCACATACCAAATCATGATATAAACACATAGAGCTATGAATATACATATATTACATAGTTAAATACATCTAGACTAGCAAAATGAGTTTTGATCGATTAAAAATAGATTTTAACCGTTCAAAATCATTATAGACTACAAAAATGAATTTTAAGAAGAGATATAACACTTTTAAGCCTTGTGGTCTTGAAGGCTCTTCTTCTTCTTCTACCAAAGTAAGTGGTGAAACTTTGTGTAATCCACCAAGCTCAAGCTCTAGCTTTCTTCTCACAACTCTCAAGTGTTTCTCACTTTTCTCTCAAAAGCTCTCTAGTTTCTCTCTTGAATTCTCTAGCAAATGAACCAACAAGCTTGGCTCAAGTGTGGAGCATCTTATTTATAGTCAATTTCTAATCCTTTATTAACATCTCTTAATTCACCAACATAGTTAAATTAAGGCTTAAGTTGGATTACTATTTATTGGATTGACTAGGTGAATGACAAGTTGAGTGACATGAGTTGGTGAACCACTTTGATCTAGTGTGTGAAGGAAGCAATTTGCAAAATCAAGCAACCCCAAGTGGGTCCCCTAAAATCTCAGCAAAAATGGGATTTAATCACCCATTTTTGATTTATTTTTAATGCTTTAATTATATATATATACTCCTATATATATATATATATATATATATATATATATATATATATATATATATATATATTCATATATGTAACAATGTTGACCATTTTTGACTTCCTTTTGGGCTCCATATTGGACCTTATGATTAAATATATTGGGTTCATCCATTGAATTGGTTTGGGCTCAATTTAAATAACACATTGGGCTAGCATTTAAATAACTATGCTATTTTTAATTAAAATAAGCATTGAGCTTGTTTAATTAATTATATGGGCTAGTAATTAAATCAATTACATGGGCTACTAGGTTAATATCTTTGACCTAGTTTATCAACTCATTTGGATTAAAAATATAATCCAATTAGATTTGCTTTAATTAATTATACACCTTGCTTTAATTCTTTAAATAAATATACAAGCACATAAGTATATTTATTTAATTATCTAATGCACAATTAATTAATACAAAAAGTTTAAATTCATTGCTAAATATTTATTAATTATATTTACCATGACTAATGAAATTCTTGGTCATTACATCTCTAACTCTAGGTTTTAAACCATAACCTTTAATTGATTATTCAAAATCTTATCTACAAATCTTGTAAATATCTGGGATATTACAGTACTCTTTACACCTCAAATACTATTAAAAATAATAAATTTCTTAATTAATCTTACTTATTATTCAATATCACTTAAATAATAAGTAATTAACAGTTTTATGATTTTTCAGAAATTAAAAATATTAATTTATCAATTTTCCTTTAGTTAGTAAGGTTTAATCACATTTTAATTATGGAAATTACCAAATGATATGCTAAAAATACAAACATATTTTTATAAAATAGTACACGTAAAACCAAGGAACTTCCGTCAATGACACATCGCCAGAACTGATCGTAATTCGGGTGAACCGATCGCCGAAATGTTCCAGCCGGTTCACAAATAAAAAAGGCAGAATGTTCTTATCATTTTATGATTTTGCCTCATTCACTAAAACTTAAATAAAATAAAATCTACAAGTCCGATTGACCTCAAATTAGACTTTTTGGAATCGTATCTTTCCAAACTACAAGATTCCATCATCAAACATCAATTTGGACAAGATTTTATTACTGAAAATGACCGTGAAGTGGACTGTTTTGCACAACCCTTCGACAGTGAGGTCGTTTAGTTCAAAAATTTATATCTTGCTCATTTTAACACATTTATGGGTGATTCCAAAGGGATTTTGTTCTTAACTTGCCAATATATTCTCAGAAAATATAAAACCATAAAAATAATTTGTAGATTTCAAAATGTACCATTTATTCGAACAAACTACGTTTTGTTCGTCAGTAAAAATATTTTCAAGCATTTTGCTAGATTTTTCTACATAAACTCATGCCACTACGCATTTAAACCACATGGCATTCTATATAAACATGTCTGGCATGATTCTAAGCACAAAAAACTCCAAGTTAACATTTCTACCATAAAAATTAAAAGAAAACCAAGATTAAGGTTTTAAGGAATTTTTTAATACATTTTTGACTTGCGAGCTACTTTTCTCTTCTTTCCAAAATAGATAATGAAGTTAGATGACATCCAAGAACGCTCCTTGAAATAATCTAGCTTGACTCGGTAGTGACTCACTAAAATAACTCACTAACTCATTTTTTTTTCTTTAACTCACCGGGACTAACTCACTAGCACATAATATAGAAACTCTCTAGAAATCTTGCAAACTCTCAACCAAAAGTGCTAAGGCTTCTATTTATAGAAGTATAAATCTATACATATAAACATATATACATATAGATTGGACTTCAACCTTTTTTTCAAAAATACTGGCAATTAAATTGAGTGTTCCATACACTAACTCAAGTAACAAATTGGATAAAAATTTAAAATCCATAGTATTCCCTCCATACCCACCAGTCATGCTCTCTAATTTGCCCCATTTTTGATTTCTTTTTATAGCCAAATTGGTAAATAATGGATCTTCTAAAAGTTAGGCTTATTGGATCAAAGTCTGGGCTTAGAATTTAATTCGTTTGGGCCACTATACGCTTTGGATCCATCAATATTGGACTACTAAAATAATTCACTAGCTTCTTAATAATTCGGGCTACTATATTAATTTACTAGGCTCCCAATTAAAACATTGGGCTATATTAATAAAATACTCAATCACATAGCAATTTCCAAAAGTCTATCACCTAATTTAATTAATTGGGCTTGTCTAAATAATTAAGGAACCATTTAATAATCGAATTTAATTTAATTTACATAATCTAATTAGACTTGTCATATTCAATATTAACCAAATAGTCATTATCAAACAAAAATCAAACCATCTTATTAGGGTTTAAAATAATTCACACCATAACGTAATTAATTAGAAATTAAATTTTCAATTTTATTTATAATGTAACTCAAAATTCTTTGTCCTTATATTCTCCTCTCCTTATAAGAATTTCGTCCCTGGAATGACAACATAAGGTCACTCAAATACCCAACTTTAGTTAAGTTTCATCCATCATATATACATATAATTATGTATCTACATATTTTGCTAGCAACTAACTCATGCATAGTTAAACCTTTAACTTATTTGCCACCTAGAGTTACTCAATTAACTCATCTATGGTTAATTCTCATCATCACATTCATTTACCTAGCAATTAACCAATATTTGGTTAATGATATCTCTTGCCTACCAATTAGGGTTATTTAGTTAACTCTACATTAGTTAATTCTCTACACTTATCAATACATGAAAAATATTCTCCCAACACATTGATCAACATTTGACTTTTCACCTTACAAGTCAAACGGTTGACTTTGACCAAAAGTCAATCCCGACATCAAATTGTGTTTACTATATCTCTTTGTTAATTTCGACGTTCTGAACTCAACGGTGCAGTCCGCTTCTCCAAATTCTCTTCCGAACTCCAAATTAGGGTTTTAATTTGACTTTCATCTCTTTCCTTTAGTCAAACTATGACTAATTGACCACTTTGTCATTTCTTGACATTTTTATTTATTTTCTTGCATTCACACATGTAAGTATACTCGTGATATCAGGTATACATTACCTCATTCTCTTCACACCACTATTTCACAAAATTACAACCATACACGGTTCATCCTTAATCTTAGACTGCCACCTTAATAACTTAACCACACATACAAGTCTTACAATTATTACGTGCTTAGGCTTGTTCACTATATTCATATGGCTTGCCTTATATATAAATTTGACCAGCCTTAATCTTAATCCATTTTGGATTATTATTAAATTTCCAATCACTTGGCCACTAGGTTGAGTTTAATTTTAATTACCACCACAATACCTAGCTTATCTTTTCCCAATTTACTAATTTGGGATATCTTAAATTACTATTCAAGGTTTAACTTTCATAATCTTGTTTAATTAATATATTAAACTTACAGTGTTCTTGATAATTATTTCAATTAATTATTTATCACGATCGACTAAAATATAATTACCGCACCTCCAAGTATATACGTATCTATACATATACATCTTCACGAAATCTTAAAAATATTTCTCCAATTGAAATTTATTTCCCTAATAAATTTCCTTATGCATCTCACTAAAAACTTCTAACATAATTTACTTTAGTCAAATACATTCATCGAGCTTTAAAGGTATTATATTACCTTATTATTAATATACTTCCAAGTATACATAATAATCAAATTCTAGATTTTAAAATTTAAAAACCTACATTCACTCACATTTAAATCCTAACACAAAGATTTGGGTCAAATATTTACTCACTTTCTACATATTTTATTTCTCCAAATTTAGGTTTTAACTTTAACCTTTATTTTATCACCTAGGATCTTATTTAAAAATCTTCTGAAATATCTGAGATATTACATTCACCCATCCTTATAAAAATTTCGTCCTCGAAATTACAGCATACTTATTTCTGTTCATTCTGCCCATTAGGTGCTCGATCTAACCTATCAAATTTTCTATACTCTAAGAATTCTTTATTGATCATCTAATTCTATAACCATTTTTTTCTAAAATTTGCACTTCTACCCATTCAATTATCAGAATATTCAAATATTTTCCAAAAGTCTTCAACAATTATTCAATAATTGTGAAGGAGCTTGAATAATTAGGAAGTAAAAAGAATTCTTTTAAAATAATGTCATATCTGACTGAAGGGTCATAAAGACCATGAACAAATGCCAAGGAATCAATCATTTGATTGACCCTATTAGGTTACAAAATAATTTAATAATATGAGTTCGATATAATCAATGCACAATTTAATAAATGACAATTGATTTTAAATGTTGAGTGGTCACCTAGACCGTGAATGTCTGTTGATGCATCAGTCTCTTGATTGACCCTCTTAGGTTACCGTGAACGTCTGTTGAGGCATCAATCTCTTGATTGACCCTCTTAGGTTACATGTCCAGATTGTCTTTGTATCATTTATCTGATACTTAAGTTGCACCCCATTATGGGTTGTTCTCTCAGCTTCAGAATCCGTACCAACAACAGGTTTAGATAGCTTTTAAATGTAAAATATACAAATGTCTAGCCGAAATAATTGGCATAGACTGACAATGATAGTTCGGATATCAATCAGAACTTTAAACTTTTCAAGAGCACACATGTGCAATAAAATTCTTAAAATTCATCACTTCAAGTTAAAATTAACAATGTCTAGCCAATACAAATGACATAGACCCTCACTTAAACGTTTCAAAAACGATCGAAAATCATCATTCATTTCTTTCAAAATGCATATAAGTGCGAATTTGACACGATTTTAAAAATTTTAAAGTCTAGCATAGCTAGAAGATTTGGAATATCCTAAAACCTTAAATAATCACCAATTTTACTCCTCATTTTTTTTCAGCTTAATAACTATATCTAGTATAACTTTAATGTGACGATTCAGGTTCTATAACCTTGGGTTTGGTTCTTCACTGTACAATACTAAATAACATCTAAGACATAATCTTTAATTAAATATCGCGGAATAATACATAAAGATCCTTATAAAAAGGCTACAATCCCAAGGTCGACTAACCTTAACATAACAGTACATATCTTAAGGGATTACAAAAGAAATTACATGGAAGCAATTAAGTTAATATGCATTAAGCTATTCTATGTTTTGGCTTTTCCCTTGTCTTTGTCCGTTTTGGAGCATTCGGGCTTAGCTGAAAAATAAGCCATGATATAGCAAGAATGAGCAACTAGCTTGCTCAATAAGTTTAAGAACAAATAATAGAAGATATATCATGCTTAAATGAGAAATAACATCAAGTGTTTCAACAATAGATAATAATTGTGAAAGAACAAGAATCAATTTTTCAATAAAAGAATAGATTGACTCTTTACTGCTGAGTGGCCTCTAAGGACCATGAACTGCTGCTAAAGGTAGAACAGACATATATATTTATCTGACACCTTGATAGTTTGGTACGCGAGGGGATCAACCTCTTGTACCCTATGTATATCCATAATATTCAGACATCTTGCGCAAGTTCGATTTTCCGAATATAATTCCCCTTATATAGGGTTGTTCGTTCTCAGTCTTACTATAAGAATTCGCACCAACCAATGGTTAAGATAAGCTTTTAAAATATTCAATTTGATGAATTTAAACATGCATTGTCTATGTGACGACCCCAAATCCGGGTTCCTTGAACCTCGGATTCGGTTCAACACGAGTACAACCTTTTCCTTATTGTTCATAAATTACAACAATATTATAATTGGTAAATAACCATTTATTTACAATTTTACAACATCTTTTTCTATTCCAGAATCGAAATCTTTATGCATTCCTAGTATGTCTTAATATCATACATGATACGACATTCTATTACAATCAAATTGAGTATTTAACACTCATATAATATACCAACTAAGTATTACACTACACAATCATTTACCTGTCCAATTCGGACTGATATCTACAATAGACATTTAGATCTTTAGTGAAAGTATAATGCTCCTGTTCCTTGATCTTTATCGAGAACTTAACCTGACTTGCACTATCTGAAAATATTTGTTTTAAGCAAGAGTGAGCACAACGGCTCAACAAGTTTAACAGTTACACATAACACATTACATGCTTCACATATACTCTGCAATTTATACTTACATCATGTTTTTCATGCATTTCAGTTTATGTCATACTGCTCATGCATCACATATAACATCTAGCAATTCATGCTTCATATTTATACATAATCTACATGTAATCATATCTCATGCATATCACAATTATCATCAATATCTTTCTATTAACAATTTAATATCACATCATAGCATGTTAAAGCACATAGGAGCAAGTTCTGAAAAACTTGCCTGGTCGCTTCTACCATTTACGCCTATTTGCGTCATTTGCTCAACCTACAATTTATATAACAAATTGACATAATCATTAGCTACCAGGACTTTTAATTAGTCTTAACTTAAGACCTTAATTTCAAATTATTAACTCTTTAGTTATCCGATAAACGAACCCTTAAGTTCTGGACAAAAATCCTAGCCCAACAAACCTAGTTGGACATGTCGGTAAACTTAACCAACTTATTAATATTATTAATTATTTAATAATATTTTAATTCCTTATTAATATTATTAACCATTTAATAATATTTTAATCACTTATTAATATTATTAACCATTTAATAATATTTTACTTACTTATTAATATTATTAATCATTTAATAATATTTTAATCACTTATTAATATTATTAATCATTTAATAATATTTTAATCACATATTAATATTATTAACCATTTAATAATATTTTAATCACTCATTAATATTATTAACCATTTAATAATATTTTAATCACTCACTAATATTATTAACCATGTAATGATATTTTAATCATTTACAAATGTTATTCATCGTTCAATAACTTTTTAATCATATACTAATATTATTGATCATTTAATAATATTTTAATAATCTTCAAATAATACCAATAGTTAACTTTTTAATTGTGTTAACTTTAGTCTTTATTTTAAACATTTAGTTACCAATTAATGATTAATGGATTTCATATATATTGGTTTAATAACCAAAACATTCATTTTACATTTATTTCAACTTAAATTTTCATAAAAAACTCGACCCGGACCGACCCGACTCGACCCGGACCGACCCGACCCGACCCAGAGCTGGAAAAATCTGCTTAGCAGATTGTTCTGACGCAGCTACGTCAGTCCTGACGCGGCTGCGTCAGCCATTTTGTCCGAAAGTCAACTATTTGACTGCTCGACCCTCCGACGCTCTGACAGCCATAACTTCTTTATTTTAAAACATTTTGGGGTGATTCTTGAGTCCATTCTCATCAGAATTTTCCCCTCTACAATTTCTCTTTAGATCACAAATCCAAATTCGGAACGGAACTGGACTAAAAACGGCTCACAAGGACAAAGTGAAAACTAAAATCACAAATCCTTGATTTTAAAAGTTCAAACTTGAATAAAATAAACTCTACACATTCAAATGACACCAACTTAGTGTTGCTGTCTTCCTAACTTCTTCTTTTACAACATTTCATGGTTCAATCATATTTTTGAAAATATTTGACACGAAATTTAAAGATCGAACCACTTAGGGTTTTACCGGTAATCACAATATGAAATTTGCTTTCATTTATTTGCATACCACTCATACCAATACATGATTTAAACCTATCAAACCATGAATCTACCTATATATCATAGATTTAGACTTCTAGATCATCAAAATAACTTTTGATCGGTTAAAAATACTTTTTGACCGTTCAAATCATATCTAGACTACAAAAATGAACTTAAGGAAAGTTTAGAACACTTTTTAACCTCTTGGATATGGATGCTCTTCTTCTTCTCCTTCTAACATATGCTATGAAGCTATGTGTCATCCACCAAGCTCCTCCTCTAGCAATCTCCTTCAACTCACAAGTGTTTTCTTGTTTTTCTCTCCAAGAGCTCTCTTTTCTCTCTAGAAATTCTAGACAAATGGCTAACAAACATAGCCAATGTGTGGAGCACTATATTTATAGCACACCCTTAATCATCATTAACTCTTACTAATCAACTAACATTGGTCAATTTATGGGCTAATTGTAATTACTATTGGAGTGATTGACCTTGTGAATGACAAGGTGATTGACTTACATCAAGATAACTTCCAAGCAACCAATGGAGTAAAGAAAAAGCAATCATTCTCCAACACTTAACTAATGTGTGGTTAAAGCTCTTACTTTTGTAACCTAGGTTAACTTAACTATCAACCATGGTCTCAATTGATCATCCACACATCTTCCAACAATTAACCACAATGTGGTTAACTTACTAACACATCAAGTGACTAGGGTTGATCTACCAAATTCAACTTTAGTTAAAGCTTCTCATCTTTCAACAATTAACCAATACTTGGTTAACTCTCACCAAATATGTATACATATTTTATATGTCTACACATTCTTTTTACACAACTTAACCCAAAGAAGGTTAATTCATTTAACCAGCATTGGTTAATTCTCTACCAATTCATATACTTTCAACACATATATCTCTACATATTCACCAATAACCTTTTATTTAAATTGAATACAAGCAACATACATTTTTTCATCACTTAACCAACATATGGTTAAATCTTTACATTATACATATATAGTATATATGTATATACTTTGACTAATTAATTGCTTCTATGACATGAATTTTAGCTAGAGTGTGGTTATTACATTGAGTAACTTAGAAGCAACCACTTGACAATATTCTCCCATCTTTTAACTCATGTATAGTTAACCTACTAACACAACATGTGACCTAGGGTTGACATTATAACCCACCTTGGTCAATTATCTACATTATGTATATATATTAATACATTTCTCAACATCTAACTCAAGTGGAGTTAACTCTCTACAATCATGTAACCCATAGTTACTAATTCCTATCTTGGTGAATTATATACATACATAATTGTATTTATAATATTCTTTCTACAACTAACCCATGCATAGTTAAATCTTTAATTTATTTACTACCTAGGGTTACTCAATTAACTCTTTCATAGTTAATTCTCATCATCACATTCATTCACCTAACAATTAACCAATGTTTGGTTAATACTCTCTTTTGTCTACCAACTAGAGTTATTCAATTAACCCTACATTAGTTAATTCTCTACACTTAACAATATTTCCCAACACTTTGACCAACATTGGACTTTTAAGTATTTGGGCTACTAGTTTATTTTACATTAGGCTCCCTTATTTAATTATTTGGGCTACCCAACACAACTCACACATCTTTATAACTTGGGCTAGGTAATTAATTTAATTGGACTACAACCACATTATATACAATACTTGCCAATATTATTTAATTGGTCTTATATTAATTACCTCTTGGACTATTAATTAACATAACACTTGGGCTTAATATTTAATTACCCACCTTCACGCAATATTTTCATATTGGGCTAACATCTATAATCCTTTTAGGCTAGTCCACTAGTAGTAATTAAATTACTTAAACTCTATACCACAACTTAATAATCAAGTTAATTACTTAATTAATTAACTTCTTAATATTGTCATTCTAGACAAGCTTTATAGTTTTTATATAACTTTAACTTATAACTAATATAATTAACATAATTAATTATATTACATGACTTTCATTCTTACTTCATATTTAAACTAATTTATTTATTAGTTTTATTGAGTATTAATTTACTCATCTTCTTGTTTGGCTAACAAACACAACTCTAGGAATATATAACTATGTATATATATCCTTATAACCGTCTTCACTTCTCAAATGAATTTATTTACTTAATAAATTCTCTATATGCATCATAAAATATTTCCACATTTAATTTCTAACAAATACATTATGTTAAAAAAAATGTTTACCCATTTTTTACACATCGTACTTCTCACATTCTAGGTTTTAAACCTTAACCTTTAATAAAATCCATTAAGATATTATTTAAAATCTTGAAAATATCTGGGATATTACAGTCTAGCCGAAACAATTAACTTAGATATTCTTAAACAATTCTTGAATTAATGAACTATAAAGCTTGTAAATGCACCAAATGCGAATACAATAATAATATCGAGGTGAAATAACTTTAAATAATTAAACCACATAAAGCTCTGGCAAATAAATACAAGTGTACAAACTTGCTCACCAATAATTGAATAAAATAAGAGAACTTGCTCAATATAAAATTTGGGTATGGTTGAGAAACTTACAAAAATAAATACAAGTTAAGAGTTAGAGAACTTGTCTCGTTTGTTGTCTACTGATAACCAATTCAATTTGCTATCATTTGAATAGACTTAACAATTTATCAAGTTGATCTTTTAATTAGTATCATATAAACATTCATATGATAACCTCTATTCATCTTACACCTCTAACACTTCACCAAATAATTATATAGTTAAGGGTATATAAACACTTAGAAAATATTATCATCACTTGATAATATTTTAATCACATAAAACCTATATTAATTATTTAATATAGTTCAAACTCTTATATAATATTATTAATAATCTAATAATATTTAATTAGTCTTATAATATTATTAATCATTTAATAATATTTTATTAACCTTCTAATATTATTAATCATTTAATAATAATTTATTTACCGTATAATATTATTAATCATTTAATAATATTTTATTTATAATATTATTAACCATTTAATATATTTTATTCATATTCTAATATTGTTAATCATTTAATAATATTTTATTACCTTATTAATATTATTAATTATTTAATAATATATTAATCATTATCTAGTATTATTAATAATTTAATAATATTTTATTCATTATCTAATATTATTAATTATTTAATAATACTTTATTGACTTTATAATATTATTAATCCTTTAATAATATTTTATTCATTTTATAACAATTTATTAATTTATTTATATGATTAATTCTTTAATAATATTTATCCTCTTTTACCTATTAATTTAACTTTCATAATGTTTAAATTACTTTTATTGGATCCAAAAATAATAAAATAATTTACAAAATATTTTTCATTTTTTGACCCGACCCGACCAAAATCGATTTGACCCGACTCGGTTTGGAATTAATTTTTTAAATTGTTTGGTTCACCGCTGCGGCGGTGAGGACCACCACTCCGGCGGTGGCTTAATTTTTTAATCACAGGGGGTTTCACCGCTGCGGCGATGGGACCTACTGTTGCGGTGATAGCTTTGTTTTTCAAAACCCTAATTTTCTAACTTTGATTTCTTTGGTTCAAATTTGTATAAAATAAAATCTACACATCCAAATGATACCAAATCAGTTTTGTTATCTTTCTAACTTCTTGCTTTATAATATTTCATGATTCGATCATATTTGGAAAACATTTTGACATGAAATTTAAGATCGAACCACCTAGGTTTTCAAAATTGACATGTTTTGCGGTAAGAGCCATAACTTCTTTATTTTTCCATATTTTTGAGAGATTCAAGTTATGTTGTCTTTATAACTCATACATACAACTTTCTAGCCTTAGAAATCACATATCTAACTTGTACATTTTAAACTACAACATTAAATAACACATGCTCAACTAGGGTTTTACCAGTAAAGTTCAATATGAATTTTTCTTCAATTTATTTGCACATCACACATACCAAAACATGTTTTAAACATATCAAATCATGGATCTACCAATATATCATAGTTTTAGACTTCTAGATCATCAAAATAACTTTTGATCGATTAAAAATATCTTTTGACCATATAAAATATATATAAACTACAAAAATAAAATAAAGAGAAGATAGAACACTTTTGAATCTTATGCTCTTGGATGCTCTTCTTCTCTTGGATAGAAACTTTGTTAGTGACTCCACCTTGATAAATCTCTACCAATTTCTTTGGTGAAATCTCAACTCATAAGTGTTTGCTTACTTTTCTCTTAAATGAGCTCTCTATTTTCTCTCTAGAAATGCTATAGAAATGACTAACCAACACAACAAAGGTGTGGAGCATTCTATTTACAGAACTTGGGTAATCCTTCATTAACCTTCCTAATCAACTAGTATTGGTCAATTTAAGAGCTAATTGTGATCACTATTGGAGTGAATGATATTGTGAATGACAAGGTGAATGACTAGGTGTAAGACCCCGAATTTTATGAAATACAAAATTTAATTTTTCTTCATATAGATATTTTTTTTAAACAGTAAGTGGTTAAATCGATAAAGTTAAAAGTTAAGGATGTTATGTGCAAATTTTATTTTGTCGGACAATATTCGCTTTGTCGGGAAATATTCGTTTGGTCCGACGGCGCCGAAATAACAAATTATTGGTGGACCCCACAACGGAATATTTGTCGGATATAGAAAACGACAGAAATAACCTTTTTAAATAAAAATAGTCAACGGAACTGTTAAAATACCGGTGATAAAAGAATAGTAGCATACGGTAGTTATTGGTATTTTCTGTAGCACTCGGTACTCTACAGTAACACACGGTATTGCATAGTGTCTCATATTTTTGGTCTGATAATTGGCACCGTAACTGTTACGCATCATTTCATCGATAATTGTCACTGCATAATATTTTATATTATCAATTCAATAATTGTTGTTACACAGTATTTTGCATTATTGATTTAATAATTGTCATTACACTGTATTTTATATCATTGAGTCAATAATTGTTGTTGCACTGTTTTTAAAATTATTGAACCTAATAATTGTCACAGTAACATATGCACAGTAATTCACATTATTGAATCAATAATTGTCATTACACAGTAACGTATGCTTTATTTTACATTATTGTTATCTCTATTATGATGTTATTTAAACAGTTGTATTTCATTAATTTATTGACTTGATATCTAAGAGCTAACTATACTGTATTTATAACAATTAGTCATAATAATTGAATTGATAAAGTTATTTGTTTATAATATAAAGTTAGGTGATTATTAGGTGATATGAAATGAATGGTGTAGATTAAAGTGTGAATTATTGTTGAATAATTAAATTGATTTGTTTATAATATAAAGTTAGGTGATTATTAGGTGATATGAAATGAATGGTGTAGATTAAAGATAATATAATATTTGAAATGGATGGTGTAGATTAAAAGATGATCTTTAAATGAATGGTTTAGATTAAATGAATGATAAGATTTTTGGCTATAAATAGAAGCCTTAACTTAAGGATTTTTCATAAACTTCCTTACTTGTTCTTTCTTTCTCTCTCTAAATACTTCTTGTGAAAGTTCTCTCTAAGTGTGCTTAAGTCATCTTGAGTATTTGTGAAGATCTATAAGTATACGTGTACTGTTCAAGTTAATCAACCTCATTTAAATCAATATCCAGTCACGTGTTGAGGTAAGGGATACCATCTTTTTCATCTTCCATTATTCAAACATACTATGGTAAGGGATTATCATTATTTGATTCTCGATAATAATATTGTTTCTTCCTTACTCATAAGACGTGCCTTTTATTTCCATGTATTAAATTGTGGGAATAACCTTACGGAGCGGATTGCCGCCTGTTGGTGAATAACCTTTCGTATTCATTCATTATTAATCTCTGAGAATAACCTTACGGAGCGGATTGCCGCCTGTTTGGTGAATAACTCTTTGTACTCAAATTCTATTAAATTGTGGAAATAACCTTACGGAGCGGATTGCCGCCTGTTGGTGAATAACCCTTTGTATTAATTTCCTTCACCTTTTGTTAATCAAACCTGCTACGGTAAGGGATATTATTTTCTTTCATACTCCTAAATCGAAATTTATTATGGAACTATTGCTTCTATAATTCCTGAAAATATTATATGTTCCATAATAGTTGAACTTCATTATTTCAACTGAACCTTCCTATTTACGTGAACCTTTCTATTGAATTGTAACCGTTATTCTGAACTGTGGATCTTGAATATCATTTTTAAATTTCACTCCACATCATGTTGACAATTTGGACATTATTTGAATCTGTACAAAGTAAACTTCCGATACTTATTGTTATCCTATTTCTTCTGTTCATCATTTATATCATTCTAATCATCCAAAAATCAAGCTGTTGTGAATATCTGTGGCCGGGGGCACAGATGTGATATATTTGTTGAACAGATGATAGGTTAAAGGCGATATAATAGGTTAAAGGCGATACATCTGTTCGGTGTCTTTTATGGCACGTGGTGAATGTTCTCTTTGGCCCGTAGTGCAAAGATGAACTGTTGTTTGGTATGATTATGACCAAAGGCTGAATCTGGTATAATCATGACCGTTGGTGTTATATTGAATGTCTTTGGCCCGTAGTGCAAAGATGAACTGTTGATGTGCATGATTATGATCAGGAACTGTGAATTTGTATTATCTTGACTAATGATATTTCAGATGATAAAAGTTGATGATGTTTTTCCTAAAAAGAGAACCAAGTGGACATTATAGTCTGCATTATTCTTCTAATAGATTACTCATTCCGCTGCTATTATTGATCTGAACGTTGTTTAAGAATTTAACTGCAGTTTTTGATATAAACCTTGTAGTCTATTGTATTCTATCAAGAATTCAACTGTTGAAGACTAATGATAATTTATTTGTCATTATCTTAGTCATGATATTCTTTACTGGGCTATTTGAGCTCACCCTTTCTTTTGTTCCATTGTTTTTCAACAGGAGATGAAAACATAACAGGGTCTAGCCGGGGAATGGAGTGAGGGTCCGAGGAATAGTTATCATAGTCTTCACGTTTTGTAAAATAGTGTGGCAATAATAGTGAAGACTTAGTTGTGTATTATTATACACTGTATTGTTGTACGTTGTGCTTTGTTGTAATAATTTTGTTGTAGTATTTTGACGACTCAAGTTTGGGCTGTGTGGGCCCAGATTTGGGGGCGTCACACTAGGGTTGGTGACCAACTAAGACAAAGTGTGTGAATGAAGCAATTGAAGCAAAACAAGCCACCCCCAAGTGGGCCCTACAAGTGCCAGCCAAAATGGAATTTAGTCCCCCATTTTTGGTTTATTTTTATTGTTTTAATTATACATATATACACCTATATATATATATATATATATATATATATATTGACCAATATTTTGACTTTTTATTGGACTCCACTTTGGACCTAGTAATTAAATAAGTTGGGCTCATCCATTTAATTTGGTTAGGCTCAATTTAATTGTTCTATTGGGCTAACATTAAATAACATATGTTACATTTAATTAAATCAAGCATTGAGCTAGTTTAATTATTACATGGATCAAGGTTTAAATTAATCATATGGACTACTAGGTAAATTTATTTGACCTAGTTTAATACCTCATTTGGACTTATAATATAATCTAATTAGACTTGGTTTGATTAATTATAACACATTACTTCATTACTTTAAATAAATACACACACACACACACACACACACACACACACACACACACACACACACACACACACACACATATATATATATTCATTCAATTATTTAATGTACAATTTAATTAATACAAAATTTTAATTCATTGATAATTATGTAATATTTATAATTACAATGACATATAGAATTCGTGGTCATTACATTTAATCTTTCTACTCAACTCTACACACACTCACTGTTCATCAAACTTACAACACATTATGAGTTCAGGAACTTACCACAATTATATGGGTTGAGGAACTTATCATAGTCAGACCAAAATCGTCCATTCGCTGAGGGGCTCTACCATACGATTATGAGTCACAAACTTACCATACGTGTGAGTTTTAAGAACACGCACCTAACCTCAACATTCTCTACTTATCCGATATACTATGAGAAAAGAATAACCTTCTCACCATATATACATCGAATAGCACAATACCAGGTTTCAATTGATTATCATTATAGGAAGCTAAGTGGTTGTCAAACCAAACACAATCTCTCGCTCATACAAGAAATTGGTCAAGTCAACCACTAATCAATATAGAAGGTTAAGCGGTCGTTAAACCAAGAACAAATTCTCTGCCCATACAAAGAACTGTTCAACTCAACCACTATATTAATATAGGAAGCTAAGTGGTTCTAAAATCAAGCACAAATTTTCCACCCATACAAGGAATTTGTACAACTCAGTCATTAACATGAGTCCTCAATTAAAAGCTCACAAACCTCCAACACCTCTTAGCTTGCTATGAATTTTCTCAATTTTATACCTTAGCACAAACAATGCTTTACAAGTTCAATTCTTACTATTTCATAGTACCTTTATTTTTTATAGCACCATGCTATATACACATTATCTTAATCATATAACAGATCATCTACCATTCCAAGATTTTACGATGATCATCGTGATCTTATTTTATAATTGATTTCACTTTATAATTTCTCATTTATTCTAGGATCGTTTAATTCCACAATCTTCTCACTTATCTTTGATCATTTTACTATACGATCCTTCTCTTTTAAATTCTTGAATCAAGTGTTCCCTGATTATTTTCCATTTATTTTGAATACATCCTAGAAGATCCTTCTTTGAATCTCCTCAAATATACACTTATTTTTTTCTTTATGAATTTCATATATTCAACTCCTATTGCTTAAACTCCATTCGAGTTTATCCTTTCACTACCTTCAATATATTCCCACGATTATAGCCTAAGGTACTGCTACCTAAGAACTATAACCTATAAGCTCTTATACCAACTTGTAACGCCCCCAAATCTGGGTACCTTGAACCTTAGATTTGGTATGTCACGATACATCATCTTCATACATGTTCCATAACTAATGCAGAATATATAAACATAAATTGTTTATTTTAGAGTATTTTACAACATTTCTTAACGTTTCTAACCTTAACTTACATATATATCTTTAGATTCACAAAAAAGTTTACACAGTTAACTTACATCAAATAACTAATTAGTTATCATGCATAACACTATAATCTTGTTTTTTGCTTTTGTCTCTTTCTTCCCTCGAACTTTCGGATTAATCTGAAATTTGTTATCATTATATAGCAAGGGTGAGCAACGATTTTGCTCAGCAAGTTAAAATACAATAAAGATATATCATGATTGAAAGAAAGAATAAGCTTTCGAATTTCCAATAATATAATAATTGTGAACGGGTACGAATCATAATTTCAATAGTTGAATGACTGAATCAATTAATGTTAAGTGTCAATAATGACCATGGACAAATTTAACTGAACTTTATGGTAATGAAGGTGATCAGTCTTTCATACCTAATGAACATATGTAACATGCACTATGTGCGAATCAATAATTTAAAGAGGTAGAATAATTATAAAGAATTAAACCACTAGCATGCTTGAAACATAGCAACTCAAGTTTGAGTTAAAAGGAACTTGCCTGATAGTTGAATTATTGCTATCTTGCGTAATAAATTCTCTTTCGAAAGATCTAACATTGATACGTTGGCCTATTGATTAGTACTACACATAATTGCTTATTTAACATTGATACGTTGGCCTATCATCGTTTAACAATTTATTATAATTGTTTTGATACTTCATTTTATTTGGAATATGCATGTGAATGTTATTTCTCTATTATAAGATTTGATGATGTGTTTTTAAAAGATAAATGAATCAATATGCAAATATGTCTGCATTAATGAAAGATGTAAAGTCCTTAATAGTTAATAGACATTATATTCTAAGGACTTAGATTGACAAGGTCAAATTTGTTAAGTTGATCTCATATGAGTTAATAGCATTGTACAGTCCTTCAAAAGATCACTATGTACAAGGACTATGTATAGAAAGATCAAACTTGTTAGGTTGATCTTAAATTGTAAAAGATAGGCCTGATCGACCGAAAAGAACAACAGTCTGGCAAGAGAGTTAAAGCAAGAATCGTAGACTACACTCACGATCGTAGAGTTTACAAGCCCTCAGCATAGCCAGTTATACGCTCACATTTCCAAAGCAGAATCATAAAGTGTCTACTTAAAGATCATCAGTATGAAGACCCTGAATGACCGGCAAGCAAACAGAAGATCCAAGCACCAACTCCATCAGCAAAAACTGATTGAGAAGTGAAGAGTCATTCAGATAGAAGTCTTATGAAATCACTCAAAGGAAGATCGTAGAGTCTTCTAGGAAGATCGTAGAGTCTGCCAGGTAAACGCAGAATAAGGCTCAGAAAATTGAAGAGTCCTCTCGGCAGATCGTAGAGTTGTCTCAGCATCATAGGGCTAATTCTCGGGATCGTAGA
The DNA here is from genome assembly GCA_947179155.2 of Hedera helix. NCBI lineage: Eukaryota > Viridiplantae > Streptophyta > Magnoliopsida > Apiales > Araliaceae > Hedera > Hedera helix. Next base: position 17,332,203 of record OX359272.1, on the reverse strand, counting down.
GTCCATATAGACAGTCACTCTACGATTCTCTTAATCTTGTCTACGAACCAAGCAGAGTCAAAAAGCAACCTCTACATAAGTTTTCAGAATCATGACAGCAATTCTCATAAGGATTATTCAGAAGGTTGTCGCTGTCAAACAAACTGAACGAAGATCTCATACATCTATAGAATCTAGCCTTAACTGAGATCGTAGAGCAGTTCAAATCATAACTCTACGATTGCACTACGACTTACACCACCAGTCAGATCGAAAAAATTGCAAAGCTAAGTCGTAGAATGATAAAGCAAGCTCAGAAGTACAACGTTCAAGCAATCGAGCTGAAGATATTCAAATGCGACCTGTCTTAAACAACCTTTGATTATGCAGCAGAGAATGCAACTGAAGTTCGTAGAGCAGTCCTCTACAATAAAGATCTGGCACCTGAAGGTTCATAGGGCAGTCCTCTATGACATATAGAACCAAGCAGTTCGAGCAAGCCTGAAGTTCATAGAGCAATCCTCTATGATAAGAAATCATCTGTTAAAGCTTAAACCAGATCATAGACTTATGCTCTATATACATAAAGTACAATGAAGATCACGAAGCATGAGAAGCATATCGTTAGGACTGCAAGGCTCGGATAAAATCGTAGAGTTAGTAAAGTCAATCACTCTCTGATCTACAAAGAAGCCTACGACAAACAAGATCGTAGAGCTACATAGCAGAACCAACAGATGACTCAACGATCAGAAACAAGAAGCTACAACTGGATTGATCGTCGAGTACTTAAGTGCCAACAAGGATTGAAGACATCTAAGCTCTTAAGTCAGTAGTCTCAAAATGAGTTGTTAATTACTTCAGAAACATCCACATCAACACTTCTAAGGCATCTGCTATAGAAGAAGTCAGAAATGTCAGAATACTGACCTATGCGTGCTGAGTGTTAGAGCAAAGACTTCTAGTATCATGCATCAGGCTCAAGAAATCAGAAGACTGTGTCCCAACGATCATATTCTCTAAAAGACCTGTCCACTCTATGAAGACTGGGAAGAACCCAAGACTGACATCTTTCTCCAGGGTTAAAGAAGACAAGTCAACAAGTCAGAGTCTACAGAGCACTAACACTCTGACTAAATGAATAAAGTATTCATAAAGAAGTCTGAAACTAAACATGCTTCAACGGGAGGAGTTGCTACAGAAAGATTTGCTACAGGAAGATCTGCAACGGAAAGATTTTTCAAAGATCTACATAAAGAGCAAAATCTGAATAAGAAAAGAAATGTGGTGAATAATCAAGAACAATATATACACGACCGAATCTGTTGAGAAGCTTCACCAAGAAAAATGGAAAATGCCGAAGGGCTGGCATATGAGCTAAGAATCGAAGGATCAAAGAAGCCAAGAACACTTTGAGAAAAGAGGAGTACAGAATGAGATTCTGTGTGAAATACAAGCTAAGTGTTCAACACAACTGCTGAGCAAAATGCTTATTAAAAGAACTCAGCAATACATTTTGGGTGATCATGGGTAGTTGCTGAATACAGAAAGAAGAAGAACATCAACGACAAACATCAGCAGTATTCAAAGGTTGATCATAAGCAGCTGCTAAGTACCTAAAGATGAAGAAGAGCAAATGTTTTACTTAGCAGCGCAACTCAACAAACAAACAACTCAAGTCTGTTGGACTTAATGAGGGTCATAGTGTCTCGGCATGGAGAACTAAAGAAATCAAGTCTGCTGGACTTGTTGAGTACCGAAGGGTATAAGAGATTCTAAGTCTGCTTGGCTTAGTCTACAGTCCCAAAGTTGCTGGCTTTGATGAGGGCAATAGTGTCCTAGTCTTAATGTGACTGAAGGAACCAAGTCTGTTGGATTTGATGAGGGCAAGAGTGTCCTAGTCCGGATGACTAAACTTTAATGGATTTCCTACTTGTCAAAGTAGAAGAGTGGAGTAGGAGTTGTTTAGTCTCCGAACCACTTAAATCTCTTGTGTCATTTACTTTATGTCTTTTACATTTTTGCACAATAACTGCTAAATCTGTTATCTCCCATACTGTAGATTAACACACTGAATTGAAATGACTCATATATCTTTAAGGGGCTTTTAAAAGTATAATTCGTTGTGCTTGAATTGATCCCATCATTTATAACTATTATGCTTTCGTTATAAGTGAAAAAAGTTTTAATGATCCATTCAACGCCCCCCCTTCTAGATCATTATTGTGTCCTCGGGAACTAACACCTTTATTATTATTATAATAATAACTAATAACCCTCCTTAGTTATCGTTGCGCCATAATTAATTATTCATGCGCTAATAATCCGTCTTATTTATCATTAATCCTCAATTAATTGATAAATAATCAACTTACTTATTTTAATATTCTTTAATTATTATTTAATATCAATTAAATAATAATAAATTAATTAATTATCCTTACCTATTATTTAATCTTAATTAAATAATAAATAATTAATTTATTAATTTAATGCTCATTTAATTATTATTTAATGTTAATTAAATAATAATTAATTAATCAATTACCCTTACTTATTATTTAATCTTAATTAAATAATAAATAATTAATCCTTTAATTTAATCCTCCTTTAATTATAATTTAATATTAATTAAATAATAATTAATTGCTTAATTATGTTTATTTATTATTTAAATAATATATAATTAATTTATAAATTTTATCTCTCTTTAATTATTATTTAATATTAATTACATAATAATTAGTTAATTACTTATCTTTATTTACTATTTAATTCTGAATTAAATAAAAAATAATTTATTTATTTACTTTATATTTTTTATATTATTATTAAATACTTAAATCACATATTTAGTATTTAATAATAATTTATTAGTAATTTTATCTAATTATTAACTAATTAATAGTTAATTAGTGTACTTTTTAGACCTCAAATACTATTAAAAATAATGAATTTCTTAATTAATCTTACTTATTATTTAATATTACTTAAATAATAAGTAATTAGCAATTTTACGAGTTTTCCAAAATTAAAAATATTAATTTATCATTTTTTCTTTAGTTAGTAAGGTTTAATCACATTTTAATTATGGAAATTATCAAATGTCATGCTAAAAATACAAACACATTTTTATAAAATAGTACACGTAAAACCAAGCAACTTCCATTAAGGACACATTGTCAGAACCGGTCGTAATTTCGGTGAACTGGCCGCCGAAATGTTTGGGCCGGTTCACAGGAAAAAACCCGGCAGAATGTTTTTATCATTTTTTAATTTTGCCTCATTCACTAAAACTTGAATAAAATGAAATCTACAAGTCCAATGGACCTCAAATTGGACTTTTTGGAATTGTATCTTTTCGAACTACAAGATTCCATCATCAAATAACAAATTTGGACATGATTTGATTACTGAAAATGACCGTGAAGTGGACTGTTTTGCACAACCCTTCGACAGTGAGGTCCTTTGGTTCAAAAATTCATATCTTGCTCATTTTAACACATTTTTGGGTGATTCCAAAGAGATTTTGTTCTTAACTTACCCATATATTCCCTAAAAATATAAAACTACAAAAATAATATGTAGATTTCAAAATGTGCTATTTATTCGAATAAACTATGTTTTGTTCGTTGGTTAAAATTGTTGAACATTGCATGTTTAATTTGATGATAAGAATTAAGTTAATGAATGCAGTCAATAGCAGGATTGTAAAGTCATTTGATGGCACAAAAATGTACAAGGACTTAGTTAGATAAGATCAAAATTGTTAGGATGATCTTTTGAATATGAATGTATTGAGTTGTGAAGTCCTTTGATTGTTTATGATGTACAAGGACTTAGTTAGAGAAGATCAAATCTGTTAGGTTGATCTTATGTCAAACTGATCGTATAATAGACTATAAGACTCCAAGCAAAGATGACTCAATGATTCAGTCTGTTCATAGAGAGGACTCTACGACTTCGTGCAAAGAAGACTCCACGTTTTTTTCATGTTCGTAGAGTGCACTCTATGAATTTACTCAAAGAAGACTGGACGACTAAGACCGCTCGTAGAATGGATTCTACGATCCCATTCCAAGAAAACTCTACGACCAAGGAAGAAGTCCAAGCGTAGAACGGATTCTACGACTAACAGAGTAGCCGTAAAGTAAAAACAAGAGACCTTTTAAGCAACACTACAATCTAAACCTAAATTATCGTTTGACTCTTCTCTTATACTAAGACAGAAGCAACTTCGTTGCAAAGAACAATCTGCATCGATGTGACAGAAGAACTTATGCCAAAAGCTCAAAGTCAGAAATATCAGGGGACTGACCCAGGCACACTATGCAACAGAGAGAAGACTTTAAAGGCAGTAAAGTCAGAGGACTGTGTCCTATCAGTCCTATAGTATGGAAGGACCAAATGACTCTTTGAAAGTTGGTAGAAACCTACGACTGACATGTCTGTCCCCAAGGAAAAAGGGAAACACCTTCCATGGACTAAAATAGCAGATCAATTAATACCTCATCAGAACATTAATGAGCTAAATGAATATAATATTCAACAGCTCTACATTGTGAGGTAACGGGCAGAAACTGAAGCTAAGGGCAAACATTCCAACGGGAAGAAAACAGAAGCTCTCATATAAAGCACCCAGATCTGAAGAAAAGAAACAAGGATTTTTTTCACAAGAAAGAAAAAAATTCGTAAGAGTTCAAAAAGATAAAACTGAAAAGAATCTTGCATCGCTACTGAGTTCTTCAGAAACTTATGCTAAACGCAACTCAGTAGCACACCCAAATCTACACTACTCGAGAAGAGTTCTTAGTGAACTAGAGTATCTAAGTCTGTTATACTTATAGAGTTCTTAGTGAACTAGAGTTCCAAGACTGCTGATCTTGAAGGAATCTTAGTGATTCGGAAATTGTAAAAGTATCATGAGTGGATTTGCTGCTTGAAGAGCAGATCAGTGGAGTAGGAGTCTTGTGAACTCTAAACCACTTAAAACCTGGTGTCTTTCATCTTGTGTCTTTTTACTACTATATCTGCTATATAATTGCTTGTTGAATTATTATTTTAACAAATCAAGAAGGGGTAACTAAATCATATTCCGCTGTGCTAAACAAATTAATTAAGAATTCATTATCTCTTAAAAACAAAGCAAGAAAAAGAAAAAAAAGAATCTATTTAACCCCCCTTCTAAATATCTTTCGTGTCATTGGGAACTAACAAAAATATTTTCAAGTATTTTGCTAGATTTTTCTTCATAAACCCATACCACTACACATTTAAACCACATGGCATTCTATATAAACATGTCTAGCATGATTCTAACTACAAAAAGCTCAAAGATAACATTTCTACCATAAAAATTAAAAGAAAACCAAAACCAAGATTAGGGTTTTTAAGGAATTTTTTTTATACCTTTTTGACTTGTGAGTTATTTTTCTCTTCTTTCCAAAATAGATGATGGACTTAGATGACATCTAAGAACACTCCTTGAAATAATCTAGCTTGACTCGGTAGTGACTCACTAAAATAACTCACTTTCTTTTTCTTTAACTCACCGAGTTAACTCATTAGCACATAATATAGAAACTCTCTAGAAATCTTGCAAACTCTCAACCAAAAGTGCTAAGGCTTCTATTTATAGAAGTATAAATCTATATGTATAACATATATATGTATAGATTGGACTTTAACCTTTTTCCAAAAATGCTAGCAATTAAATTGAGTGTTCCATACACTAACTTAAGCAACAAATTGGATAAAAATTTGGAGTCCATAGTACTCCCTCCATACCCACCAGCCATGCTCTTTAATTTGCCTTATTTTTTATTTATTTTTATAGCCAAATTGGTAAATAATGGATCTTCTAAAAGCTAGGCTTATTGGATCAAAGTCTGGGCTTAGAATTTAATTCGTTTGGGCCACTATACGCTTTGGATCCATCAATATTGGATTACTAAAATAATTCACTAGCTTCTTAATAATTTGGGCTACTAAATTAATTTACTAGGCTCCCAATTAAAACATTGGACTATATTAATAAAATACTCAATCACATAGCAATTTCCAAAAGTCTAACACCTAATTTAATTAATTGGGCTTGTCTAAATAGTTAAGAAACCATTTAATAATCGAATTTAATTTAATTTACATAATCTAATTAGACTTGTCATATTCAATATTAACCAAATAGTCATTGATGTGATAAAAAATAGTAACTGCAAGTGCACAGCATCAAATTGAAGAACGGGCAAGTACAGGTCGAACCACAGAGACTAGTTAATTTCCAATGTATCCTTAATTTAAATTTCAGGCAAATTAGGAATAAAAATTGTGAAGATGATTAATTAACTAAATAATTTAATTTAAAATTAATAACGAAAACTAGTAATGAGAAAAACTACCTAGGAATCTGAATCCATTAAATACTAACATAATAATTAAATTATTCATTTCCTTAATTAATTTCTAATTATTTTTCCTTCCCTTAAAAATAATGATTCATATAATTAATATGGGCAAGTATAGATTATGAAAATTTAAGGATTAACTATAACTCATCAAAACTTCATTGAGCAAGCATGAATTATGAAAAACTCATATCTTAACAATAACCTATCAAAACCTCGCAATTAATTTAGAACCAAAACGAATTATGCGCGAAGGTAAAATTGAATGAATAAACAATTAGACATTAATATCAAAATAGAAATAAATAATTAATATGCAATATTTAATTTCATCTTCATCCTAGATATTAAAAATTTAGCTAGTCATGGAATGAAAAACTAATACTAATAATAATAACAATTGCATGAATTAAATTAAAACTAATAGAATAAGAATTAAAAAAGAAATTTTAATATTAAACTAATGAATAACGTTACAATCAATGATAAATACTCCCTGACAACTTCCTAGCCTAATAAAGCTGCGTACATGATGAATAATAAAACAAGAAACTTTCATATTAATCTAATGCACAATGTAACAAAAAGTAACCAAGAAAGCTGCGGAAAAAGAAAATAAAAGACTCTCTGACTACTTCCTGCCGAGAGCTAAAAGAGAGAAAAATAAAATAAAATATGACCTCCCCTACTCTCTAAAATAATACTCTTATTTATAGAGAAAATAAACTAAACCCTAATCTAATTTGAAATAGCTTGGACTCTTCTTCCCTTCTTGATTTCAACTTCTACATGGTAATATTGGAGTCCAAATAGAAATCAACTTGAAAGCTTTTAGAATCCTTTTTCCACTCAACTTTATTTATTTCTTTATTCCTGCAAAACAAAACAAAATATATTAATTAAATAAAATAAACAAATAAAATAATAAAAATAGAAATATAAAATATGCAAAATTACGTGACTATCAGTCATTATCAAACAAAAATCAAACCATCTTATTAGGGTTTAAAATAATTCACACCATAATGTAATTAATTAGAAATTAAATTTTCAATTTTATTTATAATGTAACTCAAAATTCTTTGTCCTTATATTCTCCTCTCCTTATAAGAATTTTGTCCCTGGAATGACAACATAAGGTCACTCAAATACCCAACTTTAATTAAGTTTCATCTATCATGTATACATATAATTATGTATACATATAATTATGTATCTACATATTTTGCTAGCAACTAACTCATGCATAGTTAAACCTTTAACTTATTTGTCACCTAGAACTCAATTAACTCATCTATGATTAATTCTCATCATCACATTCATTTACCTAGCAATTAACCAATATTTGGTTAATGCCCTCTCTTGCCTACCAATTAGGGTTATTTAGTTAACTCTACATTAGTTAATTCTCCACACTTATCAATACTTGAAAAATATTCTCCCAACACATTGACCAACATTTGACTTTTCACTTTATAAGTCAAACGGTTGACTTTGACCAAAAGTCAACCCCGACACCAAATTGTGTTTACTATCTCTTTTTTTTTAATTTTGACATTCTGAACTCAACGGTGCAGTCCGCTTTTCCAAATTCTCTTCCGAACTCCAAATTGGGGTTTTAACTTAACTTTCTTCTCTTTCATTTAGTCAAACTTTGACTAGTTGACTACTTTGTCATTTCTTGACATTTCTATTTGTTTCTTTGCCTTCACACATGTAAGTTTACTCGTGATATTAGGTATACATTACCTCACTCTCTTCACACCGTTATTCCATAAAATTACAACCATACAGGGTTCATCCTTAATCTTAGACTGTCATCTTAATAACTTAGTCACACATACAAGTCTTACAATTATTACGTGCTTAGGTTTGTTCACTATATTCATATGGCTTGCCTTATATATATATATTTGACCCGCCTTAATCTTTTCCATTTTAGACTATTATTAAATTTTCAATCACTTGGCCACTAGGTTGAGTTTAATTTTAATTACCACCACAATACCTAGCTTATCTCTTCCCAATTTACTAATTTGGGATATCTTAAATTACTATTCAAGGTTTAACTTTCATAAGTTTGTTTAATTAATATATTAAACTTTACAGTGTTCTTGATGATTAATTCAATTAATCATTTATCACGATTGACTAAAATATAATTAGCGCACCTCCAAGTATATATGTGTCTATACATATACACCTTCACGGAATCTTAAAAATATTTCTCCAATTGAAATTTATTTTCCTAATAAATTTTCTCATACATCACACTAAAAACTTCTTACATAATTTTCTTTAGTCAAATAGATTCATCGAACTTTAAATGTATTATATTACCTTATTATTAATATACTTTCAAGTATACATAATAATCAAATTCTAGGTTTTAAAATCTTAACACAAAGATTTGGGTCAAATGTTTACTCACTTTCTGCATCTTTTACTTCTTCAAATTTATAATTTAAATTCAACTTTTATTTCATCATATAAGATCTTATTTAAAAATCTTCTGAAATATCCGAGATATTACAAATCCCAATTTTATTGAGGCAATATGAACTCAAATTTCTGCTATTATGGCTACTATTATCAAAGAATTTTCAGCCATAAATACTCATACAAAACCACAGCCAGAGCATCAACGAAAAGTTCTAATTTGTGGTTATACTGAGGAGGAGGATTGCGTATGTATCGAAACAAGTTCCAAGTGGTCAGTATGTAATGATATTGATGATGACAGTGTTGTCGCTTTGGTTTGTGAAAAGGAAGAAATATCTTCCGTTGAAGACCCAATCGAGCAGTCATTCAAAAATTCCAAAGAGCAATTTGTAGAAATGGATGAGCGACAGGTGTTCGATGAAATGATTGAACCCAAAAATGACTATGAGGAAGATGATCACTAGGAATTCCAGGCCAAAGTTGATGATTCAAATCCACTTGTTCACCAAGTGCGCAATCAATTGGTTCATGATATGCTTCCCAAGCAGGTGGACAACTCTATGGTACATGAGTTTTGTGCAAATAAAAACGAGATTCATATTGCTAACAAGTTGTTTGATGAAAGGGCAAATCTTACATCACCCCCACTACCTTCCACCGCACTACCCCATCAAAAACTCCATTATGGCATTGTCATACTATTGTGTGTCTTTCACAACAATCGGTTGAAATTCGTAATGGTGAAGTTCCAAAGCAGGTGACGTCTCATAAGAGGAATTCAATTTGAAATGGGTTTATATGCCATCACACCCGTGAGCCTATTCATTCAAAGGTTTATGATACGGATATTACTTTAGATAATGCTTATTATATGTTTGATGAAAAGCTTATGACATAAATAAGAGGGGAAAATAAAGTATTCTTATTGCTGTGCTTTCTTAATTGGGATTCTGGAATAGTGAGCGAACATAGTTCAATTTTGGTTAAAATTATAAATGATACCACCATGAGACTTGAAATTAGTTGTTCCTCTTTGAACATAAATAAGCCCGATCTAGTAATAGGAAACCCAAGGGTGTGCCTTCTTTTTTTATAAGATTGAATATGGGTCCATTAAGAGTTTGGAAAGTTGTGAAAAAATATATGAGGATAACAAACCAGTAGCTCATATGTCTTCTCAATGGAATAATATTGGGAGCCGGACCGTCTAGTTCTTTCTTACCTTGGTCGAGGTCGACTTTATGGTGTCAGCTCCCGTTCTCCTCCCTCAAAAGTAGTTGGTGGATCCTCTTTCCTCCTCAGCTCTAACAGATGAGCGTTCCACTCTTGGTGTCGAGGTCTCATAGACTCCAACCTAGCCTCCGCCTCCCTGATCTTATAAAGCCCGATCCTTTCCCTTTCGTCACGATGATTTGATCTTTCTCCCGAGTTCACAAATTCTTCTGGCCTCAACCTTCGCAAAATCTGGTTTCACCTTCCACAGGTCAGAATCTAGTGAAATTGATGGCGTGAACAACCGCTTTCGGACTGGCTTTGACTGAGCTGACATGGGCTTGCGCTTCGACTGATTTAGCCTAATCCGATCCAACACCGAGCCACAAATACTCTTCGAAGTTGGCACTGAAGAGGATCCCTGCTGGTCCTTACTGAGATTTCCCCCTTCTGCCATAACTGCTGCCTCCGAATCAAACTAAATTGGTGGTTTATGAAAAAAGATTTTTATAAATTGGACTATTTTTGTAAAATGAGGGAAGTACTTTTGTTCTATTCATAGATCTAAAAATGTGTCCAAGACTGTTGTTAGACATTAAACTATTCAATTCAATATATTTTTTAAAGTTATTTATTGACATTTCACTTTGTAATTAATTTGGCGTCTTACATTCTATAGCTTATTGTTTATCTTGTTTTTGCTGGATAAGCTCACACTAACCCGTCAATTTGGTATCCAATTCAAATTTTTTCTCGGGAAGGAATTGTTCTCTACTGATTAACTTTAACCAAATGTCCAAAGATCAGTCCTTGCATTGGATGTTTCCTTTTCTGAATTCTTTTCTGGTTGCTTAAGACAAAATATAAGATTATTAAAGGCCATAAACAACCCCAAAAACATGGAACCACTGCACCAAATCATGTGCTCTACCGTGCTATTCCTCAGTTATTATGAAAATATACTAAAATTCAAAAATTAAAAAGGAATGCCAAGAAGAAGTTTTGCCTAGAAATAATTTAAGGAATCATTCTGTCACCATATAGTTCCTTAATACCTTGGTTCTTAATTAATATATTTTTCTATTTATAATAGTCTTCATGTTTGGTCTCCAAACACAAAATTAAGCTGGTATTATAGAAGCTCCTTTTGAGGTCTCAAATTATATTAGAAACGATTAAAAACACTTCAGGTATTAAATTTCAGACTAATCATGAATAAAAAAGGTCGCAGTGATAATAAATGAGTATAAATAATCGTATTCCACATTTCCACCAATCATTTTTACAAAGAAACGTAATTAAAAAAAAAAGCTAAGAACAATCTTTGTCCAGAAACAATTTAAGGAATCATTTGTCATTATATAGTTCTTTTATATTTTGGTTATTAATCAATATATTTTCCTATTATTAATAGTCTTTCGTGTAAGAATCACCATTAAATATATATATATATTTTTAAATACAGAACACGATTTAGCTTATTTTAGGAAAGTAACATAAAGTCAACCTACAACCTTCAATGTTTCATATTTGGATATTCTATTAACCTTCAATGATTAGTTCCCTAATATGTGCTTAGAAGGGAACTCTGCAAAGTTTTTGCTAAGAAGTAAGAACTTAAAAGTGCTTGAAAACAGCTTATTTTAGAAGAAATGTGGGAGGAGGTTCACCTTTCGAAAGCTGACTTTGATGTAGAAGTAGTTGAAAAGAAGGAATAAAATATTTATTCTAAGAAACACACAAAAGTACACAATTTTGATATCAAATTAATTAATATTTCATCATCTATCAAATAATGAGATATTATAATATTTAAATAGAAAACTAAAATAGTTGAGGACTAAGTAAAAACTCTAATTTAAAAAAAGAAATAATCTTCTAATTAAAATTTACTACTATAATAAAATAATCTTAACTAAAATAAAACTATCTTAGAATATTCTATTAAATAATTACATTAAAATAACAATACCAAATTAATAATAAATAATTTATTTTTCCTTTCCGTATTAGACTTGCTTTTCACTTCTTGTCAAATGTAGAAAAAAAGAAAGAAAGAAAAAGCTCCATAATGTAGCATATCCTGCATTTTACTGTTGAAGTTAAACCTTGCCTAATCAACCTTATCTAAACCCCCTTCATTTTTTAAACTGTTTTCCTTAAAACTTCATCAAGGGTTTTTTTGTGTTGTCCAAGAGTTGAACTGTACCCTAACAAAGTTAGCACATGCGCTATATAACAAAAATAAGTTTTTCTTAGACTACACCCTACTTCCTCTCTTGACACATCCCCGCAGTTTATTTTTATGTTATGTTTGAATTGAAGAAATGAAATAAGTGAAAAAAATAGAATAAAGAAGGGAATAGAATAGAGAGTGTAATAATTTATTTCATTTTAGGTTAAAAAAGTCATTTTATACCCTCTCTCAAGGAATAAAATTCATAAATTTGAGAAGAATGAGAATGATTCATTTCATTACAATGGAGCAATCAAACACAATTTTTTTTTAATTCTATAAGATTGAGTTACTCAATTCTCACATTCATTCCTTCAATCCAAACGTAACGTTAGATCTTAAATTTAAATGTACTAGTATATGTTCCTCAAGAAAAAAAATTATTTTCTTAAAGGTAGTAATCGAAGGTTTTATTTATTAATAACATTAAGTGCGTTTGAATAGCCTATTAGTAAGGTAATTTTTTTATTTTTTTTACTGTTTATAGCAATTGTAAGTTTCTCCTAGGTTTCAATTCACCCTAATTTCCCTCTTAACCCATCTTAGATTATCTTATGACCAGTTCGTCCCATCATTGATGTGTAATTGTCTATACTCCTTACAAATAAAATACAGAATTACTTCTCAAGGAAGTAAGAAGTAATCTTTGATTTTCTTTGTCCTATGTAAGATAAATCAATGAAAGAAATAAACAAAGAAAAACAAAAGTAATTTTTTATTGAATTCATTCAGAGGATAGCCATACATCCGCACTCTAATGCTATGTTTGAATTGAGGGAATGGAATGAAAAAATAAATGTTATGAAAATAGTGTATTAGATGATAATTTTGGAGGATAAATCATTCTAGTGGAATAAAAATTCATTCCATCTCTTTGATTTTTATTCCATGAGGTGGTGGAATAAAATTCATTCTAATGGAATAGATATGTATGATAATTTTATCATCATATTACATCACTCATTCCCACCAATAATCAAACATATACTTAAAATACTTTAAAATCATTTCATTCCTTTCTTCATTTCATTCCTTCAATTCAAACGCAACATAAAAATATTTATTGCTCTAGAATTTCTTCTACAATGGTCCACACAAAACCTAAAAAGAGAGCAAGCTCTAGACCACCATCTCTTCAAATGATGCAAGTATATATATATGGAATGAATCCATATCAAATGGTGGCTATATCGTTTTACTTGCCCACTAGATCTTGCACCATCTATTGCAAGACTTGACGGCCAGGATTTAACCACAAAAAAAAAGGTACCACAACATAGTGCTTCGGAACTTAATTACTGCAATACTGTGTTGTAGAGAAGAGATTGCTTTACTATTAATTTGAAATTAGTATTTTTTTTCCCCTTTCGCAACAATGTATTAAGATTATTAAATTCGTCCACGATACAACTACAAAATGAATCCTTAAATTCTCCATTTACTTTTATTTTTTATCCGTTTTTTAACTCTCAAACACGATGTTTTTCCAGAGTCGATCACCAGACAATTGTTCTAAATGTTGGACTACAGAGTCGTTGGGTAATTTTATCCTGAAAAATGATAGATAACTAGACAACTTTGTCGAGTTTATCTGGACAAAACTTTACTTAGTTGTACTGCAAATCGGTAAATACTTATTATGCGTTCATAGGTTGTAAGATACAACTTGGTAAAAAACTTTGTCTAGGCAAATTATCTGACTATCTAGCACTACTCATCCTACCCTAAATGTTGGACTAGTTAATTGCTTTGACTTGTAATAAAGGAGGAAATCAACAAACTCAGGATGCTGCAACCCAAACAAAACCAAACCATTTCTCCAAAACTGGGTATATAATTTGTATATGAACTTGGTTAGCGTCCAATTTGTGTCCATGTGTTGCTTTTTATCGAGTCCCCATTCTTTAAATATGAAGAAATCACCTTCCTTTTGGCGGTTTTGATAGAGAACTAGGGAGGGGGAGGAAAAGAGTGTATAAAAATCAAGTGCTCATTAAATCAAATAATCAAACAAAATTTCCCATGCAATTTAACAATTCCCCAAGATACTGTACAAACTGCTGCCTTCCTAAATAGTGATCAGGACAATGATTAACAGTACGAAGTTGCAACTCTAGGCAGACAGACAGCACTTAACCAACGCCATTATGATCATGGATCAACATCAAAGCCAAGATTAGCTTCTAAATAATGACATGGTCATCTCTATAACTTAACTGAATATGATATGATCTTTCACTCTATATATGTTGCACCCGAGAATGCGGTATTAGTTACCCTCTAAAGTTGTTTGTAGAAGAGAACGTAAGCCTGGTCATGCAACACCTTGCTTGTATTGATGCCAGTCACAGACGCGTCATCAAACCTTAACCACTGCCCATTAGGATAACGAGCATCAGCAGTATAATGCCCCTTAGAGGCTTCTCTCCCGTGATGGGTTATTGTTGAAACAAGTTCATATCTTCGGCCCTGTAAAAGGCATGATGAAAAACAAGTTGAGATGCTTTCACTAAAGAATTTGCATTATTCCAGCCAACTTTTAGGGGGGAAAAGGAAAGAAAAAAGAAAAGAAACCTAGGTTCATATAAAAACCAAATGTGGAGAGACTTCACAATATTAACAAGCAACAAACAGCTGGGCTTTCTCTATCAAGCTTCTGAACAGAGAAAAGTCAGTGTTCTTTTTCCCCTATGAAACTGTAATGTTTGAATATACGACATGACTTTCCAATGAAAGATATAATATATTGGGGAAAAAGGAATGTTAGAAAGGTGGAACTTGAACAATTTTCTACAAAATGACAGACTCTATAGTCTTGACACACCCAGAGTGTTTTATTAGTAATAATCAACTGAGCAGCACAACAAAGCAAGTCCAAAACTGAAATAACAAGTACCTTAACTGTCCCCAGATATACTGAAGGCTAGAAATAAAAATGCATGTACTTACGGAACTACAACAGTATTGCAGAACAACAAAATATGTTGCATGCTAACATGGATATCGATGCCATCATATGATGGATTTATTGTTCATCTTGGATGCAGTTTTGTCCTTGCAGATTGAAAGTTTATTTTCTTTTCTTTCCTTTTGGAGGGGCCATTGTTTGGTAGTGGGGGTGGGAACTGGGGGCTGGTTCACTTACAATGTAACTACCACAAGTGTCACATTTATTTGAAACTTGGGGGATAAAAACCTATCAAAATTAACCCCGCATTTCCTAACAATCTCTGGAAACCCTGATACTGAGAGGAGACATAATTTCCAAAATTGTGATTCGCAAACTAGAAAAGATACTATAGCGTATTTCCAGTTTTTCTTTCTTTTTATTTTATTTTATATATTATCAAGAAAAACACAAAATCATAGAAGAGAGATTACGATGTGTCATTCGTGGTCTAAAAAAGAGATTACCTCAGTAGCTGAGGAAGCCAGTAACTCACGACTCAGCACGAGTTCAAGAGGAAAGCACACAGGTTTATGCAATTTAGTGCTTCC
This sequence comes from Hedera helix, assembly GCA_947179155.2. Taxonomy (NCBI): domain Eukaryota; kingdom Viridiplantae; phylum Streptophyta; class Magnoliopsida; order Apiales; family Araliaceae; genus Hedera; species Hedera helix. The sequence goes on along the minus strand of OX359272.1, from coordinate 17,316,432 downwards.
ATGGCTTCCATAGCCAAAACGCATTAGGTGCAGTATCATGATTTTGGGCAGTGATTGGATGCATATAGATTTTCTGGCACTAACAACACCAGTCTGAAAAGAAATCCATGGCACAAATATGTGATCATCAGAAAATGTCAAGCAACAATCCACATACATGAACATAGTGCATACTGCATACATCAAGAAATCTAGATCCTCGCAAACAATACGACTAGCTGGAAGTGAACATACAATCATGTTACACTGAAACTGTCAAATGACCTGCTTAGACATTGTTCAGCCGCAAAGTGTTCAAAAGGTACACACCACACGACAAAAAAGACACTAAAATAAAAACCTAAGCATAAATAGTTATAGTGCTGAAAGACCATTATGATATTAATCTCATTGGAATCCAACCAGAACTAGGTAAAAACTTCAGAACATATTAAAAATAAAGAGAGCATAAACGATATAAAATTGGACTGCGACTCCAATTAAGTGTCACCTAGTTTTCCAACAACATGACAACTACATCATCACATCTATAAATATATACATATAAAATAAAAAAATATAGAGAGCACAAACAGATGTGTCTTATTATGTGTGAAAATTGGGCGGGATGCCCGTGTTTGTGGTAAGTAGAACAAGAAAATGGAATAAAAAGGAATGGGGTTTTTCATTTTTGCAAGAAATCCACTAGCCTACAAACTATGAACGCTTCACTTTTCCAAGAGTTGGCAAAAGTTCTCAAATTAAGCAACAACAATGAAACTCAATACTTAAATATTCAACAAATGGGGACCGAGGGTCAAGACCAAAGCAAAGATTTTTCATACTTACTATTTCGAGTACTGAGAATGGTCTGACATGTACGCGTAATGAACATATGAGGAATACTTATCATTTAGATACCAAACATGTTTATCCAAGAACTATAAGTATACCGATGAGAATGAGGATACGAAGAATAATGACTCAATACATATTTCAAAACCAGAATGAAACAAGTGACACAAGAGTGAAGATAACAACAATATGTTCCTCAAAATTATTATAAATAATAAAAATTATAACTACGAATAATGCATGCAAAAACTTGATTTAAAGAAAGCAACTAAATTTAAACTCATTCAACAAAGGAAAAGATGCCCTTTTTTCCTTTTTTCCAGTACATTTTTTTTATAGCTTGAATGGTCTGGTTTTGAAATTGAGGGAGGCTAAAATTTGGGTTATGATTTTGGTGGTGTTTGGAAGTTTGCAGTGAATGAGATTTGGAAGAAGATGACCAGTGCAGTCTTTGGTTAAATTATGTACGGCGATATTTGAAGACAAGTAATTGCCGAAAAATAATTCGGTAAAACCGTAAAAGAGTTTCTCAACCGCGGAAGAGAGGAAAATAACTCATAGCTCAACATCAATAATCAATAGCAAGTTCAATAATTAATCTTGTTGGGATTACATCACGATTTAAAGAGATTGAAAATCCTAATATTACTTGGGAACAATAAAAGTACTAAACGACTAAAATACCTTAACTAAATAATAATATTTCCTGATAAAATAATATAAATAAATAAATAACATCCATTACTCTCATATTAAACATATTAAAAACTCAAAATGGTAAGTATAAAAAATCTTTGTGTTGCTCTTGACTTGTGGTCCCCATCAACAGGTCGAGATTAGATCTCCGTTAATTCCTTAACCCAAATTTTACGTTCTCAAACCCAATCTCTTTGAAAATATGTAACACTGTCAAGCAGGCTTTGATAACAAGGGTGTCCCATAGCACGTAAAAAAGTTGCCATATGAAATTCGAGATTGCTGCAAAGAAAATTGGGAACTAGAATTTATGTTATGTGATGCCGAAATGATACAACCATAATGATGGATTACTACAATAGGAATTTAGGCAATGCTTTATTTGACATCCTATAGATAGAGAGTTTCGATAATATGGTTCTGAACTAATAAATTTAGAAGATAAAAGATTGGTGATGATGAGGTGAGTTTCAGAGATGATGGCAACCAGCGAACTATCTTGAGATGGTTTTTCATAGCTGTTAGGCTATATATGATGATATAAAAGTTTATTCTGTGATGATGATGATGGTCATGAAGCAATGGTAACAACATAAAGTCAAGGGAATAGTTAGTAAAAGATACTGATGATAATGAGTTGGAATCAGGAGTCTAGACGGAGCAAGTTTTTTTTCAACATCTTTTTATCACTTTTGCAGCTAGAACTAAATTGATCTGTTAACTCACATGCTATTTATGCTTCAACTCGCAAGAATGGGCATCCAGGAAGCACAAAGCTAGGTCGTCAAAATTCAACCCTATTAAAAAGTAGGGTTTTATATCAGTGTTCTCAAACCCGGACCAGTCATCGAACCGGAAAAAGCACCGGGTGGATGGGTCACTGGTCCAACTAGTGGTTGGACCGTTATTGAACCGGTGACGTCATTAATATGTAATAAATAATAAATAATAAATAATAAATAATTAAATATATTAATTATTATTATATATTATATATAATATTTAGTAAATATGTAAAATTAAACAATTTATCTACAAAAAAAAAAATTAAACCTATTTGTACAATATTTACTTTATACAATTCAAATAAATACTAAATTTATATAAAAAAAAGATATTAAATCATAATCAGAACTCAAAATTCAATACTCAAGAGTGATAAAATCAAATACAAATGAACATAAACATCCCTAGGATACATTCAATCAAATTCGGTAAAAATAAATAAATCTATTTGTACAATATTTACTTTATACAATTCAAATAAATACTAAATCTATATGAAAAGAAAGATATTAAATCATAATCATAATTCAAAACTCAATCAAGGATACTTTAAGCAAGATCAAATGTTTAAATTTAAAAATAAATAAAAAAGTTTGTAGGGAACCGGTAAAATTGGTGACCCGGTGACCGGGTAATGGGTCGACCGGTCCGACCGGATCACCGGTTTTGACCAAAACTGATTTTTTGGCTTAAGCCGGACCGGAGGGCCGACCGGTTCCCGTTTTTTCCGGTCGAACAGGCTGGTCCGGTCCGAATTTCAAAACCATGGTTTATATAATATCTTTTTTGGATGATAAGAAACCTAATATTGTTAAGACTAAAAAAATTACTGCAACAACCCAAAGATAACTACATTTCAGCATTCTAACATACAGGTAGAAAAACCCGCAATGTTGGACTCCAACAGTAGAATGAATGTACACCTGAGGAGTCTGAGCAGTCCTAGAAACATTAATTGAAGAACTTATTGAATTTTTGTATCCTAACATGTTTTGCAATCAATATTTGTCTTCCTAGTCAAAAAGATAATTTAAGTACTGCGCAATTAATAAAGTCCATGCAGTAGCTCTTTCAGCCTAGGTGACCGGAAATACAGATTAAACATAAAACAAAATAAGACTTGTTTCTTGCAAGGACTATTGCCTTGTTAGGGAGCACAAGCCCTTCAGAACCAGTAACTTGTACCTTTATTGCAAAATCAAGAAGCAGTCGTCATTAAAACATAAAACTCAAAACTAACTCTCGTAGGTCAACAAACAGCAAAATAAATTACCTTTTTGGTTGTTGATGTCCGATACTCCTCGAGTGTTTCTGGTGCAGAAAATAAACGGAGAGCATCCTCAATAGTGCAAACAGCTTCATGGGAAATATCAAGATGAAGCAAAAGAAATGGTTGAACAGTGGCAGAGGCTTTGTTTCCTGTAATGCCCAGCACAAAGAGAATCATCAAGCAAGACACACCTAAACCCATATATTTCTTTATTAAAATTGGAACAACTATGCGGAACCCACAAAATTATCATAATAGCTTGTTTATATGAAATATCAAGATGAAGCAAAACAAAAGGTTGAACAATGGTAGAGGCTTTGTTTCCGGTTATGCCCAGTGGGCCAACACAAACACAATCATTAAGCAATACACAACTAAAACCTTATATCGCTTACTTAACTGTGGAAAAATAATAGCAAGAATCAACCAAAAATTATCGTAATAACATGTATCCTACAGTTTATGTAGACTTAATTTATGTATATATCCATTGAGCTATGGATATTTTTTATCCTGTCCAAGTCTACCTAATATGCTGATTACTAACTCGTTTCATATGCAAAAATGTTACTGAGAAGGTAAATCAAGTGGAGGACAAGTGTCTGAGAATTAAGTAGAAAGAAAACAGAAAAGCAAAATACCCGAACAACATCTTTCTATTTCTACTGTAAATCCACAGCAAGTCCATATAAAGAACCAGTCAGAAGACTACATCGAGACAAGAAAAGTAACTCCTACACTCAATACTCCATCAAATGAATTTTGATTATTGGACAAGATTCAAATTAATATAAGCATACACAGCAATATATTGACATAATAAATTAAGAAAAAATGATCAGAGGTTGTACGTCACGCAAGTCGGCTGGTGAGAGGTGGTTGGAGGTGATCTATGATGGTTGAGAGGTGGTGAGAGGGATAAAACTGAAGTTTATACGGAGAGAGAGGGAGGGAAGGGGGGGGGGGGAGGGAGGGGTGGGGGGGGAGAGAGAGAGAGAGAGGTGAGGCATAGAATAGAGATGACGTAGGGCAACACGTTGGTAGAGAGAAGCGAGGAGGAAAAAAATCAATTTTCTATTGAAGGACATAAAAGGCACTTTACTTTACGTCAAGGACTTATTGACAGAATTGTAATTTTCACTGTACTCATAAACTGGTAGGTAAAGTGTAGGTTTTAGAAGTTAGGACCTGTGGTTATCTGAAACTAGGGGAGCTATAGTTTAACTACCATGTAATAATATAAAAAACTAAAAAAGAGCAATTACATGTTTACACTAAAAGAAGGTCTCCACTTAAGACCATTGTGCAAATTATCAATCATTTTGTCCAAATTTATATATCACTTACAGAAAGAAAGTAAATCTTTCATTATATATAATGTTTTGGCATTGTCGTATACTAGTATCATATTAGTCTCAGTGTGTGTGTGTGTGTGTGTGTGTGTGTGTGTGTAACTTTCAATTGCTAAATGGCATACCTCTTGCCTTCACCACACTTCTTAATTGTCCTCCAAAAATTGCACTTAGATCTGAAGGAAAAAAATTCTGGGTTCGTGTTACTGCAGATTTGTTCTTGGGACCAACTGTCTCCCACTCGTCATCTTCTGCAGAAGAAACCAGAGATGATTTTCCCCCATTTGCACTTGATGATTGCCCATCAAGCTTAAGTAATTCGTCATGCATTTGGTCCATGACGAAGCTTAAGAACTCCTGTGCATCTTCTTGCCTGAAAAAGATGAGTTGATAAATTTCTGTGCCAAATAAACAGAAATATGCTTGTACAGAAATACACATCAGAGGAACTATGAGGAAAAAGTAAAAGTGCAGTATTGCACTTCTTATGGCACACTACTTTCCAACTACCAATTTTTAAAGGATCGTATGAGTTAAAATGATTCTTCGATTCTCCCTAAAAAGAAAGTATAGAGTCACAGAACCATCGTAGGGAGCCTCACAAAAACATCATCGATAGAAGTAGAACTTTCCACATAAAAAATGAACCATAGAAACATTGCTATAATTTCATCTCATTTCTAAGCAAGTACAAGCAAAAATCAAGACTTGAGGTGAAACTATATCCCAAGCTAATTACCCAAGGATTCAAGAAGGGATTTGGTAAGAACTTCTGCAGAAAAAGAAAAAACACAAACCTTGGCCTGCCTGAGATGCTATTAGACACATCTGGAGTAAATTTTTTCAGAACACCTTCGAAAATTATAGGACTGAAAGGCCTCCCAGTTTCAAAAACAGTTATATCTTTGTTCTTTACCCTTACGCCATTGGGCATGTCGAAGTCAGAAACAAAATCCACAAATGCAGCTAATGTCGGAAAGGCAATCTGAGGAACAAACGAAGTTTAAAACATCCCTTGCATGTGAAAGAATGCTGACCACACATATAATTTATACAGAGAACTCCAACTTATGTTCCATTTAACCACAATATGACCACAAGATCCAAACATAAAGATAAAGTAGTAATATAAACACAATACAAAAGCAAACCTCTGATATACTGCGACTTCTAAGTTCCTGTAGCAGCTTAACTAACTGTGAACAGGACAGAAGAGCCTGCAGTGTCGCATTAAGAAAGCATAAATTACCCGAGTTGATTAAACCTCGAGGTAGTAAGTCTCCACCAACAGTTGTAAGGGGACCATTAGAAGCCTTCTGAATATCCTTTTGAAATTTTTCATGGATAGTCCCATTAACACTTTCTTCCCTTAAGCTTGCACCATTATGATGCAGTGTTAAACTAGGAAATTCTTCTTGATGACCAACTTTGCTCTCTGATATACTTAAAGAAGCTAAATCAATGCCACTTGTCATCTTCATTTCCTTATTGCCATTTCTTAGAGATGAGTAGCAGGAGGAATTGTGAATGTTACCGTTTTCCTTCAATTTTCCATCAGTTCCTGTCAATATATTATCTGTAGTTTCAATACTTTTGTTTTGGTTGTCCTTGGAGATATCAGACAGGTTAGAACTTGTTGGTCTGTTTGAGTATTCCAGTTGACTTCCCGTTTCACCAGTAAAACTACCAAATGATAATCCAGGCACAATATTTGAAGAACCAATAGGCAATTCTTTTTTTACCACAGGTTTTTTAGCAGTTTCAGGTGACTGGCTGAACAAGGACCTGGCTTCCTCTTCAGAAAAAGACCCAAATAAAAGTACCTGTTAGATAGAAAGGGACAAAAGCAATCAGAAACAAATCACTGAGATGATTTAAGGGATTTATATAATGTTAACCAACCATTAAGACGGGGGAGGGAAGTAAATAGAGAAACAAGGACTACAGAAAATGTGTAGACGGTTAATTCAAGGTCAAGGGTGAAAGGATGGGCAACTCTGCAAACACAAAAGTAAAAGGAAGCATAATGATACTAACAATAATGACCACAGAAGCCTTCAACGCAAAAGTACTATATGTATCCCCATGTCTACAATTCAAGCAAAACTTCTTGCTTCTGCTTTTTAGATATAAACCCATCCAATTTATTAAAGGTCATACTGTCATTTAGTAATAGTAATCAAAAAAATCAAAACCATTTAAAAAATTTAAGAAGTATTCAATCCTGTATAATTAATTAAATGGTCCAGGTAAGCAACAGTTTTTATTCTTGTCACTAGCTAAGCACAGACTTGACTCACTTTCACATAATATTCCTTTAACAAATATGATTCGCTGACGAGGGGATCTGTATCTGTAATAGTAAGGACAGGGCCTAACTAAAAGCATAAATGAAGATAGAAGGAGCATACTGGTTTGGAGATCCAATTGGAATTAATAGCCTAGAAGATAGCCATGATACTAAGAAGTAAAGCAGCTTGAAGACTTCTGGCACTGAAACTCTCCACCTGCCCCTATCACTAAGCAACCAAGAACGTTCTTCAATATGACTACAGTTTTATATCCTCCCCTAATCTCCTCGCCCGTGTAAAGGCGACAGTAACTTACAAAACAGCAAGTATAATCTAAAAGGCTATGAAATAATGAAACTTAACCTAGAAATACACCATAATCCCTGAGAATAACAGCAATGCATAACTAACTCAGGATAAATCTCCTCTGCCAGCATTTCAATTCTACTCTCTCACGTCCCACTGGACATTATTTTACATTAAAGCCTGATAACAAATAGTTCATATCAAATACCTTCATCCTGCAATGATAGACTAAATTAGCCCAAAAACTGCACTTTCAACATGTTTCTCATTGAAACTTAAAAGTATCAATCATCCACAAACAAAATCTTCTCTTAAAAGAAATGTTTTATATTAAAATAACCATATAAGACATACATAATTAACCAACCCCAGACACTAAAAAAATTGCAACTTTAATATTTCCCTCACTTAAACATTAAAATACCAATAACCCACAAGCTAAATTGTCCCCTTCAGCAATATTCAACAAATCAAAAATATGTTTAAACTACACAGTTACCTTACATCTAATTAATAGGCCAACTCATTGATACTGAAAAGACCAACTGAAACAACAAAATAGCAATCACCCCCTAGCTAAATTTACCTTTATTAAACCAAAATTTAAAAAACCAAGGTACCCATATATCAGAAATATACATAACTGCCTTAACTTTGATGAAAAAAACAAGCCTTATAGCACAAATACAATGCAAGTCTCATTAATTTCCTCACAGAAAAAACAAAATAGCATAACCTAATCACCTTCTCTTCAATTAAATCACTAAAAGCAACAAACTAAAGCATATTTTAATGAAAAAATTGGAACTTTCTTTATCTACCTCCCCAAAACACCAAATAAAAAACACCCATAACATAAAATCACAATATTTCAAAGAAAATGAATACTAACCTTAGAATCACTCATCCTTATAATTAAAAGTTGAATTATGCCGAGTAAATTGACAACAGGGTTTTTCAATATTTAAGGAACTAAAAGCTAGAGGTTGAGGCTGCTTATTTGCAGAAGGAGGAGCATAAACGCAGACGGAAGACATGAAAAGAGAAGGAATTGAGACGAAGAAGAATAAATGGAGCATTTAAGAATTGAACCCACCCTTTGGGGTTTGATTGTCGAACGGCTCATCTACTTGCTTAAACAATTTGAGAGCGAGAGAAGGGTAAGGAGGGAGAGATGTTAGACAATGAAAGTATTTTGATGGATTCGGTGTATTGGACTATATGGATGGGCCGATGGGATCGGGTTTAGAATATGCATCTTTTCCTATTGCCTGTTGATATTTTGGGCCATTGGAATCGGGTCTTGTTTTTCATTTTTTAAAATCTTTTCCGTTCTATATAATTTGTCTCACAAAAGATGATTAGATTACGCAATATATATATATATATATATATATATATATATATATATATATATATATATATAGACAATCCATAATAAATGTTTATTATAAATATTATTTGAGCAAATCATTTTTTGATCGTTGGATGAAAAATCAGAATGTTGAATTTTATCCTTCCCGTTAATTAAGACAGCGGGACAATAATTTTTATTTTTTTTATTCCATCCCGCTAGCTTAGATAACGGGTTAGTATAGCGGGTATATATATATTTTAATTTCATCCCACCAACTAAGATAATGGGTAGCAAGTTTTTTTTTTAATTGCATTCTGCCAACTAAGGTAGCGGGTAAAAAAATTATTATTTTTTTGCTAAAGAGCCGGATGCATGCATTGGTATGAATAAGTTTTTTATTTTTTTTCCTCCAAACCGCTAACTAAGGTGACAGCTAGCTTAGAATTATTATTTTTTTCTTCCTTCCCGCTAACGGGGTGCATAGTTTAATTTTTTTTTTTTTTGCTAAAAAGCCAGATGCATGCATTGCAGACATGCACATCGGCCCAGTCTGGCTTGGTCCGCCCCGGACTTTGCAAGGCTTGGTCGTTGACCAGACCATGCCAGACTTTGATGTTCAAGAAGCAAGGCCGGACAAGGATGGTCTTTAAGCGTGAAAAAGGAGCTTGCGTCGGCCTATGGACCGGTCCAGGCCAGGCCAAGAGTTGGGTCAGGCAATTACGTTAATATTTTTTTTATAACCGATGTGCGTGCTCAGTAAAATTGCTTGGTTGGGTTGGTAACTTATTCATGCCTATTAGCTAATAGATACCATGATAGACGGACAAAGGCCAAGGCTGGGACTCGGGAGTGATGGGACAAGGCAACTACAACTTGCACACAACCACTGAGCGTCTGAGCCACACACACACACACACATATATATATATGAGTCCACTAAATATTATTTGTTTATGCATTTGCACTGAATTCAATGTATAAAAAAATAATATATTAGTGGACCCCATGTATTGAATTCAGTGCAAATACATAAACAAATAATATTTAGTTTGTCCCATCTCTTATTTTCCGTGCTTAGCATGTGCCCTTAGGCACATGTTAAGAGGACACCGATGCCCATTACTGATTGCTACAGTAAAAGAATGTGGCACGTGGGACACCGATGCCACGTGTTAACACTTAATTGGATCACTTTAAAGGCTTGTATTTCTTTCTGATTATATACAAAATTTCTACTTGACCTTCCAAACTACATTTTTTTTTTAAAATGTCATGTAAGTGGATGAAATGTCCGGTACATGGCAAAGTACCAATTTGACATTCAGGAATTTTTTGATTTTTATCAGAATTTACGGTATTTGGGCTTTGAAAGAGTGTTGAAGTTATATCATGAAGATATTAAGGAGCATGATGTTGCTGATGACTTGAGGAAGTATGTACTAACATTAAAAGAATGCGAAGAAGAAGTTGGCCACTTGATGAATGAGTTGAAAGATGTAGAGAAAAATGAGAAAGTCTCAATGGATCTAAAGTTCGGAACTAGTGAAAAATAGGATTTGTGAAGCTAGTGTTTTCTTTGTACTTTGATTTGCACAGTTTTTGTTAATGTAATCTGCAATAATATTAATAATAATTAATATTTTCATTCCTCATCGTAAAATGAAATACATTTCCATTCTACACTGTGATTAGAACATAATTTCTAACAAGCACAACTTAAATTACATGCTAAGTACACATAATCAAGACTAATTACTCTTAAATTATTAATCATAGAATAAATTCTGGCTCTGATATGCATGGTAAAGTAATCCTTCGTCATAGAGCTGGGAAAAATGGAGGTCATCCAGGTCGTGATAGTTAGTATCCCTGTCTTGATCCTTAATGCCTTTCGGAGATTGTAATTGAAACGTATTGTAGTTATGAACTGATTGTCGTTCATTGTTGTCTTGGAACTAAAGTGGAGGGATTTTTTTATTTTGTCTGATAAGACCCCTGTTTGCATGAGACGGTAGCAGTTGGTGGTCGGTGCTACAACCATTGACATGAAAGAGAAGGCAGCTGCAGTTGAATTTAATTTGCTTCTTCCTCGTCCTCTTCTTCGATCTCGCGTGTTGGGGTTTGATTCTGGGAGATGTTTGAGAAGAACGATTGGGTGATGAAGAAAAATTCTGCATTTGACAGTGTCCACTCTTTGAGGGAGACATTCTCAATTCTATCTAGGAATTCTTTATACGAGGTTTCGAGCCCACTGTTGCATAGAAAAATGGTCGGTACACCCCCTTTTATCATAATAGGTTTGACATACTTACAATTTGATCTCCAGTTGTGATGGCTTCTGTGACGACTCCAAATCCGGGTTACTTTAACCTCGGATCCGGTTCGACACTAGTACTACATTTTCTTTATTGTTCATGAATTACAACAATATTATAATTGCTAAATAATCATTTATTTACAATTTTACATCATCTCTTTCTATTCCAGAATCGCAATCTTTATACATTCATAGTCTGTCTTAATATCATACATGATACGACATTCTATTACAATCAATTTGAGTATCTAAGACTCATAATACATACCAACCAATTCTTATACTACACAATCATTTTACCTGTCCAATTCGGACTGATATCTACAATGGTCGTGCTAGACCTTCAGTGAATGTAATATGCATTCCTGTTTCTTGATCCTTATCAAGACTTCAAATACTTGTACTATCTGAAAATGTTGGTTTAAGCAAGAGTGAGCACGACGGCTCAGCAAGTTTAACAGTTACACATAACACATTACATGCTTCACATATACTCTGCAATTTATACTTACATCATGCTTTTCATGCATTTCAGTTTATGTCATACTGCTCATATAACATCTAGCAATTCATGCTTCATATTTATACATAATCTACATGTAATCACACCTCATGCATATCACAATTATCATCAATATCTTTCTATTAACAATTTAATATCACATCATAGCATGTTAAGGCACATAGGAGCAAGTTCTGAAAAACTTGTCTGGTCGCTTCTACCATTTACGCCTATTTGCGTCATTTGCTTAACCTACAATTTATATAACAAATTGACATAATCATTAGCTACCAGGACTTTTAATTAGTCTTAACTTAAGACCTTAACTTCAAATTATTAACTCTTTAGTTGTTCGATAAACGAACTCTTAAGTTCCGGATAAAAACCCTAGCCCAAATACAGTTTGGACATATCAGGCATGCTTAACCAGCTTACGCTTTCATTATACAATCTTCGTACGACCCACTTTTAATAAGTTCTCTAAATTAGTCACAAATGGACTATTTACATTTGTTTTATTCAATTAAACTTTCTTCTTTCACATAACTTAATGATTCGGACATTTAACAATGTACCAAATACCCCAATAGGTCACTGGCAGAATGTTTCACCGCTGCGGCGGTGGTACATAATTTTCGAAACCCTAGTTTGGGGACTGCCCGACCCTCCGATGCTTCGACAGTCATAACTTATTCATTTTAAAATATTTTGGGGTGATTCTTGAGTCCATTCTCATCAGAATTTCCCTCTCTACAATTTCTCTTTAGATCACAAATCCAAATTCCGAACGAAACTGGACTAAAAACGGCTCACAAGGACAAAGTGAAAACTAAAATCACAAAGCCTTGGTTTTAATTGTTCAAACTTGAATAAAATAAACTCTACACATCCAAATGACACCAACTTAGTGTTGTTGTCTTTATAACTTCTTGTTTTACAATATTTCATGGTTTGATCACATTTTAAAAACGTTTGACACGAAATTTAAAGATCGAACCCCTTAGGGTTTTACTGGTAAATTGCAATATGGAATTTTCTTCCATTTATTTGCATACCACACATACCAATACTTGTTTTAAACATACTAAACCATGAATCTAACTATATATCATAGATTTAGACTTCTAGAGCATCAAAATAACTTTTGATCGGTTAAAAATATATTTTGACCATTCAAATCATATCTAAACTATAAAAATGAACTAAAGAGGGTTTAGAATACTTTTTAACCTTTTATACATGGATGCTCTCCTTTCTCTTGACATGATCTTGGCTTGTGACTCCTCATTAACCATCCTCTAGCATTTTTCCATGGTGGATCATCAATCTCCCAAAGGTTTGCTTCACTTTCTCTCAAAGAGCTCTCACTCTTTTCTCTCTAGAGTTCTTACAAAATGACTAACCAACATAGCAAGAGAGTGGAGTACTCTATTTATAGGACTTCTCTAGACTTGCTTAACATCTCCTAATCAACCAATGCTAGTCAATTAGAAGCTTAATTCATGCTTACTATTACCTTGAATGATTAGCTTGATTGACTTCCATGAATGACATCCATCACATAACTTATCAAGCAACCATTTGTGTATAACACACTCAACCACAAAGCTAGCTAGATACCCCATTGGGGCCCCACTAAATCTCAACAAAAATGGGATTTAATCACCCATTTTTGGTTTATTTTTATTACATTTATTATACATATATACACTAATTGATATATATACATATATATATAATGTTTGACCAACATTTTGACTTCTTATTGGGCTTCATTTTGGACTTAGGAATTAATATATTGGGCTCATCCATTTAATTTGTTTGGGCTCAATATATTTTTCACATTGGGCTAACATTAAATACCCTATGTCACATTTAATTAAAATAAGCAATGGGCTTGATTAATTATAACTTGAATCAATGTTAAATTAATTACAAGAATTACTAGGTTAATTTATTAGACCTAGTTCAAAACCTCATTTGGACTTATAATATAATCCAATTACCTCATTAAATAAACACATTAATCTAATTACATAATCCAATTAGATTTGCTATCTATAAGTCCATTGGACCTCTAATTGAGTTAGTTTACAAAACACTAACACTTAACATAGTTTGGGTTTAATTTATTAAAACCCTAATAATGCTCATACATACAAGCACTTCTATTAATTTTCAACATTCTGTTCCACCGCTGCGGCGGTAGTTCAAATTTTACTTTCCAGAGAGTTTCACCGCTGCGGCGGTGAAACCTACCGCTGCGGCGGTAGTGCTAATTTTCAAAACTCTAAAACACATTAATACAAGTACTTTGACTTGATTAAATTAAATTCATTAACTACCTTTTATCATTAACTTGGGTTTATAATATAATTACCCATACCCATATAGTTATTCCTACATTGGGTTACACAATTAACTAATACATGGTTAATTCTCAACTCTACCTTTCTTTCTCTATCAATTAACCAATGTTTGGTTAATTCTCTCTCTTGTCTACCAACTAGGGTTATTCTATTAACCCTACATTAGTTAATTCTCTACATTCAATAGTATTTCCCCATATTTTGACCAACATTGGGCTTTTAAAAGTTTGGGCTACATGGCTTACCTTTCATTGGGCTCTCTTATTTAATTACCCACCTTCATGCAAGTATGCCCATATTGGGCTAACACATACAATCCTTTTGGGCTAGTCCACTAGTAGTAATTAAATTACTTGGACTCATAACTAATATAATTAACCTAATTAATTATATTTTACAACATTCCTTCTTACTTTATTAGTTTTGTTGAGTATTAATTACTTATCTTTTTATTTGGCTAACAAGCACACTTTAGGTATATATATATGTATTCATATAATCACCTTCACTTCTCAATTGAATTTATTTCCTTAATAAATTCTCTACATGCATCATTAAAAATATTCTTGCATTTAATTTCTAACAAATCAATTATGTTAAAAAAAAAGTTTACCCATTTTCTACACATCTTGCTTCTCAAATTCTAGGTTTTAAACATTAACCTTTAATTAAATCAATTAAGATCTTATATAAAATTTTGAAAGTATCTGGGATATCACAGCTTCCAAAGAACTCTCTCCAATGTTTGACGTACTTTGGAGGTACGTCATCAATGACATTATAATAAACGTTATTGTTATGTTTGGTCATATCTAAGTGGCCACAATAAGCGGGCCTAAGGACCGAGCCTACGGAGTTTTTCTTAAGCGAGTTGGACCCTCGATCACAATAGACTTGGGCCTATAAGACTTGTGATCTTTATCATGAATATTATCACTGACCCATTCTTGAAGGTCCACTGTGATGTTGAATTTTGTACAGGGACTGATATACACTTCTAGACCTTTTCGTAACATCTGATCCCAATTGTACGAGAGTCTTTCCCAATTGTTCTAATAAGTTCTAGAATCACCCTCCATGATCATCTTTATAACAATTTCCTTATCTTTGGTGGCAAGCGCAGCGTAATAAAGGTGATTTATGCTTTTAGCTGATACTTTATGTTATGGAATTATCAATAAAAGTACCATGCTCACAGTAATCCCCTCCTTTAGAAATATAGGATTGAACTGCAGCAACATTTTTAGCGAATTGAATATTAGGATGAAATAAGTTGAACGAGTGTTGGAAACCAAATCGAAGAATTTTGGGTTTGTTGTTTGAAATTTTGTACTGAATTGAATGAGGCAATGAAGATGCGGAGTTCCATCTTCATGAAGTTCAACATACACACGTATGTATACGGGAGTAATAGAGTAATTGATCTTAAGCAAGAGCTCAAGACACTCTGTTTTTGGTAATGGACATCTTTAATAGTTTAAGAAAATATTTATGGATTGAATTTTGAAGGAATTCTGTAGAGGCATTTTCAGGAAGAAGGAAACTAACTACTCCAAACAGTAATAACCGTTTATAATTGCTATTTCAAAGTCCTACTTTGGCTGGAGTAGCGGAGTGACTTTTTTATAATAAAAAAATATATGAAAAGACGATCTTACCTATGTCGTCTGGGAATGCCTCTAATATAATATTAAATAGGCGTTCCCCGCCACGTGTCCGCTGGTGATTAGCTGAGAGGAAATATTCAGGGAATATTCGCTACAGTGAGGGTAGTACGGTGAAGGGCATTTTGGGAAAAAAAAATATGAACAGGGTATGCACACTGCCTTTTTGGGTGAGAAGTGAGCTACTGTAGCGAAAAGTGAGTAAGTAAGACACTGTAGCCACGTGCGCCACACGTGCCATGTGCTTTTACTGTAGCAATCAATACTATTTTGAAATTTTCACTTTAAAATTCAAAATTTAAAATTTAAATTTTGCTCAAGTTTGTAGAGTACGCTTTGTGTCTTGTCAATTACTTTGCAAAAATAATAATAAATTAAAATTAGTGACAATAAGCGATTTTTTTTAAAATTCAAACTTTTAAATTTCAAATTTCAACGTTTCTTCCTGCCTAAGTTTGGAACAGTATGCGTACTGCACACTGTCCTTTTTGTCTGTACTTGGTGGGACACCGATGCCACGTGTTAACACTTGATTGGATCACTTTAAAGAGCTGTATTTCCTTTTGATTATATACAAAATTTCTTCTTTACCACCCTTGACCTTCCAAACTACATTTTTTTTTTAAAAAAATGTCGTGTAAGTGGACGAAATGTCCGGTATATGGCAAACTACCAATTTTGACATTTTAGGAATCTTTTGATATTTGCCAAAATTTACGGTATTTGGGCTTTGAATGAATGTTGAAGTTATATCATGAAGACATCAAGAAGCATGGTGATGCTGATGACTTGAGGAAGTATGCACTGGCATTAAAAGAATGCGAAGAAGAAGTTTGCCACTCGATGAATGATTTGAAAGATGCAGAGAAAAATGATTGGGTGACGAAGAAAAATTCTGCGTTTGACAGTGTCCACTCTTTGAGGGCGACATTCTCAATTCTATCTAGGAATTCTTTATACGAGGTTTCGGGCCCACTGTTGCATAGAAAAATGGTCGGTACACTCCCTTTTATCATAATAGGTTTACCGTACTTACAATTTGATCTCCAGTTATGCTGGCTTCCAAAGAACTCTCTCCAATGTTTGAAGTACTTTGGAGGTGCGTCATCAATGATGTTATAATAAACGTCATTGTTATGTTTGGCCATATTTAAGTGGCCACAATAATAATTATGCGGGCCTAAGGACCGAGCCCACCGAGTTTTTTCTAAGCGAGTTGGACCCTCAATCACAATAGACTTGGGCCTATAAGACCTGTGATCTTTATCACGAATGTTATCACTGGCCCATTCTTGAAGGTCCACAGGGATATTGTTGAATTATGTACAGGGACTGATGTACACTTCTAGACCTTTCTGGAACATCCAATCCCAATTATGCGAGAGTCTTTCCCAATTATTCCAATAAGTTCTGGAATCACCCTCCATGATCATCTTTATAGCAATTTCTTTATCTTTGGTGGCAAGCGCAGCGTAATAAAGCCAATTTATGCTTTTAGCAGATACTTGTATTTTGGAATTATCAATAAAAGTATCATGCTCACAGTAATCCCCTCCTTTAGAAATATAGGATTGAATTGCAGCAACATTTTTAACGGATTGAATATTAGGATGAAAATGAGTTGAATGAGTGTTGGAAACCAAATCGAAGAATTTTGGGTTTATTATTTGAAATTTTGTACTGAATTGAATGAGGCAATGAAGATGCGGAGTTCCATCTTCATGGAGTTCAACACACACACGTATGTATACGAGAGTAATGGAGTTACACTCTGTTTTTGGTAATGGGCATCTTGGATAGGTTAAGAAAATATTTCTGGATTGAATTATGAAGGAATTCTGTCGAGGCATTTTCAGGAAGAAGGAAACTAACTACTCTAAATAGTAATAACCATTTATAACCGCTATTTCAAAGTCCTACTTTGGCAGGAGCAGCGGGGTGATTTTTTATAATAAAAAAAAGTATAAAAAGACGATCTTACCCTTGCTGTCTGGGAACGCCTCTAATATAATATTACAGAGGCGTTCCTCGCCACGTGTCCGCTGGTGATTGGCTGAGAGGGAATATTCGCTATAGTGAGGGTAGTATAGTGAAGGGCATTTTGGGAAAAAAAATGAACAGGGTATGTGCAACGCCTTTTTGGGCGAGAAGTGAGCTACTGTAGCGAAAAGTTAGTAAGTAAGGCACTGTAGCCATGTGTGCCACACGTGCCACGTGCTTTTACTATTGTAATCAGTACTATTTTGAAATTTTCACACTTTAAAATTCAAAATTTAAATTTTCAAAATTCAAAATTCAAATTTTGCTGAAGCTTTTAGAGTACGCTTTGTGTCTTGTCAATTACTTTTCAGATATAATAATAAATTAAAATTAATGACAGTAAGAGGGTTTTTTTTTAAAATTCAAACTTTTGAATTACAAATTTCAAATTTCAAATTTGAACGTTTCTTCCCCCCTAAGTTTGGAACAGAACGCATACTGCACACTGTCCTTTTTGTCTGTACTTGGTGGGACACCGATACCACGTATTAACACTTGATTGGATCACTTTAAAGGCTTGCATTTCCTTCTGATTATATACAAAATTTCTGTTTTACCACCCCTGACCTTCCAAACTACATTTTTTTTTAAAAATGTTGTGTAAGTGGATGAAATGTCTGGTACATGGCAGAGTACCAATTTTGACATTTCAGGAATTTTTTGATTTTTGGTAAAATTTACGATATTTGGGCTTTGAACGAGTGTTGAAGTTATATCATGAAGACATTAAGGAGCATGGTGATGCTGATGCCTTGAGGAAGTATGCATTAGCATTAAAAGAATGCGAAGAAGAAGTCTGCCAGTCGATGAATGATTTGAAAGATACAGAGAAAAATGAGAAAGTCTCAACGGATCTAAAGTTGAGAACTAGTGAAAAATAGGATTTGTGAAGCTAGTGTTTTCTTTGTACTTTGATTTGCACAGTATTTGTTAATGTAATTTGCAATAATATTAATAATAATTAATATTTTCATTCCTCATCGTAAAATGAAATACATTTCCATTCTACATTGTGATTAGAACTTAATTTCCAATCAGCATAACTTAAATTACATGCTAAGTACACAAAATCAGGACTAATTACTCCTAAATTATTAATCATCGTATAAATTCTGGCTCTGATACGCATGGTAAAGTAATCCTTCGTCACAGAGTTTGAAAAAATTGAATTCATCCAGGTCGTGATAGTCAGTATCACTGTCTTGATCCTCAATGCCTTTCAGAGATATAGTCCATCAATTTATGAAGTTGGTGCTTCATCCGCACCAAATGTTATGTTAATAACTGAACAGTTGGGCGTACTAACAAGTACAACTTTTAAATCAGCCATTGAAGCAATGAAGCAGCAGATGACACCACTCGACAAACCAAAATTTTAGTTGTTTCCTTCTTTTTTTTTGTTGATTGTTGTAAAGGCCTGCTGCGCTGACCCCCATTAATAAGAGATTTGTTAAATTTTGGTATTTTGTACTTTCTTATCTCTCACAACTTAACGAAATGTGTAGAATGAACATGAATTAAGGACGAGGAATAAACATTTACTTCATTAATGGTAATACACAATTCTTGAGTTTACATTAATGGAAATACGACATCTTTCTCTACTCTCCCATACACAAATGATCAAGGGACAATTCTCTTTACAATTAGAATAGCTTCCCTGAATTTCTGTCACACGATCCCTAAAACTACTTATACTCTTTTTATATTTGAGGGGAATAAATCTCTTCATAACTACACATCTGCCAACTGGAGCATGACAAAATTGAAATGTCTCACGAAACAAAACAGTGAACCGGCTGGTTACATCTGGACGGACATGAACGCCAACATGAGATACATGTTCTCCTTCCCCTCTTACAAACACATCATCAAAACCAGGTTTAGCCATATTGCTTGGTTCTCTGTCTAGAACTACGTAAATACATCTAATGCCAATTTCTCTAGGTTCAGAGCCCTCAGACATTCCAACATCTGCATTTTTGGATAAGGTTTGGGTACTTCCGTTATCTCCTTCAAATTTGATAAAGCTGTCTAGATTTATTGAATACAACTTTATACGCCGACCATGTCTTTCTCCTGGTCCCTGACCAAGAGCTGGCAGACAGAAGTAATCAGAAAATGGAACATCAGTTCCTATCCCAGATAATGGATCAAACATCTCATCCAGAATGCCTGTCATAAAAAGGAGCAGATCGAGTCCTCTGATAAACATGTTTTCTATAGGGCCATCTAATAGCCATCTTGTTTCCTGGAACAAACAACCTCCTCTTTCCTCCGTATTTTTGAGGAGTAACCGGATCCAATCCTCTCTTACGTTGAGTATTCACTCTCATCTTAGACAGAATTAAAAGTACAATAATCTTAGTACACAATAAACGTACAATAAGTACCCAGTTATAATAAAAAATATAATGAAGCAAATAATCAGGGACAGTATCAAACTATGATCTTCCAGAGTATAAGAAGAAATAAACATCAGTTAATGGGTCTCAAATCCATCACCTGATAAAAAGAGTAAATATATATTGGAAAGGACACATATACACCCATCTTGTAAATTAGTCAAAACGCTGAAAGGTATAAAAAAAAAGTAGATACACACAAATACACATGTACTTTTTGTTCCCCACTAACCAGACAAAAGTACTGACATCATGTCAGTGGGTCCCACTGCTTTAATAAAGCGTCAGAAGGAAGCTTCCCAACTACTTCTCAAAATGACACCTTCTGTGTCGTTTCATTTAACTACAGTACTAGTGCTACAATAAATCACTTTTCGCTATAGTAGCTCATTTCTCGCCAAAAAGGGCACTGCGCGTACCCTGTTCATATTTTTTTTCCCCAAAAATGCCCTTCACCATACTACCCTTACTGTAGCGAATATTCCCTCTCAACTAATCACCAGCGGACACGTGGCGGGGAACGCCTCTGTAATATTATATTAGAGACGTTCCCAGACGGTAAGGGTAAGATCGTCTTTTCATACTTTTTTTTATTATAAAAAAGTCACTCCGCTGCTCCAGTCAAAGTAGGACTTTGAAGTAGCGGTTATAAACGGTTATTACTATTTTCTATAACACTGCTCAAAAGTACGAAGTGACCGTATATTTCAACAGTAGCCTTTTATAAATAGATGTCTTCTTCCCTAATTTGACCAGTTTCATCACATGCTTCATAGCCATAGAGCTTAACGTCAACGATGCTCTCTCAGGTCAAACATATAAAGCCTCCATAGAAGCCGTAGCATCGTCTGAATCACAGACGATCAAGCTAACCTTTCCGTCACTCTTCCAAAGAATAAAACAGAGGATTGCCCAAAGAGCGATAATCATTGATAGTGCTACATCATATATAAGCCATACATCCCTGGAAACGCCACTGGAACTATCCGACTAAGTATATATGACCGCCATTTGCGAGGTAAAGATGCAGAGCAGGCCCAATTTGTTTTTCCGGTCACTTGTCCTGTACAAATCTGTTATTATGGTAACTGTTATTCGTCCTTAAAGGAAGAAGATTGCCCTTGGACGGCCAAATACAAATTAGAGAATTCTAATCTCACTTCCAAAACCTTTTATTGCAAGTTCAAAGCCAATTTAAGGTTAACCACTTCAAAGGATCCAAAATTGATTACTTTTAGGCCTCCTAAGATTCACATACTAAACCCTAAATTCAATGAAGAGCAAGAACACGTCTGGCATGTGACAGATACTATACTGTTTAGAGTAGCCACGTGCGCCAAGTGCACGTGGCTATGCCTTACTTACTCACTTTTCGCTACAATAGCTCATTTCTCGCCCAAAAAGGCGCTGCGCATACCCTGTTCATATTTTTTTTCTTCCCAAAATGCCCTTCACCGTACTACCCTCACTGTAGCGAATATTCCCCGAATATTCCCTCTTAACCAATCACCAGCGAACACGTGGCGGGGAACGCCTCTATAATATTATATTAGAGGCGTTCCCAGATGGCAAGGGTAAGATCGTCTTTTCATACTTTTTTTATTATTATAAAAAAGTCACTCCGCTGCTCTAGCCAAAGTAGGACTTTGAAGTAGCAGTTATAAACGGTTATTATTGTTTAGAGTAGTTAGTTTCTTTCTTCCTGAAAATGCCTCGACATAATTCCTTCCGAATTCAATCCAGAAATATTTTCTTAACCTATCCAAGATTCCCATTACCAAAAACAGAGTATCTTGAGCTTTTGCTCAAGATCAATTACTCCATTACTCCCATATACATACGTGTGTGTGCTGAACTCCATGAAGATGGAACTCCGCATCTTCATTGCCTTATTCAATTCAGTGCAAAATTTTAAACAACAAACCCAAAATTCATCGATTTGGTTTCCAACACTCGTTCAACTAATTTTTATCCTAATATTCAATTCGCTAAAAATGTTGCTATAGTTCAATCCTATATTTCTAAAGGAGGGGATTACTGTGAGCATGGTACTTTTATTGATAATTCCAAAACATAAGTATCTGCTGAAAGCATAAATCAGTTTTATTACGCTACGCTTGCCACCAAAGATAAGAAAATTGCTATGAAGATGATCATGGAGGGTGATTCCAGAACTTATTAGAAAAATTGGGAAAGGCTCTCGCACAATTGGGATCAGATGTTCCCGAAAGGTCCAGAAGTGTACATCAGTCCCTGTACAGAATTCAACAACGTCCCTGTGGACCTTCAAGAATGGGTCAGGGATAACATTCGTGATAAAGATCACAGGTCTTATAGGCCCAAGTCTATTGTTATCGAGGGTCCAACTCGCTTAGGAAAAACTCTGTGGGCTCAGTCCTTAGGCCCGCATAATTATTATTGTGGCCACTTAGATATGGCCAAACATAACAATGATGTTTATTATAACGTCATTGATGACGTACCTCAAAAGTACGTCAAACATTGGAGAGAGTTCTTTGGAAGCCAGCACAACTGGAGATCAAATTGTAAGTACGCTAAACCTATTATGATAAAAGGGGGTGTACCGACCATTTTTCTATGCAATAGTGGGCCCAAAACCTCGTATAAAGAATTCATAGATAGAATTGAGAATGCCGCCCTCAAAGAGTGGACACTGTCAAACGCATAATTTTTCTCTTCACCCAATCGTTCTTCTCCAACACCACCCAAAATTAAACTCCAACACGCGAGATCGAAGAAGAGGATGAGGAGGAAGCAAATTAAATTTAACTGTGACTGCCTTCTCTTTTATGTCAATGGTTGTAGCGTCGACCACCAACTACTACCGTTGTGACAGCCCCAAAATCCGTCTTCAATAACCCCGGATCTGGTCCGTCAAAAGTAATCTCAATCCTGAGTTTAAGTCGTTACACGAACAACCTTCTCATTATTATACACAACATTACCTAAAAGATAAAATTTAATGTTGTTAAAACTCAATATATTAATTGAGAAACTTAATTAACTTTCAAAAATCTTTTATTCCCAAAATCGTAATCTTTACATTGCTCTTTTACAACTCTAGATCATATACATTATAATTTAATATATAATCTTTACCTCTATAAGTTATTCCTTATAATCCAGTAAGCTAAATATATGATTCATCAAACTAGATTATCAAAACAGCAAGCTGTAAGATACGCTAATTGTTTGTGAAGTCACTCTACGATCGTCTGGCTTGGCAGTCTACGCTCGCAGAAAAACTTGGGCAGTGGAATTTCACTCTATGATCCCACAGTGAAGTTACTCAACGATTTGCTACTTTACGACCAAACACTCTACGATCGGCTGAGACTCACTCTACGATCAGCTTAGACTCACTCTACGATTGCCGAGGCTCACTCTACGATTGCTGAGACTCACTCTACGATCATGACCACAGATCAATAAAGCCAATGCAACAACTGGTTCCCATTACAGCAACCTAAGTTTTCTATTCAACATACCGTATATCCAACGCCTTCAAAAATTTCTTCATTTACTTCGCTGAAAATGTTAATTTAAAGCAAGAATGAGCACGACGGCTCAGCAAGTCCAACAGCTAACACATAACACATAGGTTATATTTAATTTATGCTTTATTCTCCATGCTTGGCATTTATATAGGCATCATACTTATCATGCGTTGCATTTATAAGATCTACCCATGCTTACCATGCATGTCAATGTTACCATGTTATATAACTCATATAACACAATCGATTCATAGCATTAATTATATATAACAGCTATTAACAACATATGATTGTACACAGACACATTTACAATCAGATAGCACATAACATGAGTGCACATTTAATAGTTTATGCATATAAAACATAACACTGAACAACTTGTAGGGAGAACAAATATAACTGAAAGACTTGCCTGGATTGCAACACCAGTTTACACTAACCTTTCGCGTTCCTTGCACCACCTATACAACATGAGAGATCAACGGTGCATTATATTAGTTAAAGTTGACTCAATATTTAATCCTATTCTTAGGATGTCTACTTCCTTTTATCGTCCCATTTATTCACTAGGGTTGATTCATTAGTTTAGTCCATTGTGGATTCATCACGATGTTTCACATAAACACCGTAAACCTTCTATACTTAACTTTGTATATCCGACATTCCTTAATGCCATAACATTATTATTTGGTCCTCATAATTATTTAGGTCAATCTACCAATTAGTCACTACTGGACTGTACTAGGTTTAATTATACAATTACCTCATCAAGTTGTCATAATATTACCCGCCTCGTACAATATTTAAAACTCTTACTAATCCTAATTAGTATTACTTCATTTAATCTCTAAGGTTATTAAATTGCTAAATAACACTTTACACAGCGTTTCGACGTTTATACGCCACACGTCTATCCCACCTCATATGCACACGTTTAGCATGCTCATACCCTTATCTAATTAATCGTTGATTAATGATAGACATCATTATAAATCATAATATTCACGCTTTATACAAAGAACAGTATAACTTAGTGTCGAAAACATTGCACGTTGCACACGTGCATGCCCGACGCCCTCCGATTGCCTCCAATTACCCATCATACCTCAAGATGGTCAATTTAGACTCTGTTACAGACCTCAAATCAAAAAGGTTAAAGAATAAAAGTTATAGGTATATCTCTTAGATTTCCAAAACATCTTGAATCATATTAATCCGAATCCGTATACAAAAGTTATACTCATTTTACTATAAGAGGTCAAAATAGTCCCAAAAATGGTCAATTTCGACCTTGCTACAGACATCAAATCGAAATTCGTAAAGAATGAAAGTTGTAGGTATATCTATTATCTTTCCAAAACATCTTGAATCACCTCAATCCAAGTTCATATGAGAAAGTTATGCTCATATTACTAACTGACGCTGAAGCTGTCCCGACTCTACGATTTTCACTTTCACTCTACGTTTTGGACTTTTCACTCTACGATTTTCACTCTACATTTTGGACTTTTCACTCTACGATTTTCACTCTACGTTTTGGACTTTTCACTCTACGATTTTCACTCTACGTTTTGGACTTTTCACTCTACGTTTTGCACTTTACTACCAGCACTTTACTACCAGAGCACTCTACTACCAGCAGCAATACTCTACTACCAGCAACACTCTACTATCACCAGCAACACTCTACTACCAGCAGCACTCTACTACCAGTCCACTCTACTACCAGTTCACTCTACTACCAGCAGCACTCTACTACCAGAGCACTCTACTACCAGCAGCTCTCTACTTCCAGTCCACTCTACTACCAGCAGCACTCTACTACCAGTTCACTCTACTACCAGCAACACTCTACTACCAGAGCACTCTACTACCAGCAACTCTCTACTACCACTTCACTCTACTACCAGCAGCACTCTACTACCAGTTCACTCTACTACCAGCAGCACTCTACTACCAGAGCACTTTACTACCAGTTCATTCTAAAGTTTTATGAGCATGAACATTGAGTACAGACCAACTGTGGTTCAGACTCACAATGTTGACTGTGTAAAATAACCGAAACCACTATTCTAGTTCTAATTCAATCATTAACTAGTTTCGACAACATTTGACTACCGAGTTCACATTACTCTCATTTAAACACCTCATATGCAAGTCTAGCATATTCTGTTTCCTTAATCCAAAATTAAGATAAAACTAGTTAAATCAAAATAATCGGATAATACCTTCAATCTTTGACAGATGATTTACATTCAGATTCTGCCTTCTCCGAATAGCATGAACTCCTCTGAAGTTTGCATTTACTTCTCAAGCTCAATATCTCTCTTAGCCTAAATGAACGCGAAGGGAAAATGAGGGAATGACTGAGGTTATACAACACTCTCTCAGCCTTAGACAACTCTGAGGAGTTGGACCCTATAACCTCCCCTATGCCTGACTTGTTCCTTCTTTTCTCAGCACTGATTCCTTGAGCTTTGCACAAACTGCGCGTGCTCTGCTTTTTCTGAGGTTTTGTCCTTAAATGAGTGGCACTCTTACTTTTCCACCGGGTTATGTTATTACTTTTGGGCTGGGCTGCTATTTGTTTTGTTAATTAAACAATTGGTGGCCCAATTGTTACTTATATTGCAACTTAGCTTTGGGTTGCCCAAATTAAATTCCTAGTGAAAATATAAAATATTAATACCCCCACTATCAATAACTTTCCGATTGGAAATAAATATAATATTATTAATGTTTACGAAATCTCATTAATTAATAACCATATTAATTAATTTACATATCCAGCTTAACTTGCTAGCTATTTAATTAAATAATCACATAGCTCATTTACCCTATCAAACTTTGATACTATACAACCTAGGTTGGTCCATTAATTTAATTAACCCATTAATTGAACCTTCCTTAAATTCCTTTAATTACTTCAACACATAATTAAATAAACCAAGCCATCATATAATGATTTAATTTAATCCTCTAGAAATTTACAATTACAGCCAATAATTCCATTTCTCTATATTAAAATATTTCGGGTCGCTACAACCGTCTCATGCAAATAGGGGTCTTATCAGACGAAATAAAAAACCCCCTCCACTTCCGTTCCAAGACAACAATGAACGACAATTAGTTCATAACTACAATACGTTTCATTTACAATCTCCGAAAGGCATTGATGTGACGCCCCCAAATCCGGGTTCTTTAACCTCGGGTTTGGTTCTCACTGTACAATACTTAATAACAATGAAATACATAAATTGTATTCAAACTACGCGGAATAATACAAAAAGTTTCTCATCAAAAGGCTACACTTTCCAAGGTCTATTAACCTTAATCGTAACATTACATATCTTAAGGAAAATACAAAAGATTTACACACTAATTACATAACAGTAATTTAAAACTAGCATGCATCTACTAATCTACGTATTCGCTTTCCCCTTGCCTTTGTCTGATTTAGAGCATTCGGGCTTAGCTAAAATATAGTCATGATATAGCAAGAATGAGCAACTAAATGGCTTAACAAGTTTATAAACAACAACATAAGATATATCATGATGAAGGGAAATAACTTCTGTTAGTTCCCAATGACACGATAGTAATCTAGAAGGGGGGGGGGGGGGGTTGAATAGATTCTTTTTAAAATTTCTTCTCTTTGAAATTATCTTACTTGATTAATTCTTAAATAGAAGTTTAACACAGCGGAATATGATTTAGTTATTCTTTTCTTAAAATGTTAAATTAATAAATCAACAAACAATTATATGACAGATATAGCAAATGAAAGACACAAAGAGAGAGACTCTGGGTTTTAAGTGGTTCAGAGCACACAATACTCCTACTCCACTGTTCTGCTCTTTTAGCAGCAAATCCACTAAGGATACTTTTACAATAGCTGAATCACTAAGATTCCTTCAAGACCCGCAGTCTTGGAATTTTAGTTCACAAAGAACTTTACAAGTCTAACAGACTTGCTTACACTAGTTCACAAAGAACTCTCCAAGTCTAACAGACTTGCTTATACCAGTTCACAGAGAACTCTTCTGGATTGATGTATATTTGGATGTGCTACTAAGTTGCTTATCAGCTTGAATGTATTAAGAGCTTAGTAGCAATGCAGGCTTTCTTATCAGTTCAATCTTTTTCACACCTTGCGTTTTTCTTTTGTGCGGTGCACTTTCTTTTCTTCTGCTGATCTTCGTATTTAAGAACTAAGGGCTTCAGATTTCTTCCCGTTGGATCATCTGTTTGAACGTGTATTTCTTTCCGTTACCTCATAGAGGAGAGCTGCTGAGTATTATATTAATAAAGATCATTAAAGCTCTGACGAGATATAAATTGATCTGACCTGTTAGTCCATGTAATGTTATTTTCCTTTTTCCTCTGGGACAGATATGTCAGTCATAGGTTCCCACTAACTCTTATAGAGTCGTTTGGTCCTCCCAAACTATAGGTCTGATAGGACACAGTCTTCTGACTTTTCTGCCTTGAAAGTCTTCTTTCTGTTCCATAGTGCGCTTGGGTCAGACTCCTGACTTTTGTGACTTGATCGATTTGCAGAGGCTTCCTTTTTGGTTACTTTGATGAAGATTAAAATACTTGAATAGAATGGCTCCTGATCTGAGAAACGTGATGTCTCTTGCCTTTTTGCTCAACGATCTTATATGATCAACTCTACGAATATCCTTGCTTACGTGAATGATCTGTAAAGGATCATCTCTTACTGATCATCGTAGAGTTTACTCAACTGTTAGAATGTTGATCGTAGAGTCCAATATAAGGTTTCTCAGAAAGAACAGTCTGGTTGGTCGTAGAGTCTTCTGGACCACAATCGTAGAGACCATTCTACGATTGGTTGACTTGATCGTAGAGTCTCCGGAATCACAGTCGTAGAGTCTACTCTACGATTGGTTGCCTTAATCGTAGAGTCTGTTCGAATCGTAGAGTTTCCTTGACACAAATTGTAGAGTTCTTTCTATGATTTTATTACATCAACAGATCAACCTAACAGTTTTGATCTATCTAAGTCTTAGTACAACACACAAGACTTTTATACAATTAATAATAGATCAACCTAACAGCTTTGATCTTATCTAATACAGCCCTTGTACATTATTTCTAATCATCAAATTTAATCATTCAATGTTCAACAATCTCCCCCAATTTGATGATGACAACATTATTAACAGATAGTGATTTTGAGCATATTAATATAGGCAAAATGCAAGAGTAATTGAATGCCTAATCATACAGTGAGCAGCTGTATTTTCTAGAGAAAAATATGAATTTTATTGATGTTTTTGTCAGATGATACAATTGAGAAAACAACAGAAAAAGAAATAAAAAATGACTTATCTCCTTCTGCTAGGAGGTCTCCTGCCTTCTTCTTCCCTCTGCCTGAAGAATGCTCTCCTTTCTTCTTCAGCTTTTCTTAGTTCTTCTTCCCTCAACACAGCTTCTTCTTCTTTAATTTGAAACCATTCCTGTGAGCTAGAAGGTCTCATTGATGAGGAAGAAGGTCTTGCTGTCACCACCTCCTGTCTGGGACGAGATGGTACTGCTTCGAATCTAAGAGGATATATTGAAGTTTGAACCATCCTCATCCTTTGAGGTGCTCTTCCTCTTCTGCTGTGATCTGAGCTAGTTCTTGTTTGCTTTGCTGTGCTCAGTTTCTTCTCCCCCTTGTTGGCATCATTAAGTGTTGCTACCTGTTCTGAAAGCTGCTGGATGCCCTGAATAATTTCTTGAAGTTGGGTCTTAGTGGCAGCTACATCATCTTGGTGGGCTTGGAGTCTTTCGTTAGCCATGATTTGTTTTTGCTCCACCAATGACAAAGTGTCATTCGACTGATGTTTTTGTTCTGTGAGAGAGTCCTTCAAGGCAATGATTTCATTACTGAGGAAGGTGATAGATTTATCATTTGTTTCTTGAAGAATGACAATGGCCTGCTGATGTGAGTTCAAGGCTTGCAGAATAATTCTATCCCTTTCTTGGAGATTTTCAGAGACTGCTGCCGTTAGCTGCTTCAGTCTTGTGGAAAATTGGTTGTTCAGACTGGTAGAGAGACCATTGGCAGCATCAATGATGTCGTCCATTCTACGTTGAAGGTTGTGGGATTTCGATACCAGGTCGTTTTGTATCTCTGTATGGATATGGCTTGTCAAGTCAGTTAAGCCCTCAGATGTAGGAAGCCGAGATACCTTGTCTAAAATTTCCTGGAGAAGTTGAGATGATTGTCCCTGGTCAGCCGTAGAGCTTGGAATATGAAAGTACTCGTGACCAGAGGTGGAGGGAATATCCTCGTGAGTTAACAGGAGTCTTGAAGATGGAGCCGGAGGAATTGTTTGCTGAGTAGGCAGAATTTCAGGAGAGTCTGGAGGGCACTCTACGTTTTGATCATGTAGGCTTTCTTGACCACCAATCGTAGATGGTGGGGACTCTACGATTGGGGAAGTGTGGGTTGTAGAGCTTGATACAGGATGAGTACTTGAGGACTCCTCAAATTTATTGAACATATGTGAAGGTGTATGATTTTGAATGAGGGTTTGAGGAATAAAATGTACCTTTTGCCTAAAGTTTGTGAAAAGGGGCTGCTAGAGATGAGCTTCTGGGCAAAGAACAGATTCTGAGGGTAGCCTTGAGCAATAATCATCACATTGGGATATGCTTTGAAGGTCCAGAAGAGTTGATCCCATGCATTGTGCACCAGAGCTCGGTGGAATGGCATTAGTGGCAAGAATTTTATCAGGCAGTTGAAGTTAAGGTGCCTTTGCTCATTTCTTCCAACGACCACTATTTCAATGTCATCCTCTTCATCATCATTCATTGTGGCTGTAGGGATTGAAATGTCATCTTGAGTCTCCCCCTCAGCCAGAGCATCTGCTGGCTCAGGAATAATTGGAAGCTCCCCCTCAGCTTGAGCATCCATAGGCTCAACTGCTTCAGATGACTCCTTTTCACCTGGAGTAAGGTCAGGTCTTTCAAGTAGCTCCCCCTTAGCTACTGAGCTTTTGTCGGCTAACTTTACTAGCCTTCTTCTCTTTTTCCTTGGCTCCTTTGGAATGACCTCTTCAGCTTCATATTTGCTGCGAGTCTCTCTTCGCAGATCTGAACTCTCATCCCCTGAAGCAGCCTTTTCTTTAGGAGCAGTAACAGGAGCCTCATTTGAAGATCCTTGAGGTTCTTCAAGCTCAAAAGCTCTTTTTCCTTTCCTTCTTCTGACAAGACCCGGAGAATGCCTGCTGACCTCCTGAGATTCTTCTTCAGCAGGAGTGTTCTTCAGAAGTGATGGCCCTGCACCACTCTGTGTACCTTCACTATCCCCTGACCGAGATAGTTTCCTATTTTCAACTGGGTTCCTCCTCCAGTTGTCAAAGAGTTTCTGGGTAATCCTTTTGTTGGTATTGAGGGCTTCTCCTTCATCATGCTCAATTAAATCCCCCAATGATGATCTAAGGAGAATGCTGATGAATCTTCCATAGAACATTTTTCTAGTCCCCTTAGCCTTTTCTGTATTTAGGACCCAATTTCCTATCCATTCCAACAGCAAGGAGCCATAGTTAATGTTTGTCTTTTTGACTATGGCTGTCATTATTTTCAGCTGTATCTCACTGACTGAGTCATGGGCTGAATCTTTACAGAGGAGACATTTTCCTACAACATCGGCTAAAAACTCGTATTTTTGAGGAAATTCTTTCTTCTTCAACCCTTTCAGTGCTGGATTCTTTTGATGGTGCATTCTTCTCAGCCCTTCTTCGGTGCTCACCATACTTAGAGATGTTAGGCCCCCTTGCTTGAAACCTAGGGCTAGGTTGAATTCTTCAGCGGTGAGGTTGAGCTGAACCCCTTTTACAGTGGTGGTTAGAGTTCCGTTAGCATAGGATCCATTTACGTAGAACTCTCGAACAAGCTTTGATAGAATCCTTGTATTTGTTCCCAACGCTTCTCGCAGTCCAGCTTTATCTAGCAACTGGATTATTCTTCTGAACTGCTTATCTGCTGTATTGAAGGCTTCAAAGTTGAGCTCATTTCCAGAAATAACTTGAGCGGTGCCATTTGATAGTTTTTCTGAAACGAGAAGAACGGTTTATCTGAGAAATGATAACTTAGGGTTCGGGATTGAGAGAGAAAAGAGAGAGAGAGATATAGATTTTTGAACTTTGAAGAAATGAACGACGTGCAGTTTTCAAAGTATTTAAAACTTCCCTCTATGTTTGCTGAGATACGTGACACGTTCTGATAGGATCATTTCAGTTGGTTGATGACCATTTTACCCTTAGTTCCTCAGAGCTTTACGATCCTTAGTCACACAACGATTCTTTTGTTTTTCGTAAGGTTGACTCTACGATTGAGGAATACTCCGCGATCCTTGGATTGAAAGTTGTTGAGTAAGCTCTACGATTCTTGGCTTGACGATCGTTGAGTAAACTCTACGATCTTGAGCATACTCTACGATCCTTGACAATTGTTGATTTAAGTTGATCATGACCATTACTTTTCTTGCACACTTTTGTTCCTGCAGAGTTAGTATCCTAATAAAAACATACATTAAGGGTCTAGATTTAGCATTCATAATTCACTTATTAGTTTATTAAATCTTGATTCATCTAAAGGCTTTGTAAAGACATCTGCTAGTTGATCTTCAGTTGGGATGTAGTGAAGTGATATATTTCCATTTTGTACATGATCCCTGATGAAATGATATCTTATATCTATGTGCTTAGTTCTAGAGTGCATAACAGGATTATGTGTTATAGCAATTGCACTAGTATTATCACAGTATATAGGGATAGATTTTAGCTCAAACCCATAGTCTGCAAGCTGAGTCTTCATCCATAGGATTTGTGCACAGCAACTGCCTGCGGCTATATATTCAGCTTCTGCAGTAGATGTCGATACTGAGTTCTGCTTTTTACTAAACCAAGAAACAAGTCTATTGTCAAGCATCTGGCAAGTTCCACTTGTACTTTTTCTGTCTATTTTGCATCCTGCATAGTCAGCATCTGAGTATCCCACAAGATCAAAGGAGGACTCCTTGGGATACCATAATCCTAAATTTGGAGTTCCTTTAAGATACTTGAAAATTCTTTTCACAGCTAATAGATGTGACTCTTTGGGGTTAGCCTGAAATCTAGCACATATACATGTAGCAAACATTATATCTGGTCGACTCGCAGTAAGATATAATAGTGAACCTATCATACCTCTGTACTGAGTGATTTCAGTGGATTTACCATTTTCATCTTTGTCAAGCTTGGTGGCAGGTGGTATAGGAGTCTTCATGATAGATGCAGATTCCATGCCATATTTCTTTAATAAGTCTTTGATATATTTGGCTTGATTAATGAATATGCCTTCATCTGTCTGCTTCACTTGTAGTCCAAGGAAGAAGTTGAGTTCTCCCATCAAGCTCATTTCAAATTTGCTCTGCATAAGCTTGGCAAATCTTTCACATAATTTTTCATCAGAGGAACCAAATATGATATCATCTACATAAATTTGAACTAGCAGTGTCTTATCCTTATGTTTTCTAAAAAATAATGTAGTATCAATTCTTCCTCTAGTAAATCCCTTTTCAATGAGAAAGTTAGTCAAGGTTTCATACCATGCTCTAGGTGCTTGTTTTAGACCATATAGTGCTTTATCTAATTTATAGACATAATTTGAAAAAGTTGAATTGATGAAACCTGGAGGTTGTTCCACGTAGACTTCTTCTTGGAGTTCCCCATTTAGAAAAGCACTCTTGACATCCATTTGGAAGACCTTGAATTTCATGTGAGCAGCATGGGCAAGGAAGATCCTTATGGCTTCCAACCTGGCAACTGGAGCATATGTTTCATCGTAGTCAATTCCTTCTTCTTGAGAGTAACCTTTGGCCACTAGTCTTGCTTTGTTCCTTGTTATCACACCATTTTCATCCATCTTGTTTCTGAAGACCCATTTGGTGCCAATGACAGGTTTATGCAGAGGCCTGGCTACTAATCTCCAGACCTTGCTTCTTTCAAATTGATTTAGCTCCTCTTGCATGGCCTCTATCCAACTTGAATCTTCTAAGGCCTCTTCAATCTTCTTGGGTTCCTCTTGAGAGAGAAAGCTTAGGTAAAAGCATTCATTAGAGGTTGCAGATCTAGTCTTGATTCCAGTGTTTGGATCTCCAATAATAAGATCTTGAGTGTGATCTTTGGTCCATTTTATTCTGCTAGGAACGTCTGTTCTGGTGCCCTCTTGTCTGAGTTACTCTAAATCAGCTTCTGGTTCTGATCGTAGAGTTCCAGTGTCTGGTGTGGTGTGCTATACGATTTCCTCTCCTAGCTCAACGATTTCTGTCGCTGGTTCCATGGTCGTAGAGTTGGACTCTACGATTTTGAGTTCTTCGATTGTTGAGCT
Source organism: Hedera helix (assembly GCA_947179155.2). Classification (NCBI taxonomy): domain Eukaryota; kingdom Viridiplantae; phylum Streptophyta; class Magnoliopsida; order Apiales; family Araliaceae; genus Hedera; species Hedera helix. The sequence goes on along the minus strand of OX359272.1, from coordinate 17,282,339 downwards.
TGTGTCTGCCGACTCGTTGAAAGGTGATCTTTTCTTTTCAGGATCTGATTCATCGAATGTGACGTGGATGGAGATTTCAACAGTTAGTGACTCCTTGTTGAACACTCTAAATGCTCTGCTATCTGTTGCATAACCAAGAAAGATTCCTTCATCTGATTTTGGCTGGAATTTGGTTAGATGCTTCTTGCCATTGTTGAGTATGTAACACAGGCAACCAAAGGCATGAAAATAACTTATGTTTGGCTTTCTTTCTTTCCATAATTCGTACGGAGTTTTCTTCAATGTTGAGTGTATGAGTGACCTGTTTTGAGTATAACATGCAGTACTGATGGCTTCAGCCCAAAAATATTCAGGGAGAGAAGCTGCTGCTAAGAGGGTTCTTCCTGCTTCAATAAGAGTTCTATTCTTCCTTTCTGCTACTCCATTTTGCTGAGGCGTTCTTGGGGTTGAGAAGTTGTGATTTATTCCATTTTCTTCACAAAACAAGTCCATTTCTGAGAAATCAAATTCTCGTCCATGATCACTTCTGATGGCCTTTATCTTTTCTCCCTTTTCATTCATGATTAGTCTGAAGAGTTTGATGAGATGTGAAATGGTTTCATCTTTAGAGCTTAGAAAGAATACCCATGTATATCTGGTGTAGTCATCAACTACAACTAGAGAGTATCTCTTTCCTCCGAGGCTGGTCGTAGATACTGGACCGAATAAATCCATGTGAAGTAGTTGAAGTGCTCTATCATTTGAGTTTGCTGATTTGCTTTGGAATGACGTCTTTTTTTGCTTTCCAAACTGACAAGCTTTGCAGGGCTTTTCTTTAATGAAGTTTAACTTTGGCAATCCTTTTACTAGATCTTTGGAGGCAAGCTTTGAAATGCTCTTGAAGTTAAGATGTGATAACCTCCTATGCCAGAGCCAGCACATATCTTCAGAGGCTTTAGCAAGAAAACAGACAGTTTGTTCTGAACTTAATTTAGCAAGATTGACCACATAGACATTTCCTTCTCGAACTCCTTCTAGCTTTAGAGAATTAGTTTTCAAGTCTCTAACTTGACATTGGTTGTTGAGGAAGGTGACTTGATGTCCTTTGTCACAGAGCTGACTTATACTTAGCAAGTTGTGCTTTAGTCCCTCAACATATGCTACTTTACTGAAAGATATTGCACCATTCCCAGTTGAGCCATAACCCCTGGTTTTCCCTGAGTTGTTGTCTCCAAAAATAACAGTAGGTCCATCTTTTTCTTTAAACTCTGATAGAAGAGCCTTATCTCCTGTCATGTGTCGTGAGCATCCACTGTCAAGATACCAGATGGATCTCTTTACCTGCATAACAAATCAATCTTCATTTTGGTACCCATATCTGTTTGGGTCCTGCTTTGTTAGTACCTTTTGGGACCCAAATCTGTTTGATTTTAGATCCTTGCCTTCTATGATATCTTAACAAATATTTATCATTTTTATGAGGGTGCCTATGATTAATATGATATTGATAATGATATGTGTGTATTTGTGACTTTTTTGTTCGTCCAAGACTTGTATGGATTATGATTTCTCATAGTCTTTTGCTGATCTACATTCTGCTTCCATACAACTCTACGATTCTCATGATTCGTAGAGTGAGTTTTGTTTGACTTATTTTTCAATTTCCTGAATCCAAGACCTGTGTGAGTTTTGTTAAAACTGATTGTAGGTTTAGCAGAATGTGGATGGGTAGTAGAATCTGAGGATTTGATGAACACAATTCCTTTATTAAAATTAAGGATTTGTCTTCATTTGTTTCCTTAGACTTCTTCATATTGGGTTCTGAGAATAAATTCTCAAATCCCAATCCTGATCTATCAGTCACATCCCTTTGACTTGAGATCAGGGTGTCCATAGACGAACTAGACTTGTTCCACATAGAAATAGTATTTTCTAGTTCCTGAATCTTGGAGACTAGTGAGGATTCTTTATACGTGCTCAACTTATTTATCTCTTTTAGTCTTTTATTCTCAGTTTCAAGATTAGAGAAAAGTTTTGCAGTTTGAACTGAGGCTTCTAATTCCATGTTTATTTTTTCTTTATCCTCTTTTAGATGAGAGTAATCTTTAGATAACCTTCTAAACAATTTCATATATTTGTGCAATTCTGTCATTAAGTCATGCATGCCTTCTCTAAGATCATCAATGCTTAAGTCAGGAGAATAGAAATCAAATACCTCATCTATGATGAATTCCTTTTTGCTGCTTCCTTCTTCATTTGCCATTAAGCACAGATTGGCCTTCTGTGGCTCTTCATCATCACTTGACTCAGAGTTTAGTTCTTCTTCTGAGTCACTCCAGGAACCTTCAGCTATGAAGCTTTTGTCCTTCTTCTTTTGTTTGTGGAAGCTTTTGAATTCTCTTTTTGGATTTGCTTTTGATTTGTCCCTCTTCACCTCTTCTCTCAATGGTTTTGGACATTTAGCAATGAAATGACCTGGCTTCTTGCAATTGTAGCAAAGGTCATTTCCTTGTTCTTTGCTGCTGTTGCTTCTGAACTTCTGAGATCTATTTCTGTTGATGAATCTTTTAAAATGTCTGACTAGCATGGTCATCATCATTTGATTCATCTTTGTCAGAGTCAGAGATATCCTTGTGATTGCTTCTATGAGTTGAGGTTGAGGCTTTAAGAGCAATGTTTTTCTCCTTCTTTCTTTCACCAGATAGATTTTCTGCTCTTTGATTTAGCTCCAGCTCATAGGTGAGAAGATTTCCATATAACTGTTGTACAGTCATCTCGTGCAAGTTCTTTGACTCTCGGATGGCTGTGGTTTTGGCATCCCATTTGCTTGGCAGAGATCTCATGAATTTAATGATAAGATCTCTGTTTGGATAGATTTTACCATAAGATCTGAGAGAATTTAGTAGCAAATTAAATCTCTCGTAGGTGGTTGTAATGTTTTCACCAGAGATGTGAGTGAACATCTCATACTGTTGAACAAGCAGTGATTGCTTATTTTCTCTGACTTCTTCTGTTCCTTCATGCATGATCAATAGAGTTTGCCATACTTTTTGAGCTGTCTTGTAGTTGACAACGTTCTCAAATAGATCATCATCCAGAGATTGAAACAAGATGTTCTTAGCCCTTTTGTCTCTTTAAACATCCTTCTTTTCATTGTCTGTCCATTCGTCTCTTTTCTTTGCTACTAGCTTGCTTGGATCTTCAGTTGATAGTGCAAGCTTCATTGGTATGAATGGCCCATTCATCACTGTCTCGAACAGTTCATCATCTATAGCATCCATGTAAGCCTGCATACGAACTTTCCAGTTAGCAAATTTTTCTTTATTACACATAGGTGGTCTGTTACTTCCACCGTGTTCCGATCCATTCTTGTTGAGTGCCATTTGATCTACTCAAGCTTGTAAGGCTTTAGATGTGAGAACCTGCTCTGATACCAATTGTTAGTTCCCAATGACACGATAGTAATCTAGAAGGGGGGGGGGGGGGGGTTGAATAGATTCTTTTTAAAATTTCTTCTCTTTGAAATTATCTTGCTTGATTAATTCTTAAACAGAAGTTTAACACAGCGGAATATGATTTAGTTAATCTTTTCTTGAAATGTTAAATTAATAAATCAACAAACAATTATATGACAGATATAGCAAATGAAAGACACAAAGAGAGAGACTCTGGGTTTTAAGTGGTTCAGAGCACACAATACTCCTACTCCACTGTTCTGCTCTTTTAGCAGCAAATCCACTAAGGATACTTTTACAATAGCTGAATCACTAAGATTCCTTCAAGACCCGCAGTCTTGGAATTTTAGTTCACAAAGAACTTTACAAGTCTAACAGACTTGCTTACACTAGTTCACAAAGAACTCTCCAAGTCTAACAGACTTGCTTATACCAGTTCACAGAGAACTCTTCTGGATTGATGTATATTTGGATGTGCTACTAAGTTGCTTATCAGCTTGAATGTATTAAGAGCTTAGTAGCAATGCAGGCTTTCTTATCAGTTCAATCTTTTTCACACCTTGCGTTTTTCTTTTGTGCGGTGCACTTTCTTTTCTTCTGCTGATCTTCGTATTTAAGAACTAAGGGCTTCAGATTTATTCCCGTTGGATCATCTGTTTGAACGTGTATTTCTTTCCGTTACCTCATAGAGGAGAGCTGCTGAGTATTATATTAATAAAGCTCATTAAAGCTCTGACGAGATATAAATTGATCTGACCTGTTAGTCCATGTAATGTTGTTTTCCTTTTTCCTCTGGGACAGATATGTCAGTCATAGGTTCCCACTAACTCTTATAGAGTCGTTTGGTCCTCCCAAACTATAGGTCTGATAGGACACAGTCTTCTGACTTTTCTGCCTTGAAAGTCTTCTTTCTGTTCCATAGTGCGCTTGGGTCAGACTCCTGACTTTTGTGACTTGATCGATTTGCAGAGGCTTCCTTTTTGGTTACTTTGATGAAGATTAAAATACTTGAATAGAATGGCTCCTGATCTGAGAAACGTGATGTCTCTTGCCTTTTTGCTCAACGATCTTATATGATCAACTCTACGAATATCCTTGCTTACGTGAATGATCTGTAAAGGATCATCTCTTACTGATCATCGTAGAGTTTACTCAACTGTTAGAATGTTGATCGTAGAGTCCAATATAAGGTTTCTCAGAAAGAACAGTCTGGTTGGTCGTAGAGTCTTCTGGACCACAATCGTAGAGACCATTCTACGATTGGTTGACTTGATCGTAGAGTCTCCGGAATCACAGTCGTAGAGTCCACTCTACGATTGGTTGCCTTAATCGTAGAGTCTGTTCGAATCGTAGAGTTTCCTTGACACAAATTGTAGAGTTCTTTCTACGATTTTATTACATCAACAGATCAACCTAACAGTTTTGATCTATCTAAGTCTTAGTACAACACACAAGACTTTTATACAATTAATAATAGATCAACCTAACAGCTTTGATCTTATCTAATACAGCCCTTGTACATTATTTCTAATCATCAAATTTAATCATTCAATGTTCAACAACTTCAAGGTTTTCAACAATAACAATTGTGAAAGATATCATGAATCAATGTTCAATATAAGAATGGATTGACTCTTTACTGCTGAGTGGTCTTTAATGACCGTGAACTGCTACTAAGGTAGAACAGATATATAATATTTGACACCTTGTTAAAAATAACGGGACACTCGAGGGGATCAATCCTCTCGTGTCCTATGTATATGCATAACATTTAGTTTTTTTGCGCAAATTCGGTTATCCGACAATATAAAAATCCCCTTTAACTAAGGTTGTTCTTTCTCAGTCTTACTATAAGAATTCGCATCAGCCAATGGTTTGGATAAACTTTTATAATATTCAATTAAATGAATTTAAACATGCATTTGTCTAGCCGAAACAATTAGCTTAGACATTTTTAAACAGTTCATAAATTACTGAACTATAACATTTGCAAGGGTACTATGTGCGAATACAATACAATACTGATGTGAAGTAATTTTTGATAATTAATTCACTTAAAGTTCTGTCAAATAACTACGAGTGTAAATAATTACTCAACAATAATTGAATTGCTCAATGTAAATAAGGTTGAAGAATACTTGCAACAATAAATACAAGTTAGGGTTAAGAAGAAACTTGCAATGTAAATTTCAAGTCAAGGTGTAGAAAACTTGCCTCGTGCGTCGTCTACGGCTAACTAATTTAATTTAATAATCCTTGAGCGGACCTAACAATTAAATCAGTTTGATCTTAAATTAGTATCATATACACATTAGTATGATGACCTTTATAACTTTTACGATCCACATAATTATCTAATTATGGGTATATAAACACATAGGCGATATCATCACTAGTTGATAATATTTCAAACACAAGAACCTATATTAATATTTAATATAGTCCATACACCTATTTAATATTATTAATAACTTAATAATATTTTATTAGTCTTGTAGTATTATTAATCATTTAATAATACAATATTAATATTTTTATATTATTAATCATTTAATAATATATTAACAGCTCTATAATATTATTAACCATTTAATAATATTTTATTAATCTTATAATATTATTAATCATTTAATAATATGTTATTCATCTTCTAATATTATTAATCATTTAATAATATTTTATTAATTATCTAATATTATTAATCATTTAATAATATTTTATTTGCTATCTAATATTATTAATCATTTAATAATATTTTATTACCTTATTAATATTATTAATCCTTTAATAATATTTTTTTTACTTTATAATAGTATTACACATTTAATAATATTTTAATGATTTTCTAATATTATTATATTAATAATAATATTTTATTGATTTTAATTATATTATTAACTCTTTAATAATATTTAACCTTTTTTACATATTAATTCAATTATGTTAAATTTTAAAAATATATTTATTAAGTCCAAAAATAATAAAATACTTTTTGGAACATTTTTCATTTTCTGGCTCGAACTTGACCCAACCCGACCCGACCCAGTTCGGAGTTATTATTTTTCAAACAGAATGTTTCATCGCTGCGGCGGTAGTGCAAAATTTTCCGTTACAGTGTGTTTCACCACTGCGATGGTGAGGACCACCGCTGCGGCGGTGACACTGATTTTTTTTAAACCCTAATTTTCTTATTTTGATCTTTTTGGTTCTAACATTAATAAAATGATATCTACACATCCAAATGACACCAAATCAATGTTGATGTGTTCCTAACTTCTTGTTTTACAATATTTCATGGTTCGGTCGTCTTTTTTTTGAAAACGTTATACACGAAATTTACTGATCGAACCACTTAGAGTTTAAAAACAACATCCTTTGCGGTAAAAGTCATAACTTCTTTGTTATTCCATATTTTTGTGAGATTCCAGTTGTGTTGGCTTTATAACTCACTTATAAAAGTTTCTAGCCATATAAATCAAGTATTTAACTCGTACATTTCGAAATGACACAAAACATAGCACATAGCTACTTAGGGTTTTATCGATAAAGTGTGATATGAACATTTATACTAATTCCATGCTTTACACACATACCAAAACATGATATAAACACATCAAACTATGAATATACATATATTACATAGATAAATACCTCTAGACCATCAAAATGAGTTTTGATCGGTTAAAAATAGATTTTAACCGTTCAAAATCGTTTTAGGCCATAAAAATGAAATAAGAAGAAGTCTAGAGCACTTTTAAACCTTTGAGATTTGTTTGCTCTCTTTCTCCTCCTACCAAAGTATGTTGTGTAGCTTGAGGACATTCGCTAGGACCTTCTCTAGCTTTTTCACACAACCTACAAGTGTATTTTTCTCTCTAGCTAACAAATGCTCTCTCTTTTCTCTTTGAAAATGTCTAGCAAATGAATCAACAACCTTGAACCAAGTGTGGAGCATCTTATTTATAGCCAAGTGCTAAGCCTTCATTAACATCTCTAATTGACCAATGTTGGTGAAATTAAAGCCTAATTATGCTTACTATTTCATAGATTGATTTATGGAATGACAAGTGATTGACTAGGGTTGGTAACCGACCATGGCAAGGAGTAAAATCTAAGCAACATGAAGCTTCACAAGTCACCCCAAAGGGCCCCACATGTGCCGGCCATATGGCCTATATTTGGCCATTTTTCATTTATTTTTGCTAGCTTTAATGTGCATATATACATCTATATATATGTATATACATGTGTTAAATTGTTGACCAATTTTGACTTTCTATTGGGCTCCATATTGGATTCTAGGATTAAATATATTGGGCACATCCATTGAATTGGTTTGGGCTCAATGGATGTGCCCAATATATTTAATCCTATGCCACGTGTTAACACTTGATTGGATCACTTTAAAGGCTTGTATTTCTTTCTGATTATATACAAAATTTCTGCTTTATCACCCCTGACCTTCTAAACTACATTTTTTTTTTAAAAATGTCGTGTAAGTGGACGAAATGTCTGGTACATGGCAGAGTACCAATTTTGACATTTCAGGAATTTTTTTATTTTTGCCAGAATTTACGGTATTTGGGCTTTGAACGAGTGTTTAAGTTATATCATGAAGACATTAAGGAGCATGGTGCTGCTGATGACTTGAGGAAGTATGCACTGGCATTAAAAGAATGCGAAGAAGAAGTTTGCCAGTCGATGAATGATTTGAAAGATGCAAAGAAAAATGAGAAAGTCTCAACGGATCTAAAGTCGGGAACTAGTGAAAAATAGGATTTGTGAAGCTAGTGTTTTCTTTGTACTTTGATTTGCACAGTATTTGTTAATGTAATTTGTAATAATATTAATAATAATTAATATTTCCATTCCTTATCGTAAAATGAAATACATATCCATTCTACACTGTAATTAGAACATAATTTCCAATCAGCACAACTTAAATTACATGCTAAGTAAACATAATCAAGACTAATTACTTCTAAATTTTTAATCATCGAATAAATTATAGCTCTGATACGCATGATAAAGTAATCATTCGTCATAGAGCTGGTAAAAATGGAGGTCATCCAGGTCGTGATAGTCAGCATCCCTGTCTTGATCCTCAATCCCATAAGAATTGGTTTTTCGCAGAAAATAAAAAATTAGGAGGTGTGTTCATCCTCAATTTTTTTTTAAAATTCGGATTCGTGATCAGGAGTGTCGATTCCTATAAACCCACCATTTAGGTGGTGGGAATTAAACCTGGTTTTTTTTACAGCTATTGTATACACCTATGGATCGTCCTTTATATATAATATTACAAAGGGCGACCGAAGTGAGTTACTGTAGCGGTTACTACAGTAAAAGTAGGTGGTATTTTTTTAGGTTGGCAAGGAAAATATGGCAAGAATAAAAAATTTAATTTTTTTGGGTGAGTGTAGTAGGATGAGGTAAGCGCAGTGCGCTTACTCTCTGGTAATGTGTGTTTTTAAAAATTTTGTAACAGGAAATGTGGTTGATTGATATCGTGAAAATAATGGTGTTTATTTCCCAAGAGGTGTGCTCTAGCAAAGACTGATGGTTTATCTGGTGGAAAATAATAAATATTATTTATTATGAGGTTGTTGGTAGTTACTGCGTGTTATAGATATTTATTTTTTTTCTTTTAATTATTTATTTTATTGTGTCTAACAAATAAATATATTCTTGTATTTATTTGTACAATTTAAGACCCAATATACTTATGGGTCGGGTTGAAATCTTAAAAGTCCAAATAAATTGTCTTTTTTTTTTTCCAGATTTCGGTGACACTATTCCGACCAATAGTTCCGATGATCGGAATCTCAGAATCTGGGTTTGAGAAATATTGTTGTTGTTCGGGTGGAAAATAATTTCTGTTTAAAATAAAAAAATATTATTTATTATTTATATTATTTTTTTGCAGGTCAGTATTTGTTAGAAAATATTTTTATATTGCTGGTAATGATGATTTATTTTTATTGTATTTATTAATTATGAGACATCTATTTTTCGTAATTAAATATAAATATTTTTATATTTAATTTTATTTGCATAATACGGTCTGGAAATGAAATACCGTTCTTGTTGGAGTTCCGTACTTTTTCATAATTACGAAAGTGCCCCTGGGTATTGGCTTAAGTCACTCTATGCTCCGAAGTGACCTGAAGCAGCGGAGTAAGTTCCTGTAGATTTTGGGACACATGACAATTTTCTGTTGGTGCAGAGGGAATATTTTCTTGATGTGACAGCAGGCCCCACCACTTGCATTAACCTCGAATTAATGTATATGTTTAGCTTAATAAAATCGTTAAAAATAGCCTCTTGATCCAAAAATTCTAAAAAAATTATATGTAATAGTAAACTTGATTCTTAACATCATATCCAAAAATCACAACTTTTGGAGGTCTGGAGCATAGGTTTGTAAAAATCAGAAAAAATAAAAAATCCCTTAAGAATTGGTTTTTAGTAGAAAATAAAAAATTATGAGGTGTGTTAGTCCTTAAAAAAAATTTTAAAATTCAGATTCGTGATCAAGAGGGTCGATTCCTATAAACCCACCCTTTAGGTGGTGAAAATTAAACCTGATTTTTTTGTAGCTATTGTATACACCTAAGGGTCGCCCTTTATATATTATATTACAAAGGGCGACCGAAGTGAGTTACTATAGCGGTTGCTACAGTAAAAGTATGTGGTGTTTTTTAGGTTGGCAAGGAAAATGTGGCAAAAAAAAAACTTTAGTTTTTTTGGGTGAATGTAGTAGGATGAGGTAAGCGTAGCGCGCTTACTCTCTTGTAATGTGTGTTTTAGAAAATTTTGTAACAGGAAAGGTGGTGGATTGATATCGTGAAAATAATGGTATTTATTTCCCAAAAGGTGTGCTCTAGCAAAGACTGGTGATTTATTTGGTGAAAAATAATAAATATTATTTATTATGAGTTTGCTGGTAGTTACTGCGTGTTATAGATATTTTTTTTCTTTTTTTTTAAAATTTTTTATTTACTCTGTCTGACAAATAAATGCATAGTTGTATTTATTTGTACAATTTAAGACCCATATACCTATGAGTCAGGTTGAAATCTTAAAAGTCCAACTAAATTGCCTTTTTTTTTTAAGATTTCGGTGACACTATTCCGGTAAATAGTTCCAATGATCGGAATCTGGGTTTGAGAAATACTGTTGTTGTTCGGGCGAAAAATAATTTCTATTTAAAATTAAAAAATATTATTTATTATTTTTATTAATTTTTTGCAGGTTAGTATTTTTTAGGAAATATTTTTATATTGCTGGTAATGATGATTTATTTTTATTGTATTTATTAATTCTGGGACATCTATTTTTCGTACATAAATATAAATATTTTTATATTTAATTTTGGTTGCATAATACGGTATGGAGATGAAATACTGTTCTTGTTGGAGTTCCGTACTTTTTTCATAATTACGAAAGTGCCCCTGGATATTGGCTTAAGTCACTCCGAAGTGACCTGAAGCAATGGAGTGAGTTCCTGTAGATTTTGGGACACGTGGCGATTTTCTGTTGGTGCAGAGGGAATCTTTTCTTGATGTGACAGCGGGCCCCACCACTTGAATTACCCCCGAATTAATGCATATGTTTAGCTTAATAAAATCGTTAAAAATAACTTCTTGATCCAAAAATTCTGAAAAAATTATATGTCATAGTAGACTTGATTCTTAATATCATATCCAAAAATCACGATTTTTAGAGGTATGGAGCATAGGTTTGTAAAAATCCGAAAAAATAAAAAATTCCTTAAGAATTGGATTTTTGCAGAAAATCAAAAATTAGGAAGTGTGTTCGTCCTAAAAAAAAAATTTTAAAATTCAGATTCGTGATCAGGAGGGTCAATTGCTATAAACCCACCCTTTAGGTGGTGGGAATTAAACTTTGTTTTTTTGCAGCTACTGTATACACCTAAGGTTGGCCCATTTTATATAATATTACAAAGGGCGACCGAAGTGAGTTACTGTAGCGGTTACTACAGTAAAAGTAGGTAGTGTTTTTTAGGTTGGTAAGGAAAATATGGTAAGAAAAAAATACTTTAGTTTTTTTAGGTGAGTGTAGTAGGATGAGGTAAGGGCAATGCGCTTACTCTCTGGTAATGTGTGTTTTTGAAAATTTTGTAACAGGAAATGTGGTGGATTGATATTGTGGAAATAATGGTGTTTATTTCCCAAAAGGTGTGCTCTAGCAAAAACTGATGGTTTATCTGGTGGAAAATAATAAATATTATTTATTATGAGGTTGCTGGTACTTACTGCGTATTATAGATATTTTTTCCTTTTCTTTTAATTTTTTATTTACTTTGTCTAACAAATATATATATACTTGTATTTATTTGTACAATTTAAGACCAATATACCTACGGGTCGGATAAGAATATTAAAAGTCCAACTAAATTGCCTTTTTTTTTCCAGATTTCGGTGACACTATTCCGGCTAATAGTTCCGATGATCGGAATCTGGGTTTGAGAAATACTGTTGTTGTTCTGGTGAAAAATAATTTCTATTTAAAATAAAAAAATATTATTTATTATTTTTATTATTTTTTTGCAGGTTAGTATTTTTTAGGAAATATTTTTATATTGTTGGTAATGATGATTTATTTTTATTGTATTTATTAATTCTGGGACATCTATTTTTCGTACATAAATATAAATATTTTTATATTTAATTTTGGTTGCATAATACGGTCTAGAGATGAAATACTGTTCTTGCTGGAGTTCCGTACTTTTTTCATAATTACGAAAGTGCCCCTGGGTATTGGCTTAAGTCACTCCGTGCTCCGTAATGACCTGAAGCAGCGGAGTGAGTTCCTGTAGATTTTGGGACACGTGACGATTTTCTGTTGGTGCAGAGGAAATCTTTTCTTGATGTGACAGTGGGCCCCACAACTTGCATTACCCCCGAATTAATACATATGTTTAACTTAATAAAATTGTTAAAAATAGCTTCTTGATCGAAAAATTCTGAAAAAATTATATGTCATAGTAGACTTGATTCGTAACATCATATCCAAAAATCACGATATTTGGAGGTATGGAGCATAAGTTTGTAAAAATCAGAAAAAATAAAAAATCCCTTAAGAATTGGTTTTTTGCAGAAAATCAAAAATTAGGAAGTGTGTTCGTCCTCAAAAAAAATTTTAAAATTCAGATTCGTGATCAGGAGGGTCGATTCATATAAACCCACCCTTTAGTTGGTGGAAATTAAACTTGGGTTTTTTGCAGCTACTGTATACACCTAAGGGACGCCCTTTATATATAATATTACAACGGGCGACCGAAGTGAGTTATTGTAGCGGTTACTATAGTAAAAGTAGGTAGTGTTTTTTAGGTTGACAAGTAAAATATGGCAAGAAAATAACTTTAGTTTTTTAAGGTGAGTGTAGTAGGATGAGGTAAGCGCACTGCGCTTACTCTTTGGTAATGTGTGTTTTTGAAAATTTTGTAACAAGAAAGGTGGTGGATTGATATCGTGGAAATAATGGTGTTTATTTCCCAAAAGGTGTGCTCTAGCAAAGACTGGTGGTTTATCTGGTGAAAAATATTAAAATATATTTATTATGAGGTTGCTGACTATCATGCCTAGATGACCTCCATTTTTCCCAGCTCTATGACGAAGGATTACTTTACCATGCATATCAGAGCCAGAATTTATTCGATGATTAATAATTTAGGAGTAATTAGCCCTGATTCTGTGTACTTAGCATGTAATTTAAGTTGTGCTGATTGGAAATTATGTTCTAATCATAGTGTAGAATGGAAATGTATTTCATTTTACGATTAGGAATGGAAATATTAATTATTATTAATATTACTGCAAATTACATTAACAAATACTGTGCAAATCAAAGTACAAAGAAAACACTAGCTTCACAAATCCTATTTTTCACTAGTTCCCAACTTTAGGTCCGTTGAGACTTTCTCATTTTTCTCTGCATCTTTCAAATCATTCATCGACTGACAAACTTCTTCTTCGCATTCTTTTAATGCCAGTGCATATTTCCTCAAGTCATCAGCATCACCATGCTCCTTGATGTCTTCATGATATAACTTCAACACTCGTTCAAAGCCCAAATACCGTAAATTCTGGTAAAGATCAAAAAATTCCTGAAATGTCAAAATTAGTACTCTGCCATGTACCAGACATTTCGTCCACTTACACGACATTTAAAAAATAATGTAGTTTGGAAGGTCAGGGGTGGTAGAGCAGAAATTTTGTATATAATCAGAACGAAATACAAGCCTTTAAAGTGATCCAATCAAGTGTTAACACGTGGCATCGGTGTCCCACCTAGTACAGACAAAAAGCTACTGTGTGCTGTACACCTACTGTTCCAAACTTAGGCGGGAAGAAACGTTCAAATTTGAAATTTGAAATTTAAAAAAACTCGTTTACTGTCACTAATTTTAATGTATTATTATATCTGAAAAGTAATTGACAAGACACAAAGCGTACTATACAAGCTTCAGCAAAATTTGAATTTTGAATTTTGAAATTTTGAATTTTGAATTTTAAAGTGTGAAAATTTCAAAATAGTACTGATTGCTATAGTAAAAGCATGTGGCACGTGTGGCGCACGTGGCTACAGTGCCTTACTCACTTTTCGCTATAATAGCTCACTAGCACATCTAACATGAAAAAATGCACCATTTATTACAGGTAACATATCATTTTTTAACATGGTAACAACACTAGTGTTATTGCTTGCATTATCTAAACTAATACTCATTATTTTATTTTTAATTTTAAAAGTATGAATAATCTCCATAATTTGACCATATATTATTTGATCAATATGAGGTAATTCAAAAAATTCAAATCCTATAATTTGTTTTTGCATAACCATTTCAGAATCTATCCAATGAGCAGTCATACAAATATAGTTAACTCCAAGCTGATGATTAGTAGACCAAATATCACTACTTAAACTAATTTTACAGTCAAAATTATCAAAATATTCAATTAGTTATTTTTTTAACTTTATTATATAATTTAATAGCATTACGTTTAGTAGTCATTCTACTTGTTTATATTTAGGTTGTAATCTAGATTGAATGTACCCGGTACAACGCTGATCGACAAAAAAATTAAACGGGAGCTCCTTATCAATCACTAGTTTGGCTTGAAACTCTTTTTCTAATATTAGATCATAACTCCAACTATGACCAGAACGATCAATTTGTGTTTGAGAGCTTTCATCGGTTAGTTTATGCCTTTGCAAACACGATTGGTAGTGTCGTTGTAGCGTGTTATTGTCTTTAGTACCAAATAAGGCGTTTCATATTTTGCATTGAGCCTTTTTAACACCATCGATAGCCCACACTTCGATGAAACGTTCCCAAACTGACGCTGTACGTTTGTTTTTCTCATTGGTAGGACGTGGAAATAATGGATTCGAACTCGTTCCACTATCGGGCTGAATGCTATTTTGGTCGTTTTAAATAAATTGCGGTATTTGTGATCTGGATGCGGTGTTGGAGGAATCCATTGTATTGTAATAAAATATAATAATAACAGGTGTAAGAATATAATAATAAGGGCTATAATAAAAAAATATATTAATAATACAAATTGAGATTTATGATAATAAGAAATTGAATCTTTGTGAAGAAAAAATAATTGGCTTTTGTTGAAGGTTGTTTTGATTTGATGATGATAATTGTTGTGCAAAAATGATTGTGGTAAATGTGCTTACATGGTTAATTGTCAATATGTATCTGACAAAGTGCTTATGTGTTAATGTGCTTATGTGCTTAAGTGATTATGTGCGTAGATACTCTGAAAGTGCTTATGTGCTTAAATGACAAAATGATTATATGTTAATCAAATTAGGTGTCTACATGATCATGTGTGCATGATATTTTACCTATGTCTAAATAATGTAAATCCAGACATTTGTTTAACATAAATATGATCTTGCTGAAAATTATCTTGTCTCATAAAAGAAAATGAAAGTTGGAGATTCAAATGTTGTAAAGTCCTTTTAAAAGATATCTGTGTACAAAGGACTTAGATTTTAAAGATCAGAAATGTTAGGTTGATCTTTCAGTAAGAGTCACTTTGCATAAAAGTTGTATGATATAAGCAGAGTAGCATAAGAATGAATCATTGCTGTATTTTATGTATATCAGAGTCTGTAAAGTCCTTTCAATATAATGATGTAACAATGTAAGAAAGGACTTAGTTAGCAAAGATCAAATCTGTTAGGTTGATCTTATGTTTGATCTGATCAGTCTATACGATCGTAGAACGTACACTACGATTCCTTGCAAAGAAGACTCAACGATTCTGTATAGATCGTAGAGTGAACTATACGACTCCTTACCAGGATAACTCTACGATCATCAAAGAGAGTCAGATGTGCAAGAGGTCTACTGAATTTACAAGCAAAATTAAAGAACTGATCAAGTACAAATCGTAGAGCTGAACTCTACGATCGTCGAACAAACAGCTAAGCAAGCCTGCAGTTAGCGCTGAACCAGAGAAGAAATGTACTCTACGATATACACATTCTAGCAAGATCGTAGAGTAAACTTACAGAGCAAGCATACGAGATCTATATGATTTGCACAAACAAAAGAAATCGTGGAGTAATACAGGATGACAAGACATTACAGAAAAGTGCTCCACACATGGAACAATCGTTGAGTAGAATTAAAGAATGTGCCAACATAAGACAATAACTCAACGATTTCACTAAGAAGCACGACAGTTCACAAACTCTACGATTTGAACAAAGGGACAAGATCGTAGAACGAAATCATAAAGCAAAGCACTACAGACAAACTCTACGATCTGATCACAAAAACAAGATCGCAGCGTAAAAGAGAAGTTTGCTCCAACTCAACCATTTACACGACATACTTCAAATAGCGAGTGGAGCTGAATTCGTAGAGTCCAGATAAGCAGACAGTCACTCTACGATATCAATAAGCAGCAAAGAATCATAACTGAAATATAGTGTGAGAGGAAAGAGAATACTCCTCGCCCAGATTCAAGAAAGAGTAAGTGCTCTTTAAAATTAAGATGCATGTCAGAGTCACAAAATACTTTGTGCCTAAACAACTAAGTCTGGACCCACTACTCAGGAAAGTGGTAAATAAAGTCAGAACAATGGGACATCTCTGAATGCATCAGAACAGTTGGTTCTAAAAGTCAAGGAAGGTATTTATTGATGAATCAGAAGATTAATTAACAAAGGAAATAATAATCCTTGCTGAACAACTGTGGGAGTGCAACGGCTATAAATTCAGAGAAAGCTGAGCTACAGGTTAATATATCAGAACATGTCAGAAAAGGAAAAAGCACTGACACAAGAAGCTAGAAAGTCAACATCGAAGATATTAAGATCTGCACAAAGCTAAATGAAACCAACGGGATTTCTTTTAACGGTAATATACGCACAGAGTTATAAAGGCTAAAATAACTCACAGAATAAAAGGTTGTTAAGAATACAAGTGAGATGATAGTAGACAACAACTGATCGTAGAGTGAAATAGAAAATGAATATGCTGAAGGACTCTACGATCCATCAGAACAGAAATACTAAATTGAGAGAGATATAGAGATAAATGACTCTATTACAAGAAAAGTGTTCAGAGCTGCTAGGCACACGGTAGAGAGAAGCTTAAATGCCAAATTGATACAGACATGGAAGTAACTGAGTACCAAAAGGAATGAGCATTACAGTCATCTCAGAAGCCCATCTTGAGAAGCTATAAACGATCTATGATAAGAAGGAATGACTGAGTACCGAAAGGAATGAGCTTCACAGTCATCTCAGGAGTTCGTCTCGAGAAGTTATCAAGTACCAAAAGAGCTGAAGTTTAACAACCTAGCAGCACAATGGGTGATCGCAAAAAGATATTGAGCATATAAAGAAGTCAAGTATCATTGCCAAACTCAATATTATTCCAGGAATGATCACACCCTGCCACTGAGTGATTAAGGACAATGGGACTTAAAGTACAAACTCAGTAGCAACTCTAACATCTATCAATAAGCAGGGGGCCAAGTCTGTTGGACTTGAAGAGGGCAGTACTGTCCTCGTCTTAGTGACTAAAGGAGCCAAGTCTGCTGGACTTGAAGAGGGCAGTAATGTCCTTGTCTAAGTGACTAAATTAGCCAAACCTGTTGGGTTTGAAGGGTTCTTAGTGAATCAGTGTTTTCAGGCTAATGAGCTTGAAGGGTTCTGTGTGAACCATCCTTAGTGGATTTCCAACTCTTTGTAGTAGAAGAGTGGAGTAGGAGTTATTCAGTCTCCGAACCACTTAAAAATCTCTAGTGTCATTTACATTCAGCTATTTACATTCTGTCTTATATATATATACATATATACATATGACTGTTAATTAGTTTATTTAACAACTGACTTTCTCCAATATAGCCTTAACTCAATGGAGCTGCTTTACAAATCTTGAAGGGGAGTTTTCAAACTAATATTCCGCTATGTAAACAAATCTCAATTAAATGAATTAATTAGTAATAAACTTTTGAAGTTAAAGAAAAAGTTTTCAAGAGATCTATTCAACCCCCCCCCCCCTTCTAGATCACTTGTGTGCATCTGGGAACTAACAATTGGTATCAGAGCAGGTTCTCACGAATATACTAGGCTCACGCTTTGAGTAGATCCTATGTCACTAGCAAATTTCTATTTTTGAGTTTAAGAATTGAAGTAAACCATTCCTTATGAACAAGCTAACAAATTAATATTTTTTTTCCAGGTACTATTGAATGTTTATTGTTGATACTCTTTCAGATGTTGTATAACTCTTTGCCATTTCTAAGACTATTTCAGATGATCTCAGCTAAGAAGCTATCGAGTAATCTTTCAAAATTAAAACTGATGCTGAAAGTTGAAGAAATCAAAAGGATGCTCTGTCGATAAGAATTATTAATCGACTCACTCGAAGAATACGATAACTTATGTTTCTGCTCTAAAGCAAACTGGGAAGTTCAAATCTTGATGCCAAAGGACACCGGATCCTATTCTTCTCAAAGGAAGCATCACTGAGCCAAGCACTAACAAATCTACTTCTCATCGTTTCTAGAGTTGATAGCAGAAGCAAGCCCAACAGAAGTCTATGTTTAAAGTGTTAAATGATTTTCCGTATACCAAATGTCAGCAGCTGAAATCAGTCTCAAATCTAAGTATACACTCGATGGGCTCAGCATTAAGCTTTCCGATAAGCTTAAGGACTTATATTCTTAGGATCTTATCTGAAGATGGGTGGTAACGGAAGTGCGTCATTTATCTAAGAACAGCATCAAGAGTTCTGTCAAGCTACATTATATGGTAATCAAAGATGAAATCCACAAGCAGCATTTCTCATTTCTTCTATTGGATGATCTCTAGCTTGAATGGTTTTTGAGAGATCTAATTCAAGGGTCTTCAATGGTCTTCTGGAACTACTTCTCTAAAATTAGGAGGTAGATCAAATTAGAGGTGTATACCTCACTGCAATGTCCTTGGTGATGAATATCAAAGTCAATTTCCTAAATCACAAATACCAGGCCCGAGACCTGATAATCAACTCAGCACAGATGAATGGACATATATATATCTATGATCATCGGATCTAAGATTCATGCTGCAGGTCATTAAAGTTCAAGAAGAGTTAAAGAAACTCATTCATATTCAAAGCAGCTCATTCTATGAAGAAGTTCATACAATGCACACCCTGTGTACATGCTCAGTTTTAAAAAGCAAATACTCTTAACGACAAATTCATCTATGAATGAGAAGGGTGAAAAGATTAAGGCAAAAAGGAGTAATCACGGATGACTTACTCTAAGATTCAGAAATCATCTTTCATTCTGTGTGAAGAGGAAAAGTTCATCCCAAGAAAAGTTCACAATCATAACCAGTGGCATTAGGCTCTCCAACTTCAATGCATCAGAAAAAGATCTAAGCTTGAAATAGTTGAAGTTTTATCTGCTTGATATTCTATGAAAAAGTTAGGTCTCTAAAAGGCCAAACCGGAAGTCTTTTAATAACATACATCCTCACAAATCATTCTGGATGGAGATAATCCAAGCAGAACAATAGGAAGGAATCAATGCTATAGCCTCAAGAGAAAAGCCCTACGATATAAAGAAGGTGGAGAAAATTGTTCTGAGACTCAACGATGAATTTCGTAGAATACCCTACTCAACGAATTTGCAGGATATCTCAAGAAAGTCAATCTATGAAAGATTGAATGGAGTCTGAATACTGATGCATAAAGAAGAATTGAATCTTGGGATTCTCTAGAAGAGAAAGAAGCTGGTCATAAAGGGAGGCATCTATAAATCTTTGAACTCACCTATTGATTTAGTGAAACTTGTCAAAACTGTTGTCACTAATATCATGGTAAGGTAAAAGATCTTTCAAGTCAGAAGAAAGTTCATCTTGCAAAGGAGGATCGTAGAGTCTGTTAGGCGATCGCAGGATAGGTCTTGGCAAATTGAAGTGTCCTCTCGAAAGATCGTAGAGTTGTCACCGCTTCTTAAAGCTAACTTTCGAAATCGTAGAGTCAACACAGTCAGTCACTCTACGACAAACCCAGTCTAAGAATCAAATAGCAACCTCTACTTGAGTAGTCAAAGTCATGACAATGACAACGATTCTTACAAAATCCATTCAGAAGGATGTCCTTGAGCTGACAAACAGACTAAACAACGATCTCTGAGTTCATCTAAAGCCTCCAGTCTTAACAGAGATCATAGAACAGTTCAAATCATAACTCTATGTTTGCACTTCAGACAAGATCGTAAAGTAGCAAAGCCAAGTCGTAGAGTAAGGAAACAAGCTCAGAAGTACAAAACTCATCAGAAGACAAAATTTGGGAAAATTATTGTTGAATGATCACTTCGATCAACTCTGTTTCTTCGGAAGGCTAGCTAAAGGTAAATTGTATTCTTCATTAGGCTATTCCAGTCACAAAGTCCCAAAACAATGTGATTGATGAACCAAATGCACTTATCTCTCCGATCATAATTTCTAAATTCTATGATTGATAGCCAAGCAAGCCTTATCATCCCAAATCGTAGAGTCACTATAATCATTTTCCTGATCGTAGAGCATATTGAGTCTACGTTTGCACTTCTTACAAATATCTTTTCCATAAACCACTTCATAGCCTTTTATCAGCATATCAGTTATCAAGGCCATTTTTTTTAAATGATGATGGTTGAGTGTCAAGCAGCCAACTCTATGAACTGTTCAAGCTTACTCTAAACAGGGAAAGTGAACCACACGCCCTCCAAACTTAAGTGGGTTAGAATACTTGATGTGCTTCAATTATGGAAAATGCAAAAGTTAAACCCACGTTCTACAAATGAGTATCTGTCACGTGTACTCTGCAAAAATAAGAGGGAACTAGTATAAGTCTTGTTTTTAAACTGACAATGGTCATTTCTCATCAGTTGTCAATACCTATTCTCCCAAAACTCATCAAAACCCTAGAAATTGAAAATTCTTCTGAAACCGATATTGGTATCTCTCCCTGTGCTTTTCCCAAATCAGTTTAATCTCATGGCATCTCTTCAAGTCATTCCTGGAAATCTTGTTTGTTTTGAAAAATTCGGAGATGCAGAGCAGAAATTCAAAGATATTCTTCATTTGGTCAAGAATGCTGGATTCACCATGTGTTTGGAAACCAGTACCAGGATATTCTCTACGCTTGTGAAAGAATTCTATTCAAACGCTGATTATCGAGGAAACATCCTCATCTCAAAGGTAAAGGAAATCGTAGTGCAAATAGGAGTTTCTGAAATCAATCTCAGTCTAGGTATTCTAAGCGGAGGAATTACTTCTCTTGACAAGATTAATATCGAGCTTGGACTGGAGCTGATGGGCTATGAGAAGAAGTCTCCTCTAAAAGGAATCAAGAAGAAAGATTTCCCTCAGCAGTACGAGTTTCTGGCTGACATTGTTGGGAATAGCATCTTGTGCAAAGACACTGCATATGATACTATCAATGAAGATCAATTGAGGGTTATGACTGCTATTGCTCAAAGAAAGAAAATCAATTTTGGAGCAGTTCTCTTAGGATGGATAAAGAGATGGTTAGATGATGCAAAGACTAGAGCTGAAGCAGGAAAGCCCACTCCTAAGATGCCCTATGGAAGATTCATTAGCATCATTTTAAAGAAATTGCTGGCAAATGCAATTGGGGAAGATGAAGGAGAAGTTCTAAACTGCAACAAAAGAATTACTCCAAGGTTGTTTGAAGATTGGAAAAAGAACCCTCATGCCAATAAAGGTAAGAAGGCAAGAGGATCGATAAGCATCAGTAGAAAGAAGGAGGAGAAATCTAAAGGAAAAGGAAAAAGGGGAATGGAAGAAATATCTAAGGAGAAATCACAGGAGACAAATGAGCAGTCAAGAAATAAAACTCTTGTGATGTATGAAAGTCAGGAATCAAAGAAGAAAAGAAAAGTCTTTGAAGCAGAAAAGGCTGTAGAAGAAAAAGTTGTCTGTACAGAGAAAGCTAAGAAGGAGAAGATAAATCCCAAAGGATCTGAATTTGAGAAGAAGAAGAAGAAGAAGCCAGAAAAGAAAGTTACTTACACTGCTCCAAGGAGAAGTTGGAGAATTAGAGAACAGTGGAAAAGTTCAATCATTACAGGGCCACCTTAGGTGATAGAAATTGATGATGATGAAGCAAATTCGGATTCTGAAGAAAGAACATCTGACAGTTCAAAAGAAGAAACACCTATAGGCTCTTCAGAGGAAAGATCAGAATGTCATAAAAATAGTCTGCCTGAAAAAGAAATCTTATTGGGTTCTGATCAAGAAATTGAACTAGTTGAAAAAGACTCAACACTTGAGTTCAACAAGGATGATGATGTAGTTGAAGAAGTTGATGTACCAAGCGAACAATGCTCGGAAAATTCTGAAGCTGGAAAGACTGAATCAGATGAGAAAGGAGACTGTCAAGAATCTGTGATGAAAGACGGTAGTCACCTTCAAGAAGAGACCGACACTCATGAAGTAGAAGAATCAAAAGAAAGGTCAAGAAGATCAAAAAGAAGAAGAGGTTTAAGTGGCTCTATAAAGAAAATCGGCAGGAGTTCAAATACAAATTCTAAGGAGAGACAAATAAGGATGAAAGTTGAAAAGAAGCTGAAGAAAATGAGACTATTGAGGAATCTGGAAAAGCAGAAAGTTGAAGCATATCGACTGAAGCAGATCAAAAGAAGACGTAGAAAAAGAAGGAAGCATACAAGCCAAATGGAAAAATGTTCTATTTCATGGAATCATAATCATCTATTCAGTTTCATTCCCATGCTACCGCTTCTAAGGGCTATTGTCATGAATGATCAAAGGTCTATCAGCTGGAGCTACTCAACATTTCCAAATCTTTCATTAGTCGCCCAACATTTCTCAAAAGCAATGACCATTGCAACCACACTGATAAGCAATAAGCCTTTCTATCCTCACTACCAAAGCTGCCAAGAAATATCCATCTAGAATCTGTCCAGCTCTCAATCATCCAGCCAATATGTGGGGTATCACAATGCAGAAATCTGGTAGTCCTCTCTTGTGACTCACTAAAATCTCATTCACCCTGCATCAATTCCCCGGTTGTAAAGTCTCAAAACATTGCAAACATCTTTCAAAATACCAGATTTCCAGTCATAGAGTCCCAACATTCTATGGACCATGAAAAAGTACTTATTCTCAGTCTCATAGAGTCTCAAAACTCTGTGTTAGACTTCAAAATATCTTTATAAACCAGCATTGGTACAGTCAGCTCCATACAATATTGATGATGTCAAAAAGGGGGAGAGTAATTCTAAGGAACTAAGGGGGAGCAACAACATCTATGAAGAAGAAGAATCATCCAACTAAGAGAGAGACAGCAAACAGCCAGCAAACTAAGTAAGAGAAAAGTGAAACAGAAAGAGCAGTTGTAAGTATGTATAACCTTTTGTATAATCTTTTTGTGCAGAAGCACATTTAATGAAATCATTGCTTTGCACTAGCCATACAGTATTTCACTGTATCATAAGACATATTTTACCTATCAAGGAGATGCATTACATGAATATCATATCAATAAGTCTAGTAGTTTTGTCATCATCAAATAGGGGGAGATTGTTGAAGGTTGTTTTGATTTGATGATGATAATTGTTGTGCAAAAATGATTGTGGTAAATGTGCTTACATGGTTAATTGTCAATATGTATCTGACAAAGTGCTTATGTGTTACTGTGCTTATGTATTAATGTGCTTATGTGCTTAAGTGATTATGTGCGTAGATACTCTGAAAGTGCTTATGTGCTTAAATGACAAAATGATTATATGTTAATCAAATTAGGTGTCTACATGATCATGTGTGTATGATATTTTACCTATGTCTAAATAATGTAAATCCAGACATTTGTTTAACATAAATATGATCTTGCTGAAAACTATCTTGTCTCATAAAAGAAAATGAAAGTTGGAGATTCAAATGTTGTAAAGTCCTTTTAAAAGATATCTGTGTACAAAGGACTTAGATTTTAAAGATCAGCAATGTTAGGTTGATCTTTCAGTAAGAGTCACTCTGCATAAAAGTTGTATGATATAAGCAGAGTAGCATAAGAATGAATCATTGCTGTATTTTATGTATATCAGAGTCTGTAAAGTCCTTTCAATATAATAATGTAACAATGTAAGAAAGGACTTAGTTAGCAAAGATCAAATCTGTTAGGTTGATCTTATGTTTGATCTGATCAGTCTATACGATCGTAGAACGGACACTACGATTCCTTGCAAAGAAGACTCAACGATTCTGTATAGATCGTAGAGTGAACTATACGACTCCTTACCAGGATAACTCTACGATCATCAAAGAGAGTCAGATGTGCAAGAGGTCTACTGAATTTACAAGCAAAATTAAAGAACTGATCAAGTACAAATCGTAGAGCTGAACTCTACAATCGTCGAACAGACAGCTAAGCAAGCCTGCAGTTAACGCTGAACCAGAGAAGAAATGTACTCTACGATATACACGTTCTAGCAAGATCGTAGTGTAAACTTACAGAGCAAGCATACGAGATCTATATGATTTGCACAAACAAAAGAAATCGTGGAGTAATACAGGATGACAAGACATTACAGAAAAGTGCTCCACACATGGAACAATCGTTGAGTAGAATTAAAGAATGTGCCAACATAAGACAACAACTCAACGATTTCACTAAGAAGCACGGCAGTTCACAAACTCTACGATTTGAACAAAGGGACAAGATCGTAGAACGAAATCATAAAGCAAAGCACTACAGACAAACTCTACGATCTGATCACAAAAACAAGATCGCAGCGTAAAAGAGAAGTTTGCTCCAACTCAACCATTTACACGACATACTTTCCTGAGTTGGCAGGAGGATTGTTTGTGGCTTCTTGATTTTCGGCTACATTCGCTTCGGGTATTTCATAGTTAACCTCTTGATTTCCAGATGCCATACTAAACTGTGGTCACAAAATAAATGTTAGTTCAAATAAACTGACTCATCACTTCATGTCCCTATATTCAAATCAACTCATTAGATAATAAAATCTAATTTAGGTAGGACACACTAGTGACTGATTCTATTCGTCTCTCCCATCCTACTTCTAACCCCAGATCTCCATTAAAGACCATATCCCTAAGCTCTGATGCCAACTGTGACGCCCCCAAATCTAGGCCTACACAGCCCAAACTTGAGTCGTCAAAAGATTACAACAAAATTATTACAACAAAGCACAACGTACAACAATACAGTGTATAATAATAATACACAACTAAGTCTTCACTATTATTGTCACACTATTTTACAACACGTGAAGACTACGACAGCTATTCCTCGGACTCTCACTCCATCCCCCGGCTAGACCCCGTTATGTTTTCATCTCCTGTTGAAAAACAATGGAACAAAAGAAAGGGTGAGCTCAAATAGCCCAGTAAGAAATATCATGACTAAGATAATGACGAATAAATTATCATTAGCCTTCAAAAGTTGAGTTCTTGATAGAATACAATAGACTACAAGGTTTATATCAAAAACTGTAGTTAAATTCTTAAACAATGTTCAGATCAATAATAGCAGCGGAATGAGCAATCTATTAGAAGAATAATGCAGACTATAATGTTCACTATCTTCTCTTTTTAGTAAAAATATCATCAACTTTTATCATCTGAAATACCATTAGTCATGATAATAAAAATTCACAGTTCCTGGTCATAATCATGCAAATCAACAGTTC
Source organism: Hedera helix (assembly GCA_947179155.2). Lineage (NCBI taxonomy): Eukaryota > Viridiplantae > Streptophyta > Magnoliopsida > Apiales > Araliaceae > Hedera > Hedera helix. The sequence continues at coordinate 17,256,664 of OX359272.1, read as the reverse complement.
ATCTTTGCACTACGGGCCAAAGATATTCAATATAACACCAACGGTCATGATTATACCAGATTCAGCCTTTGGTCATAATCATACCAATCAACAGTTCATCTTTGCACTACGGGCCAAAGAGAACATTAACCACGTGCCATAAAAGACACCGAACAGATGTATCGCCTTTAACCTAGTATATCGCCTTTAACCTATCATCTGTTCAACAATTATATCACATCTGTGCCCCCGGCCACAGATATTCACAACAGCTTGATTCTTGATGATTAATACAAATAACAGTGATACAAATGATGAACAGAAGAACAGGATAAACAATAAGTATCAGAAGTTTACTTTGTGCAGATTCAAATAATGTCCAAATTGTCAACATGATGTGGAGTGAAATTTAAAAATGATATTCAAGATCCACAGTTCAGAATAACGGTTACAGTTCAATAGAAAGGTTCACGTAAATAGGAAGGTTCAGTTGAAATAATGAAGTTCAACTATTATGGAACATATAATATTTTCAGGAATTATAGAAGCAATAGTTCTATAATAAGTTTCGATTTAGGAGTATGAAAGAAAATAATATCCCTTACCGTAGCAGGTTTGATTAACAAAAGGTGAAGGGAATTAATATCCCTTACCACAGTAAGTTTGAATAATGGAAGATGAAAAAGATGGTATCCCTTATGAGTATAAAGGAAAATGATATCACTTACGAATATGGAATAAAAGTGTCATGTGATAATTCGTGTAGACAAATTATTTCCACACGAGACAAATAAAAAGGGTTATTCACCAACAGGCGATAATCCGCACCGTAAGGTTATTCCCATCAATTTGAATACGAATAGTTATTCACCAAACAGGCGTAATCCGCACCGTAAGGTTATTCCCACAATTTAATAGAATTTGAACACGAAGAGTTATTCACCAAACAGACGATAATCCGCACCGTAAGGTTATTCTCAAAGATTAATAAGGAATGAATACAAAAGGTTATTCACCAACAGGCGGTAAACCGCGCCGTAAGGTTATTCCCACAATTTAATACATGGAAATAAATGGCACAAGAAAGAAACGATGTTATTTTCGAGAATCAAAGAATGATAATCCCTTCAAGTAAGAAAGAAAATAATATCCATTTATGATTATGAAAAGAGTGATACCCCTTACCGTAATAAATTTAAGAGTGTGAAAAGAATGATATTCCTTACCTTAACACGTGACTGGATATAGATTTAAATGAGGTTGATCAACCTATATATTTATAATATAAATTAGTAATTACCACATATAAATTTCAAAGTGTATGATAACTCGTATATTATGAACTATCAAAATTATATATATTTAACATAATTTTTGTAGTATAATATAATAACTTTAGAATAGTTTTTAAAATAATATTTCAAAATAAATCTTCCAAAGAAAGCTTTTAAAAATGAATCTTCTAATAGAAGAGTCTTCTAAAGGAAGATTTGTGAATACCGTGAAATATAAGAATTTATGAAATTACTACTCTTTAATAAAAGACTTACTTGAAAATTTTCTGCACTCCTTTTGGCTTTCAAACTCTCAAAATAGCCTTACTATTCTCAGAGAAAACTCATAAAATTCTTATAGAAAAATTTTATGTTTTAGGTGTGATTTTTCTATTCAGTTGAGCAAGCTATTTATAGGAGAAATAAGTTACTATGCGTGTGGTAGGTGGCTGACGTTCTGCACGCCAGCCTTACTCTTTCAAAAATGGCAGCGCAGTCGGCTGCCACCAACTCCTTCAGCAACCAAATTTTCCATGCTAAAATCTCATGTGGCCCCCACAGAGGGTCCACATGTTTACTATTCCAAATAGTAAAAAAAATAATTATTATTATTTTTTTTTTTATATATATTTATTTATTTATTCTTCCTGTGGGTCCAATCATATAATAAAATAATGCTACAACAATAATTCAACAATAATGTAATAAACACGTTACAGATCATATTAATTTAATAATATAAATTACAGTATATTTGCTACTGTGACAATTATTAGGTTCAATAATTTTAAAAACAGTGCAGCAACAATTATTGACTCAATGATATGAAATACAGTGTAATGACAATTATTGAATCAATAATGCAAAATACTGTGTAGCAACAATAATTGAATTGATAATATAAAATATTATGCAGTGACAATTATCGATGAAATGATGCGTAACAGTTACGGTGTCAATAATATGAGACACTGTGCAATACCGTGTGCTACTGTAGAGTACCGTGTGCTACAGAAAATACCATAATTTACCGTATGCTACTATTCTTTTATCACCGGTATTTTAAACAGTTAACACCGTTGACTATTTATATTTAAAAATGTTACTTCTGTCGTTTTCTATATCCGACAATTATTCCGTTGTGGGGTCCACAAATAATTTGTTATTTCGGCGCCGTCGTACGGCACGAATATTCCCCGACCAAACGAATATTCCCCGACAAAATAAAATTTGCACATAACATCCTTAACTTTCAATTTTGTCAATTTAACCATTTACTGTTTCAGGAAAAATATATATGAAGAAAAATTAAATTTTGTATTTCATAAATTCGGGGTCTTACAATTCTAGTAGTAATGAATATGAAAATATTTATTCTCAGTCCTCTAGTAACTTAGATAACACTTCCACCTCAGAAATTAAATTTAGTCAAAATCCTAAAGTAACCTTAGGATGTATTGATACTTATTGTAAAAAATCTCTAAATATTTTGAGTAAACATGAAAAAGAGCAAAGTCTATTAATTGATTTAATTAGTAAAATATCTGATCCTCAGTAAAAAATAAAATGTACTAAACAACTAAAAGATCTTTTTAATAAAGATACTCCAACTAACAAAGTAAATAAATTAAAAGAAAAACCTATTTTTAGTATTCATAAAACTTTAGAAAGATTTAAAAATTTGGTAAAAGAGATAACTTTACTTGAATTAAATCAAGAAGTTAATAACTTAAAATGAGAAATTTCTAAATTAAAATCAGAAATCCCTAAATTAAGAAATAAAATTAATAAGCTTAAAGAAAAAGATACATTGTTAGTCAATAGCTCCTCGAATAGTGAGGATACAGAATAAGCTGAAACTTCTAAAGTTGATAACTCAGATAGTGATAATGAAACCCTTAGTCAACAATGATTGTCTTTAAAGATATTGAAATCTCTTACCATTCAGAAATGGTATATTAAGGTCACTATAATTATTAACAAAACATTCACTTTAGAAATCTCAGCCTCAGTTGATACTGGTGCCGACTTGAATTGTATTCAAGAAGGCCTAATCCCAACTAGGTATTATGTAAAAAATACTGAAAGAATGACTTCAACTAATGAAAGTAAAATGGATATAAATTATAAATTACCTAAAGCTCATATCTGTCAAAATAATGTTTGTTTTGAAACATATTTTGTTTTAATAAGAAATATGACAGATAAGATTATTTTAGGATTACCATTTATATATTTATTATACATTTTTACCACTAATACAAATGGTTTAACTAGTAAACACTTAGGTCAAGAGGTAACATTTCCATTTATTAATAAACCTAAGAATAAAGATTTAAGGATTATTCAAGATGAGTCAATTTCCAAAAAAATAAATAACTTAAATAATAAGACAAATCATTTAAGATACCTAAAAGATGAAATTAGGTATAAACGGATTGAAGAACAGTTACAAAGTAATAATCTTCAAAAGTCAATAAAAGATTTTCATGACTTGTTAACTAAGAATGTTTGTTCTGACTTGCCGCATGCCTTCTGGCATAGAAAGAGGCATATTGTTAGGCTTCTTTATGCTAAAGAATTTAAAGAAAGTTCAATTCATATTAAGGCTAGACCTATACAAATGAGTCATGAACAAATGAGTTATTATAAAACTAAAATTAACGATCTTGTAAAAAAAATGATTAATTCGGCAAAGTAAATCACCTTGGTCATGTCCAGTTTTTTATGTTAATAAGAATACTGAAATAGAGAGAGGTACCCATCGTCTAGTTATTAACTATAAGCCCCTTAATAAAGTCCTTAAATGGATTAGATATCCATTACCTAATAAGAAGGATCTGATTAATAGGCTAGGTAACACAGTCGTCTTTAGTAAATTTGATCTTAAGAGTGAATTTTGGCATATTCAAATTCATGAAGAGGATAGGTATAAAACAGCCTTTACTACCCCTTTTGGTCACTATGAGTGGAATGTTATGTCATTTGGATTAAAGAATGCCCTACTGAATTCCAGAATATCATGAATGATATTCTAAACCCTTTAAGTCATTTTACCATTGTCTATATAGATGATGTTGTTATATTTTCCAACAAAATTGATGAGCATTTGAAACATTTAAATTCATTCTATAGGACTATTCAATCTAATGGTTTAGTTCTATCCCAGTCAAAATATTGTTTATTTCAAACAAAAGTGAAATTCTTAGGTCATACTATTCAGTATGGTCAAATTCAGCCAGTTGCTAGAGCTATACAGTTTGCTAGCAAATTCCCAGATAAAATCCTCGATAAATCCCAGTTTCAAAGATTTCTAGGTTCCCTTAATTACATAGGTGAATTCTATAAAAATCTACGGAGAGTCTGTAAGCCATTAGTTAAACGACTTCAAAGTAATCCCCCTCCTTAGACCGATGTTCATACTTCTATTGTCTAAGAGGTAAAATAGCATGTTAAAACACTTTTCTGTCTTGGCATATCAAACCCAGATGCATTTAAAATTATTGAAATTGATGCTTCTGAAATTGGATTAGGAGGAATACTTAAACAAAAGCTAAACCCTAATTCACCAGAACAAATTGTTTCATTTTATTCTCGTGCATGGGATAATACCCAAGTAAATTATTCTACTATTAAAAAGGAAATTTTATCCTTAGTATTATGCATTAATAAGTTTCAAAGTGATTTATTAAATCAAAAGTTCTTAGTCAGACTTGATTATAAATCTGCAAAATATGTTTTAGAAAAATATGTACAAAATCTACAAACTTATAACGGTTTACAATTTTTTGCTAGATAGCAAGCTATATTAAGTATTTTTGATTTTGATATTAAATGTATTAAAGGTAGTCAAAATTTAATTCCTGATTTTCTCACCAGAGAGTTTCTTCAAACAAGTACACTAAAATGAGTGAAAGAGGTAGCCCAAGTGGTCATGGTCAAGGTAAATCCCCTGTTGTTGGTCAATCCAGTAAGAATAAAGGAATTATGATTCCTCATCCAGTTAAACCAGTCTCTTCTGTGGACTTAGTCAATAGGTATCAAATTCTTGGTACCGTCCCAAAACCCTATAATACTGTTTTGGCTAGTAAACCTAAACCAATTGATCCCTTTTGGAGTCCCTCACAGGCTTCAACCCTAGTCATTAAAAATCTAACCAGCCTTCACAATTTTCACCAAACTATGAAGGTAACCTTTTTTATATTGAGCCTCTTATGAAGCCCAAAGATGATCCAGTCATCCTTGCTTCCCAGTTCTTCCCAACTGGTTGGCATTTTGTTCCCTTTGCCCCTTATAAATCATTAACGTTTTATAAGGACGTCCTTCTTAATACCGAGTCAATTTTTATTAAGCCCATTTATGATAAAAATGATAATTCAAAGATTATTTTTCACTCATTCTATATTAAGAAAATTATTTTCATACTTGAGTGGGGAAAACACCCTTCTGATCTTCGCACTCTTACAGAAGGAAAAGAACCTTCCCTTTGTAATTATTTTTGTTATTATGATTATATTGAAGCTTGGCAAAAGGATTTCTTATGCCAAAATCAGTCAATGAGTCATTCTTGGTTTATTCAATTTAATCATAAATTTAAGAGTCAAATCCCCTTTTTGGTTTATTCTTGGTGGTCAAGATATGGACCTTCTAGTGATATCTTCCCTGAGTCACTTCAGTCACAGGTTTACCACTACAAAAACCATGCTATTCATAACCCTAGGTATGATGACATTCCTATTTTGCTTCAGTTTATGAGTAAATACAAAATTTCATAGATTCTCAAATGGCAATACAATATTCATACGTCAGTTGTAGAACATATTTTTCATTTACATCTCAGAAAACTGTTGTTAATGAAATCAGTCAAGTAGCCATGGTAACCCGTATGTTTTTGGTAAAATGGTGGGATAAATTTAATATTGAAAGAATTATTGGTCAAGTTCAAAAGGAATTTCCTGGTAAATCTATTATTCTAATGTTAAGAATTGTTCCAGCTCTGAGTTAAAATTTTTAGCTTATGCCATTCAAGAAAGAGTTAATAAGCTTCATGAGGAAATTGAAGACAATGATTGCTCATCAACTTCTTCTTCTCAGAAGACAGTTTTCACTTTCAGTAACAATGAGGATCCATATGGAAGCATTAATCTCCAGGATGCCCAAGATCCATTTGCATAATCAACCCGAGCACCAATGGCCCACAATCAAGTATCCAATGCTGCTTGTCACAATTTATGCACCCGATGTGCATTTAGTCAAAAGTTGTTTATCCACTAAAAGCAGATGCCCCAATTATTCAAGCACACCGGATGACCCTACTTCAAGCATCCGATGTTGCTTTTCACTAAAAGCTGATGCCCTGAGTGCATTCAAATAGTAAAAAAAGTCACTAGTCATGTACTATTCATCAATAGTAGAAAATATCTGTAATCATTTATTTTTAAATAGTAATTTGTAATAGTCCTTTTCTTATTTTATAAAAGGAAGACTAAGTCATTGTTGAGAGGCAGATTGGTTTTAACCTCTTATTCTCTCTCATCTCTCCCCGCTAAAACCCAATGAACTTGTAAACCGTTGTAAGTTTGTGTCTTCCAATTTGTATATTGTTTTCAAATTCAATAAACAAGTTTTCTTTAATCTATCCTTATTTTATTAAACTTAAACTGTTGCTTGTTATATATATATATATATATATATTGTTTAAATACTCAACTGTGATGTCCCTTTTCCAATAATCCCCCTGCATCATTCATTTGTTTTGTACTTTTGTTATTACTTCCACCTTTTGTTATAATTTGTTTATTTTTAGTTTAAATATTCAATTGTGAGGTCCCTTTCCCAGTAATCCCCTTGCATCATTCATTTGTTCTGTACTTCTATTATTACTTCCGCCTTTTGTTATAATTTGTTTATTTTCAGTTTAAATATTCAACTGTGAGGTCCCTTTCCTAGTAATCCCTTTGTATCATTCATTTGTTCTGTACTTCTATTATTACTTCCGCCTTTTATTATAATTTGTTTATTTTAAGTTTAAATATTCAATTGTGAGGTCTCTTTCCCAGTAATCCCCTTGCATCATTCATTTGTTCTGTACTTCTGTTATTACTTCTGCCATAGAGAGAGAAGACGGTTTTAAAAGCATACCTCTTAAATAACATACATTTTATCAAAATGTTTGAAGATTATTTGATGACATTTTCGTAAATAAAAGGAAAACAAGTGGGGCTGTGGAATATCACATCATGTCACATCTTTTTTTAATATTATTTTTTAAAACAAGAATCTTCAAAACGACGTCGTTTTGATAAATGTATGTTATTTAAAAGAGGTATGTTATTTAAAAGGTATGCTTTAGATACGTCATATATATATATAACCCTAAATAAAGAATATTACTCCCTCAATCCCGTAAAAATTGGATTAAATTGACTTTTTTTACTCAAGTTGTCTATTTTTTTTTAAATCAAAATTTATATTATTTTCTTATAAATATAAGTGAAAAATTATAAAAATGTAAATAAGTATGTTTAATTATTAATTTTAAAATTAATCAATTTGACCAATAAAATCAAACTAAGCCAGTTTTTAAGTGACATAAAAAGTATATATATAGTAAAGATTTATTTTTTCCTCAAAATATTTAATAAGCAAGGTCTACTACCCTTACACTTCCTCCACTATTTTCAGCGGCTAGCTATTATCTTTGCAAATTTGCAATAGAGGAAAAGAAATAAAAATGAAAAGAGAAGAAGAAGAAGAAGAAGAAGAAGAAGAAGAAGAAGATGTTAATGGTGAAAACATAATAAGAAGAAAACATTTTAAATTCTCTTCCTTTTTTTTCCTCTCAAACTCACTGTGTTCCCATCTCTCTCTATATGTAGCGTAGAACATAGTACGATTTGGTGCGGTTGGAAGCCCAAACCGCACATGAAACCACTTGTGATCGGTGCGGTACAATTTTAAAATGTGCAGTGCGGCATTATTTGGCGTGATTTAGGTCCAAAATCAATTGAACATATATGTACTAAAAAACATCTTTTATATGAGAAAGAGAGAGCTTTGTTAGGTTACAATTTTGAAAACAAATCAGGATAAAATGGAGGTACAAAAATACAAAATTCTATAAACCAAGTCTACAATAAACACTCATTTTTAGTAAACAAGTCTGCAATAAATAAGTCTCCAATAAGAATCCATTTGCTAATAAAACTATCGACTTGAGAAATATCACTATAAGAGTGAGTCAGTGAGCATTGTGCCACTGTTATCTACCATTACAGCATTAATCAAGTGATAATGAAATATAATCAAGCAAGAGAAATTTTATAATATTATTTTCAAATACAGGCGAGCCGCAGACTAATAATGTTCGATACAATTAACTTGCAATAAGATTATTTTAGAATAAAAAATATCGCATATACCATCATATATGATCACATATATGTTTAACACTTTAATGATTAAATTACTATAGCAAAAGAAAACTTGCATAATTATAATAAAAAAACAAGAATAATAGCTACAAAAAATTCACAGACAATTGACAACAAATTCGCAAATTCCCTCAAAGTTTTAATTCGCAAACAACTGACAGCAGGATCATAAATTCACAATCCTCCTTAGTTCCTTTCCTCATTAGCCTAATAAATTTCTGGACAAAAAAAATTGACTAAGTAAACGGGATATTTACATAGTTGAAATAACCATCTTTGCGTAAAATATAAATAGAATTTTACAGACGATGAACTATGAAGTATGCACATAGAAGGAACAACAAATGTTGAGCAAAAAAGTAACAAAGCACAGCATAAAATCAAAAATTTGATAGACAGATAATAAGAAATTTAAAGCTAACAAATTTTTTACTACTTTGTATTAGTGCACATTTATTAAGGCTATTTTGATTTAATGATGATTACAGTGGTACTGATTATGACAAAATTAATGCATATTTATAATTAGAAAAGAAAACAAATACTTTTGTAAAATGCTTCAGAGGTAATCATTGTAAAATGACTTAGAGATCAAATAATGTTAGGTTGATCCATTTGATAAAGTAAGAACTTGCAATAGACTAGGAAGTTCAAGTTTACAAATCAGAGACATCGGGCAAGAGATCGAACAAAGAGATTGAAGGAAATATCGGACAAGAGATCAGATAAAGAGATTAAAGAAGACATCGGACAAGAGTTAAGATAAAAGATCAGATAAAGAGATTAAAAAAAGATGTCGAACAAGAGCTCAGACAAAGAGATCTAATTAATAAGGGATTGGATGAGACATTAGATAAATAGATCGAATCAGAGATCAGATATAGATTAGATAAAAGATCGGATGAGACATCAGACAAAGTCGAGATCAGATAAGAGATGGGATAAGAGTTCGAAGAGCTTAGATTTAATTACTTTGAGATCGGAGAGTGAATTAAGTAACTGAAAAAGTCGTCAAGCAGAATGCAAAGGACTGAGAGTTTGTAGAGTAAAAGAAAGACAGAGCTAAAACGAAAAAACGATTTCAGTCAGTTAAATAATAGAATGACTACTAGACAGCCAAAACATAAAGTCAATCAATATCGTAGAATGAACTAAAAGAAACTTTACTCTAAGATCCAAGTTTATCATGTCGTCGAGTGTAAACTTGGAAGTTACCATTAGGACATGAAAGCTTTCTTAACATACAACTATCTTGAAGATCCTGAAGTATACTGATAGAGATAGTTTGCCACAATACTCAGAGATAAGGCTATCATATGTAGCTACAGTAGATTGACACATGACTTCTACAACTATGCTACAGGACTTTCTAACGGGCAGATTTTCAAAGAAAATCTATAAATAAAGTTTTTCCTTCAAACATAAAAAGTGGTGATCAAAAAGAGATGATCGTACATTGATTAAAAAGATAGAGATGATCGAACAACGAGAATACAGAGATCGATCAAAGTTATACAAGAGTATGAAGCCAAGCACACTCTACGATATTGCAGAAGTGCACTCTAAGATCCAAAAATCACTCTACAATTTTTATAACAACGATTATTATTGCTAAGTCATTTAGAAGGCGAGCTTAAACACAACTTAGTAGCACCCCAAACTCAACTACAAGGACATTGAAAAGTCGAGACAGAGAACTCGCCTGATTCATAGTGGATCAGCTCCAGAGGGAGGTTGAAAAGTCAAGACAAAGATCTCGCCTGATTTTAAGTGGATCAACTCTAAAAGGAGGTTGTAAAAGTCAAGATAGAGTGTTTGCCTAATCATAAGGGAATTAGTTTTTCAGAGGGAGATTGTAATTAGTTCAGTAGAACCTTATCCTATAGTGGATGATCCTTGCTCGGTGGAATGAAAGAGAGGACTAGGAGTAGTTAGTCTCTGAACCTCTTAAAAATCACTGTTTCAATTAATACTTTATATAACTGTTGTACAATTTCAATATCAACTGTTATATAATTGTAATATCATCTAACCGGTTTTCATATTTTTATATCACTAAAGTCCAACCTGAGATCTTAATCTAATCTTAAAGAGGGTTTTATAAAAACACAATATTCTGATGTGCTTAACTGAAACAGATTAATTAATTATGGGGTAAATAATTTTAATTTGATATTTTGATAAGATCTATTCAACCCCCTTCTAAATATCATTATGCCATTTGAGAGTAACAATTGGTATTAGAGTAGTGTTCTCATCGAATAACTTAACTGCTTTAGTTGATCCAATAACATACAACAAAACTAGTTATGAGCATTGTGGTGGAAACAACACTATTATGCAATAAAAATAAATTCTCTAACTGGAAAGTACGTATGCAGACGTACATGGATGCAATAGATGGGCAACTCTTCGATGTTGTGCTTAAAGGTCCATATATTCCCACGAAGCTAGCTCCATCCCTTGAAGATCCAAATAAAGTCACTGTCAAGCAAAGAGCTGAGTGGACTGACAATGAGAAGAAGCTGATGGCTCTAGACAAGAAGGCTAAAAATATCTTGTTCACAGCTCTTGAAGATGATCTATTCGAAAATGTAGTCAACTATAGAACTATCAAAAAAGTGTGGGAAGTTCTCCTAATCATGCATGAAGTGACAGAAGAAGTCTGAGAAAATAAACAATCTCTCATCACTTAACAATATGAGATGTTTTCACAAATCTCTAGTGAAAACACCACATGTACCTATGAGAGATTTAACATTCTTCTCAATGCTTTAAAGGCCTTTAACAAGGTCTACCCAAAGAAGGATGTCAACATAAAGTTCACATGCGCTCTATCCAATGAATTGGATGCCAAGACCACAACTATCAGATAGTCAAAGAACCTTCATGAGATGATACTGCAACAGCTACATGAAAATCTACTCACCAATGAGCTGGAATTAAATTAAAGGGCTAAGACAACATCAACTACAAAAGGAAGAAGAACAAATAAAGGTGTTGCTCTTAAGGCTGCAAAAAGTCCTTCCATAGTCTCAATGGAAGAAGAAAGTGGATCAGAAGGTGAAAATAAAGAAGTTGTTGTTCTTGCCAAAAGACTAAAAAAAATCATGAAGAAAGGCAAGAGCAGTACCAGCAAATACTTCAGAAACTACAACAACAATAAGAAAGAATATGCAAAAGACCTATGCTACAATTGCAAGAATTCAGTACATTTCAGTGCTGACTGTAGTAAGCCCATCTGGGAAGAACTGAAGAAAGACAGAAAGAAGGAATTTTCCTAAAATGATAAAATGATATATCCAAGGAAATTTCAAAAGAAGGACGGAGGTCTAGTAGCTGAGGGCTCCTGGAGTGAAACTAAAAGTGACTCAGGCTCTGAGTCAAGTATAGATGAAGGACCTCACAAAGTCAACCTTTGCCTCATGGACAATAAAGCAATGCAGAGAATCACCACTGATATTCAAGAAATTGATATTAGTGAGGTAGTTGATTTTAACTCTCCCAATGTTAAAATGCAAGACATAAGAATTGCTTTATATGGCATAACTACTTATTTAGATAAATACATGAAGTGGTTCAGGATACTCTTAAGGAACCATTCTCTACTTCAAGTAGAAAATGAAAGAGTACAACTTGAGTTGGAAACAATTCAAGAAAATACTGCTTCTTTATCTAAACTTGAGGCTGATAATAACATCCTGAGATCTACCTTTGAACAGTTTGCACTGAGAGAGTCTACTCTAGTCTCCAAGATTGAGAAGCTAGAGAAAATGATTTCAACTTAGAATAGGTCTTCGTTTTCCATGGACTCCCTGATTTCTAGTCAGAGATTAACCTCTTACAGATCAAGTTTAGGATTTGAGGAAATGACCTCAAGTCAAAGTGTGGGAATGTGCATTAAGACTAATAAAAATATTGCTTCTATTTCCCACAGGATCAGTGTGTTTGTGAAATCAAGACAAGTCATAAAGCCCATTATTCAAAACTCTACTATTTCTACTGATCTCATTGTTATCTCTGTAAACAATAGATCTCACACTGGCCTAGGATTTAAGAAATCGTAGAGTAAGGACAGCACTGCGATCAAACAAAAAAGGATCATAGAGTTGGTGAAAACTAACTCTACGAACTAACATGGTAAAAATCGAATAACTTCTTGTCACTCTATGAATTCTCAAAACCATAGAGTAGTGTGGCAACAAAAATAGTTTAAGTCTAAAAGAAAGGCTAAGAGTCTAATTGCCTCACAAATGTCCAGGAAGACAAGGCTCCAAATCACTCACACAAGCATTCAATATATAAAATGTTATATCTGTCATAAATATAGACATATTATTGATGTGTGTAATTATAATGAATTTTCTTTGATTAGAAGACCCAAAATAAGGCAAATTTGGGTTCCAATAGAGACTAACCCATCTGGACCCAATAAAATATGGGTACTTAGAGGAAGCATGATTTCTCTAAGAAAGGAGCTCCACTGAGTTTAGTAAGTCTGTTACATGAAATAAGCATATAAGGAATGTTATAAGACTTTAATTAATTTTCTTAATGAAAAAGGATTTACTAGGGGTAGAGTAGACATAACACTATTCCTTAGGAAGAACAAGGATAAAACATTGTTATTATAAATTTATGTAGATAATATATTTTTTAGTTTTACTGACGAAAAGCTATGTGAGAGATTTGCTAAGCTTATGCAGAGTAAGTTTGAGATGAATATGATGAGTGAGCTGAACTTCTTCCTTGGATTACATGTGAAGCAGACTGATGAGGGCATCCTCATCCACCAAGCCAAGTATATCAAAGATCTATTGAAGAAGTATGGTTTGGAATTAACCACTCCTATAAAGACTCCCATGACTCCTACTATTAAGATAGACAAAGATGAAAATGGTAAAAGTATTGATATTACTCAATACAGAGATATGATTGACTCTCTCCTATATTTAACTACCAGTAAACCTGATGTTATGCTCTCCAAATGAATTTGTGCTAGATTCAAGTTAATCCTAAGGAGTTTCATTTAGTCTCTGTTAAAAAAATATTTAGATATTTCAAGGGCACTTCAGATTTTGGACTGTGGTATCCTAAGGAGTCTCCCTTTAATCTAATTGGATATTCAGATGCTGACTTTGCAGGATGCAAGATAGACAGAAAGACTACTAATAGAACGTGCCAACTATTAAGAAATAGACTTGTCTTATAGTTCAGTAAGAAGTAGAATTCTATTTCAACTTTTATTGCAAAAGCTAAGTACATTGCTGCTTGTTGTGCTCAAATCTTATAAATGAAGAATCAACTAACTGAGTATGAGTTTGAGTTTAAATCTATTCCTATTTATTGTGATAATACTAGTGCAATTGCTATAACTCATAATCTTGTTCTGCAATCTAGAACTAAACATATTGATATAAGGCATCACTTCATTAGAGATCATGTTTTAAATAATAATATCACTTTATATTATATTCTAACAGATGATCGACTTGTTAATGTATTTACGAAACCCTTAGATGAATCAAATTAAGATTTAATAAATTAATAAGTGAATTAGGCATGTTAAACTTAAGTTAAACATACATATATATTTTGCCTTGTAAGTCTAACCATGCAGGAAAAGATAGTAAAGTGTAATCATTTAGTAGTGGATTGTAGAGTGAATACTCTGCGAAGGACTACTCTATGAAAGATGAAAGCTATAACTCCACTCTACGAATTGTAGGACTAAGATCGTTGAGTAAGATATCAAGGATCAAGTCAGCAAGTGACGGACATACCTAGACAAAAGCGCGTATAAATAGACTAACAAGCGCATGTGACTATTGCATGCTTAAATTACAGCATGTCAAACCAATACAAGTCCAACATGTGTCCAACTTAGCCTAAAATGAGGGAAGTATCATATATTTCAAAATTTTCACTATTCAAATTATCGATTCAATTGCTTTGTGTTTTAGAACAAACCTTTTTCTCTCTAAACTCTCAAGCCCTAAAAATTTCAAAAGTACCAAATCTCACTCAAAATTCATCTCGTTTTAGAACAAATTTCATAGGAAAATATGTCTACCCACCAAATTGTCACTGGTAACTAGCTTTGCTTCAACAAGTTTGATGATGTTAACACCTTAGTTGCCAACATCTTGAAACTCATCAAAATTTCTAGATTTGAGTTTGTTCTAGGGGAGAGCACCAAGATCTACACAAATTTGGTTGTTGAGATTTATTTGAACGACAAGGAGGCCGATGGAGCAATCACCACCAAGGTCTTGGGAAAGACCTTGGTCCTGGACCCCAAGGAAACAACTTCCATCTTGGGTTTTTGTACAAAGGCGAAGACAACTTGTAGTTTGTGGAGATTAAGATAGGATTATTGGCAATGAATTGCCAACAAAAATCAATTGACAAAGGGCTGAAGAAGAAGAACTTCCCTCCAAAGTTTGAATTTTTGGCTGATGTAGTGTGGAAGTGTATACTCTGCAAAAATTCTGCTCATGACTCTGTGAGTGAGCTCCAAGCCCAAATCATGACGGCGATAGCTTTGGAGCTAGAAGTCAACTATGGGGTGGTTATCTATGGGTGAATAACCAAATGGTTTACTAACACCGAGAAGAGAAAGAAGGATGGAAAGCCTCTACCCAAGATGTACTACGGAAGATTCATCAGCATTATTCTAGGCAAGCTTCTGAAGAACCATCTGGGGGATAAGGATGGTGAACCATTGAATGTCAACAAAAGAATAACTTCTAGGCTCTTAAAAAATTAGAAGAAGAACCCAGTTGAGATCTCTCACTCAAAGCAATCTGAAAGTGAGAAAATCCTCATTGAGGTTCAAAGATCAGTGAAACTGTCTAAGAAGAGACCTGTAGCAGACACAAAGGATGAGTCATAAGGTTCAGCATCCTAACGCCCTGCTATCGCCTTTGCCTCAACAATTTAGTCTTCAAATCCAAAGAACCAAAAGTTGAAGGCTAAGGTGTAGAAAGAGATTCCTATAGATAATTAATAGGCTCCCATAGCTCTTGAGAGGAAGGAAATGAGAAAGATAAAAGGAAAGAAAAAGGTGAAAGACGAAGAGAAGGAGAAAACGGAGAAGATGATACAAAGGAAAGAGAATGAGGAGGTAACTACTAAACCAGGGTGGAAAGCTAAAAAACTAAGAAAGCAAACAACCATACCACCCCCATCGTAAGCTATGAAGCTTATGACCTAATGGTTGAGCAATATCATCGAACGCAAAGAGAAAGATAGGAGAAGACCGTTATTGAGACTAACCTAAGTTTGGGAGACTGGTAGGTAGAAGAGAATAAGAGAAAAGAGGAACTCTAGAAAAGGCTGGAAAAGGCTGGAAAAGCCTATCAGAAGTGAGGATCCTTCTGGGAAGAAGAGAAATATGGACATCATTGCTGAAGTTGATGAATTCTTAAAAGACATACTTCCACTCTCAGAATGAATGAGCACTGTAGAAGTTGTAGCTGGGATGGTTAGTATGCTAGAGCCTATTGTAATAACAGATGAAGATGATGTGGTGATTGTGATGGAACCATTTTCAGAGACAATTGTAGAAGATGAACCAATTATTGAGGGGGAGCCTCTAGCTGAGGGGGAGAGTGATCCAGAGATTAAAGTTATAGAGGGACAACATGTGCAGATTGTAGAGCAGACGATAATTTATTCCATCTGCTACCTGCTCTTGCCTCTACTTCAAGCTTTACACAACAAAGACTTCAGCTGGATCTCCTGGGGCTTTTTAAGGACAACGAACATCCAAGTGGTGGCTCAGAATTACCTCAATAACTCTAATTTTTCCAAGTACAATCTCACTAATGGAAGTGAACTTGATCACTTAGAGGGAACTTTCCAAAGGTATGTGTATAATGAACCCTCTATCCTTGAAAATATAACCATATACACCATCACAACCATAACTTATCAAAACACAATCTTAGAGACCCAAAACTCTACGATCGAGCCAAATGTACAATATTATACATCTTCACCACCAAGTTCTCCGATCGTCGAGGAATCTAACTTGACTACCTTAAAATGTCTTAACCTTAAACCTCATACATGTACAGATAAACCCTCAACCTTAAATACACATACATATATACCTTTTACATAATACACTAACTGAAAAACCCAACTTATACTAATTAATATTGATCAAATTTTTGAAGATATCAATATTGGTGATAATCCTACACTCTAAATTGCTATAAACAGACTCCTCCAACGTATTTCTATCGTCTCATCCAAAGTACAGATGGATCATATGTAAAAGGAAGTGGTCAAAGAATGTAGTAAAGGCTTTAAAGCCACTACGGAGGGGGTCAAGAAGAGTATGATCTTTGTTACCGAAGAAGCTTTAAAGCTTCCACGGTAGATAAAAAAGAAGCTAGGCGAGCGCATGAAGGGAATTATTGACACGGTAGTAGAGCATGTAGATAAGAAGAATGAATTTTACACTACACAAATAACCAAGCATTAGGAGATAGTGGAGAACCTATAGGACATTAACGCCAAATCAATTGATGCTCTTAATTGAAATGAGTTCGACATATAATAACCTAAGGAACTTGATCAAGTTATCAATCTAAAACACCGACAAAAAAATCACTAACTTAGGCATCAAAGTCACAATATCAGACAACAACTGATCGCACTGGTAGAGACTGTCAAGGACCTGATCGAAGAAGTAGCACAACTTCGAAATGATGCTGCCAAAAAGGGGGGGGGAGAAAACCATAATCAATAATAAAATTACCAATCATCGGTTGCTCCTCTGCCAGTTGCATTCCCTATTGATTGACCTTATGTCCAGCCTGGTTCGTCAAGTCAAGTCACCTTCACTGGCAGAAGGGTCCCTATAAATGACCGAGTATACTTGAATAGACAATCTCAAGGGGTTCATATTGCAGGAGAAGGGCAATTTTCTTACTCTCATTCTCTGGGGCCACAAGATTCCTTAGAATAGATTAAGCAGAGGGATAAAGAAGGAAGAAAGGAGTATTGTCGAAGGTTCGAGCAAGAAAGAAGAAATCTGCCACCCTATCTTTGAGTGCCTAGTAGAAGTCGAAACCAAGAAGATAAGATTTCTTTTATTTTTAATAAATGTAATACCTATAAGACTTGCAATATTATTTGTTGGTATTCATTATTCATTTCATTAAGTGTTGTAAGTTATTTTTGTAACAACACTTGATCATTTTTTTGTAAAAATCAAACATATATCAATATGTTCATACTTTTTTATAGACAATATTATTTCTAACTGTATCTAAAAATACGTTTAGATTATGTATTGTCTGCATTAGAGTTATTGATGATTGTTGAAAATTACTTATTTTTGTCATCATTAGATAAGGGGAGATTGTTAGTGCATATTTATGTTTAAGCCTATTTTAGTTTAATAATGATTACAGTGATGCTGATTATGAAAAGATTAATGTATATTTGTAATCAGAAAAGAAAACAAGTAATATTGTAAAGTTCTTCAGAGATAATCATTGTAAAAGGACTTAAGGATCAAATAATGTTAGGTTAATCCATTTGATAAAGTAAGAATTTGTAATAGACTAAGAAGTCCATGTTCGCATATCAGAAACATCGGGCAATAGATTGGATAAAGAGATTAAAGGATATATCGGATAAAAGATCCGATAAATAGATTAAAGAAGACATCGAAAAAGAGTTTGGATAAAAATTAATTAGGTAACGAGATTAAAAAAATGCCGGATAAAAGTTCAGACACAGAGATCTAATAAGGGATCATTTAAGACATCAGACAAAGAGATCGGATTAGAGATCAGATAAGATATCGATTGAAACATTAGACAAAGTGATCGAATAAAGAGATCTGATAAGACATCATATCAGATATCTGATCAGAGATTGAATATAGATCAGATAAGAGATCGGATAAGAGCTCGAAGAGCTGAGACTTAGTTACTCTGAGATCGAAAAGTGAACTAAGTAATTGGCAAAATCATCGAGCAAAATGTAAAGGACTGAGAGTTCGCAGAGTAATAGAAAGATAGAGCTAAAATGAAGAAACGACTCCAGATAGTCAAATAGTAGAACGACTACAAATAGTGAAAATATTGAGTCAATCAATGTCGTAGAATGAACTACAAGAAGATTTATTCTAAGATCCAAGTCTATCATATCGTAGCATGCAAACTTGGAAGTTACTGTTGGGACATGAAAGCTTTCTTAACACACAACTATCCTAAAGATCCTGAAGCGTGTTGACATAAAGAGAAAGGTCTAATCAGTCGCAACTCCAATAACTATATTTGGTAAAGACAGTCTGCCACAACGCTTAGAGGTATGCCTGTCACAGACAGCTACAACAGATTGACACATGACTTTTGCAGCTATGTTACAAGACTTTCTAACGGGCAGATTTTTAAAGAAAAATTATAAATAGAGTTTTGCCTCCAGACTTAAAAAGTGGTGATCGAAAAGAGATGATCGTACATTGATTAAAAAGATAGATAAGAATGAACAATGAGAATACAGAGATCTATCAAAGTTATATAAGAGTCTGAAGCCAAGCACACTCTACGATATTACAGAAGTACACTCTAAGATCTAGAAATCACTCTACAATTTTTGCCAACCATTACTGCTGCTAAGTCATTCAGAAGACGAGCTTAAACGTAACTTCGCAACACCCCAAACTCAACTACAAGGACATTGAAATGTTAAGACATCGATCTCGCCTAATTCAGAGTGGATCAGCTCTAGAGGGAGGTTGTAAAAGTCGAGATGGAGTGTTTACTTGAATATTAAGGAATAAGTTCTTCATAGGGAGATTGTAATTGGTTTAGTAGAACCTTATTCTATAGTGGGCATCCCTGCCCGGTGGAGTGGAATAGAGGACTAGGAGTGTTTAGGCTGTGAATCTATTAAAAATCACCGTGTGATTTACTGTTTTATATAGCTACTATACAACTACAATATCATCTGTTATATAACTGCAATATTATCTGACTGGCTTTTATATTTTCATATCACTAAAGTCAGACCTGAGATTGTAATCCAATCTTAAAGGGGGTTTTACAAAACACAATATTTCGTTGTGCTTAACTAAAATAGATTAATTAGTTATTGGGTAAATAATTTTAATTTGATATTTTGATAAGATCTATTCAACCCCACTTCTTGATCTCATTGTGCCATATGAGAATAACACTTTAGGTGCATGTAGGGGGAAGAGGTTGTACAAGAAAAAATGGGGGTGAAAAGTGTAACCTCCAAATATAAATCTTATATCCAAAATTATTTTTAAGTTTTAGTCTCGAATTTTATGGGATGAATTAGGTTTGAACAAGACTCATCGCTTAATAAACACACATATAGAATGATGTTATTATGTTAGGGAGTAATTATTATTGGAATTAGTATAACTTTTAGAGTAGATAAAACATAAATATCACCACACTTGAAAGTTGAGACACTTGCTTAATCTAACAATAATACTTTTTATATGATAGCTGAATATTTATGAAAGTAACTAAAGGGTGTAGCAAAATCAAATTTTCAAGAAACTAAAGAGTGTAAGAAAAAAAATAGGAAAAGTAAAGTTTTGTACAAAAAAATAAACCTTTTTGTTTCACAAAATCCAAGCCAATACATGTATAAACCAAAATCAACAAAATCATAATTGATCCACAAAATCTAACACATACATAAACCAAAATCAACAAAATCATAATTGATTCACAAAATCTAACACATGCATAAACCAAAATCGAGGAAGGAAAGAAAGTACTTGCTTGTGTGAACGGAAGAAGTCAAGGTGGAGCTACTCCTTGTGAAAATGGAAGAGAACTTTGAAGCTACTAGTGTTTACTGAAGTTGGAGAAGGAGAAAAGAAGGAGAGGCAGAGAGGAAATAAAGACTGGAGGAACCGAGGAGGCAGAGACGACGAGGCATAGAGGTAGAAAGAGAACTTTGAAGCCTTTGTTCTCCAATAGAGAGGCGGTTCAGTAGACGATCTGATTGCTCACTGGTCCCCTGAAGAGTCCTACAAGTTCTCAGGTGTGGACAACACCTCTTCTCTCGCAACCATTAGCCATTCTTCTTCTTTTTTGAATTGTTCTCTTCTTACCCACAGTTCTTCCCCCTCTTTCCCTTACTATCGTGATTGGAAGTTCAATTTTGAGTTCGATTGTAAACCCAAGGTTTATTTTTTTGTGAATAAAATATTGGTTTTTATGTTGATCTATTTATGGTTTTGTTTTGTTTTTATTTTATTTTTTTTTATTTTTAGTTTTTGGGAATTTCTTAGTTTGATGATTTGAGGTGGTTTAGAAGTTTTGAATGCACTTTAGGGCCATGTTTGGTTGATTAGAAAATGATTTAAAGACATTGAGATGAAACTAAAGTTAGTACTTTTGTGTTTTTAATTGACTGCTTATGGAATTGCTTTATTTACTGATTCCTAGTGTTTCAGAAGGCATGTTGCACTTTAAGCCTTGTTATCTTGATGAAAAAAAATATGGAAAGATATATGACATTATAATGAAGTTCAATGTTTTATCTTGGCGATTTTTTATTTTATTTATTTACATTTAATTGGGGTTTCCTATGTCACAAAATACAAAAATGAAGAACTCACTTTATTGTATTGAAATGTTACTTTATTTTATTAAACTATCAGTAGCTATTTATACATTGACACTGCTTAGAAAGTAAGCTAACAATAAATTAGAAATTACACATACTGCCCTTGAGATATAAACTAACTTTAACCAACTAATACTTATTAATACTAATAACTAATTCTATGTATGAACTGATAACTTAGCAACATGTTTGTCCTGTTCTATTGAGATATTATGATTGTTTATATCTGTATTACCCCTTAAAGTTGGAAGGGTGAAAGAGATTGCAATCCCAACTTGGACAACAAATTAATGATGTAAAAAAGTAGAAGCATTTGCTTCAATAAAAAAATCTACAGGTTGTTCTGCTGTAGGAAGATGATGGGTAGAAATAACCCCTTTGACAAGCTGATCCCTTACTAGATGACAATTAATGTCAATATGTTTAGTCTTTTCATGAAAAACTGGATTAGATGCTATGTAAAGGGCTGCTTCATTGTGACAATACAGTGATATAGGAAAAGTAGGATAGACATGAAGATCTTCAAGAACAACTTTAACAGACATAAGTTGATTAGTGGTTTTATTACGTATTTATTAAGTACTTTTAGCCTTAATAATTTGTGAATCTTTAAGTATTTTTGTGGTTTTATATGTGTTTTTTTTTCTTGTTTTATAGATTTTGGTTTTATGTTACTTTTATGGTTTTGTTATCTTATTTTATAGGACTTTGTATGTGGACCTGGGCGTTTGAATATGGATGCAAAATGATCGAAGGTTGTAGCCAAGGGTAGGTGTAGGGGATGTTGGGGTACCAACTTTTGGGTGTTGGGGTGTGGCACAGGATAAAGCCAGATGCTGTCGACGAAGCTTACGCACTGCCTGCAATTTAGATTAGGCGTCAGAGGGAGCAATTCTTGAGCGTCGGGGCGCAGGACTTGCAGAAAGTGGGCGCTGGGACGTGGAATGTTGGGCGTCGAGGCGCCGCATCATGTAGATGCCTGATGGCTAGGGTTTTTTGTGTTCTAAACCTTGGACTCTATAAATACAACATGTTCTTCATCTAAAAAATAGAAAGTGCAAAAGGCGGCGGCTGGAACTGTAATATCCCAAATATTTTATAATTGATCTGAAAAGATCTAATTAAGGTTGTCAATTCAAAACCTAAGAAGGATTTCCCAAGCATACCTTGAGCTATTTGAAAGATAAAATACAACGCGAAACTACGATCGTATACAATTAAAAGGTTAAAGAATTTAACCTAATTTGTGTTATGTGATTAGTAAAGCTTGAATTGAGCTTTTAAATGAGTTCTGTGAATTATCTATGTGTAGGATTTTGTGTTTTGGTTTGAGTGATTAACCTTAACATTTATTAAAAATCAGAAGTCAATTTAAGGTACAAACCTAAATTGGGAAAAAAGTTAAAACCTAAACCCTAGGGTCTAAACCTTAGAAAATAACCTAGGCTCTAGAGAGAAACGTGTAGGTCAAATTGACATTTCATTTCAAGATTCAACATTCCCACGATTTGAAAACACGTAACAGTCAATAAAAAATTTCCTCGAAAAACGTATAAAAGCACTATTCACGAGGTGACATTTTTCATTCGTTTGACTGTTTCTTTCATCTGTAGGACTTCTTACATCTCACAACATAGTGATAATATGAGGTTTAGATGTCAGGGAACCAGTAAAAATTTTAGGGAAAAAAGACGAAAATGTCACGATTTTCGAGAAAGCGTTTGTCATCTTTTTGAACATTCTTTTTGACTTTTTACATTTCACGATATAGTATTTATACGGAGAATAGATACCAGGGAGCCACTGATTATTTTCCAAAAATAAAACGTAAAACGCTCTTCAAACGAAAACCTTTTCCATTTCATTTTTGAACGTTCCGCTGAAGGATATAGTGTTTGTATGCAACAACGATGCGTAATAAGCAATAAAAGTTTTTCTCGAAAAGCGCATCGAGAATAAGACGAAAAATATTTTTTCAACTTTTTGGTCGTATAACCATTTTCTGAGAAATGGTCGCCAAAAATACTATTCATCGAAAAACGTGTCAAGTCTTTTGGACTTTTTACTTCACAAAATAGTGTTTATACGGAAAAAAAACTCAGTAATATCAAAATTTTAAATTAGTATAAGTTAACCATTTAGTTAGAATCAGACTGTTATATAATTAAACTGCTAATTCATCCGTGTTATTTTCTTCAAATGCAACATAAGATAGATTAACATAAAATTTGAATAATCAAATTTATGAGATTAATACCGAATTATATTATTCAATTATAATTTGTGTCTAAAATGAAAGAAATTTATCAATCGCATCACCCGTTAGATGTATTTAGGAAAAATACACAGAAGATTATCCGAGATTAATTCAAGGAAAACTTTGAGGGTCAGACGAGACATCATATTAATAGTGTATGATGTATTTTATGAATAAAATACGTATAACTAATTAAAATTGATATTACTAATGCGAAATATTTTAAAATAATTGTACGCGATTTATCCTAAAAGTCAAAAACGGAAAAAGGAGTGGGTAAGAGTGTGGCTAACACACGTTGGCACACGCTTGCACACGCTGGCACGCACATGGCACACGCTAGGTACGAAAAGACTAAAATACCCTTGGTCTTTTAAACTAATGACCAAACTACCCCGACCTTTGGTTTTCCTATAAATAGGAAGCTTAACTCATTCATTTCTACAATAATCTTCAAAGCAAAATTCCTACAATCAAGAGATTGCAAAGAAATGGTTAAAGCTTGCAATAATAAAAGGTACGATTCTTAATCGTTATTATGCTTAAAGTTTTATTTTATCGATGAGACTCAAGAACATGAGTCGTAGCCATGTACGATTTTTCGTTCTCCGTGTTCCTCATTACTTGAGCAAGTCGTTGTTATGTAAAATTTCATTTCATAGTTTAAAGCTGAATGTACATCGTAGCCATGTACGATTGTCGTTCTTCGTGTGTTCTTAAGCAATATTTATAAATTGTTATAATCAAGTAAACAAGTCATTATAATGACCAAATTTTGTTAATTATAAAGTGTTATAATCACATATGTAAGCAGTTATAATGCTCAAATTATTTCAAGTATGAAATTCAAAAGCTCAAGAACATTAGTCGTTACCATGTACGATTTTTCGTTCTTTGTGTGTTCTTGAGCAAAAATCATAATTTCTTACATAAGTAGGTTTATGATTTTGTAATTTAGTGTTATGGACGATGAAACATGATGGCCTTGCTAAATAATACTTGTGGCATCATGTTTTAGTAGTCAAAATAAAGAACGATAAAACTTTGTTCTTTGTGTTCTTCGATTCGTTCTTGAGAAAAAGTTATAAATCGTACATAAGTAGGTTTATGATTTTGTCTTTTTTATGTTATGAAGTGTTATGGAGTATTAGAACATGTTATCTTAGCAAATTAATTCTTGAGGTATCATGTTTCACCAATCGGATCAAAGAAAGATAAGTCTAATATACTCACAGACTGTTTTAGCAAATTTCCGAAAATTTAAAGTCAGAATCTGCCTTAGAAATACAAATTAAAGTTGTAGAAATTAAAATTCTAAGAAATTTAGACTCAAGAATCACTTCAAAATATTTTCGTATGACAAAATTATGACTGTTACTGTAAAAGAGGTCAGAAATATGAATCAGTTTTAGATCAGTCCCATTACTAGGAAATATGTGTAAATCAGTAAGGAATCTTGAACCTTGGTCTGAATAAAAGTTGTAGATACAGAAGTTACGAACACGTAAAATTTTGAACGACTCAAAAATATTTTAAAACAAAGAAGTTGTGGCCATATAATCGAGTCGAGGTCTAGCAGCCAAACAAGCTGCCTATTTTTTAAAAAGTGGCTTAAAAATTAGTTTTTGAGTTGGACAACGTTCCAATTAATTTCACCTATGGAATTAGTCTAGTTAAGTTATTCTAAGACTTATTCAAAAAGAAAAATTTGATGACCTAACATTCGAGGACTTGTAACCCTTTTGTAGGCGTTTAACGATTTCCCAGGAAACCTTAAAACAGTTTCAAGGCAAGTTCTAAACCCTTATGTGTTAATTGTTATGTAATAGATGATATGTGAAGTGTTTAACTGAGGTTTACAAGTCTTCTAACTGTTATGCATTATATTTACGATTTATGAAAATGATTTATACACTTTGTGTGTCAATATGATATAAAATGTGATATAAATTGTTGGAATGTGAGTTATATGTGATATTAAATAGAGAATTATGTTTAGTCAATGCATGTTAAAGTTTATATGAAAGCATAAACTGTATATGTGTTGTATGTTAAACTTGTTGAACCGTCGTGCTCATTCTTATGTGTTTCATGTTTATTACTTATATTTGTATAAGTTATAATGACTGTTGTAATATGAACAAACAAACATGTAACCGAATATTGAATGAATGATATAAATTATTATCATCAGAATGTTGTTATGTCTTTATTTTGATATAACCTAGAATTGTTAAAACTTAACATAGTATTGATAGTGATCTATTTATCTGGATGAGGATCGGTAAATAACTTGTGAGTGTTGTACATCCGAGACAGGACTAAGCGATGTTGACTGGTTAAATCCATCGTTAAGGTTCCTCGGACATAGGTATAACTCGTTATTACTATTCTGAATATTGGATAAGTAGGATTATTAATATGAAGAGATATCACTATAAACAAATATGTTTCGAATGAGGGTTTTAACTAGTTGGGTAATGTTCTGTACGGAAAGAGAATTTTGCACCGGACAAAGATACAACCATTTGTCACGGATAAAGATGCAAACATTTATCACGGGTGAAGATACAAGCATTCACCGCGAGATTCTCTGTTCCCAAGAGCCGTCCTAATGATTTAATGTCGTGGATGTTGGAACATGTAAAGTTATAGAATATTTAAATTTTAAGGTTAAAATTAGACCGTTATATATGGTGTTATCCATTTATACAGATGAAATACAAGTTTATAATTGTATACTTATGAGATTAAGATCAAGTTAAGATCCAGGGACAAAGTTAAGAGAAATTTTTAATGTATAGTCTAAAATAAGATTAATTCAACCAATATGATTATGGGATCATTGGTTAAGTCAATAGATGTATGAAATTAATGCATAAGGTCCGCCGCAGGTAAAAGTGTGGTGGATTTTGGGGGCGTTACAGGAACTCATTTTTGGGGAACTAGTGCAACTAATATCAACACCAATTGAAGCAAGGGATTGAAGGATTTCTTGGAGATGGAAGATGTCTTCAAAACAATTTTTCATCTTTAACCTTTTTCTTTACTTTTTGTTTTCATGGATGAATGATTAATTTTTGTAATAAGTTTGATTTATTTGCTATGAATTAAACTTACAATCTAAGATTTTAATGGAACCCAATATGTAGTTTGAATTAAATCTCTTCCTCTTTGATTATTGTTGGCACATGTAAATGGTTTGTCATATTATGCATTTTATGTTTAATTGTTTAGCCAGTAATTAGCGAAGTATCCTATATGAAATTAGGAAATGGATTATAGCGCTTTGAAATTGGGAAATGAACTATAGTGCTTTGACGCAAATATGATGACAATCCATCATGACTAATTAATTAAAGAGAGAGTTAGGAGATTTGAATGAAGTGTTAGGGGAAATTGTAATTATAGATTTTCTTATTTCATAGTTAGTTAGCGTAAATATATGATGTTTAAATAAGATTGACTTGATATAAAATCGGTAGTTAGAAAGCGTTATAGACAATTCCTTATGGGATTGACAAACTCTACTTATCATTATATTACTTGTTGATTGTGTATGCCTGCACGTGTTTTTAGATTGCAAAACGAACCACCGAGACTTGGCGTAAATTTCGGGGACTTATTGTTTTGTTAATCGTGATTGGAAACAATCCAAAATCAGAATTGTGATTATAGTTCCGATTTCGCTCAACAAGTTTTTGGTGCTGTTGATGGGGAATTATTTTGTCTGATGTTTTTCGATATTGATTTCAATTGAGTTGGTCTTAATTTAAACTTTTATTTGTTTTAATTTCGCAAGTTTGAATAAGATATCAGGCTGATGACTATAAAACAAGTGTTAATTGGGAGGCAACCCAAGGTTCACTAATTTTTTCATTTAGTTTAGTTTTGTGTGTTCAAGTCATATCTCATCAAACAACATGATAAGTAGATTTTATATCTATTTATTGGGTATTTTTAGGCTTAATTATTTGTGAGTTTTTAAGTATTTTTAATATTTTAAGTGTTTTATTTATTATTATGTATTTTTAGTATTTTATATTATTTTTATTTATTTTTAATTAATTTATATTTGATCTTGTGGGAAAAATAAAAGCTAATAGCACTTTTGTAAATTCTGCTAAGGGAGTTGCATTTTCGTAATTAAGCAACTTCAGATGGCAGAATCGTAATTAAACCGAAAAGTGGTGACCAGTGGCATTTTCGTAATTCACCGGAACATGGTCTGTGCGCAATGCACGCTTGGTGTTAGGAAGGTCAGTGGGCGTGCACAAGGCACGACGCCGTTTGGGATTGGCAGCAAGCAGTGGACGCGCATGGCGCGGAGCTGGGAAGGGAAAAGACAGCGTGCAATGCGCGGCCACGTGAGGTTGGCACAGGCGCGTGTTAACGGTAATGAAGTGGATGGCGGCTACTTTTTTTTTTTCTTTCTCTCTCCTCTGCCGCATGGGTCCAGGCTGTTTGGTTGTTTGTTATTTTCCTTTTTCGTGTGGTTTCATCAGTAATATCAAATAAATTAAGGAATCCAAAAGCAAATTAGAAAAGGAAAAATAAATACTAATTTTTATATTTATTTTATTTTGTATTTTAAATCCTATCAGGCTTTGGAAATAATAAATCCTATTAATGTCAAGAGGATTATATTGCCTATAAATAGAGGGCTTGAGATACAATATAATATACAACTTTTATTAGAAAAATTCTCTTTTATATTCTTTGGTGTTCTCTACAACTATGAGTAGCTAAATTATTTTTCTTGGTTTAAGTGATTGAAGCCATCAAGATTCATACACTGTGAGGTCTAACTTATTTTAATTATTCAGTTTATATTTTGAGTATTGAATATTCTTCTGTGCTTAATTTTTATGATTGATTTGTTTAATTGCTAGAATGCATACTAGTTTATTATTCGTTGAAATCTACTGCTAAATTTAATTTGCGAAGCAACTAAGATTAATAATTATTTTGCAGATCTAAAGATTGTTAAATCTTAGGAAGAATATTCATCTAAATAAATGCAAACGCTTGGATTGTGTTGTTTAATTCAATGATTTCTCTAATTCTTAAAGTTACTATTAAATTAAATATTTAGTGCTTGTTTGAGATTATTTAGTAGTAAGGGTAATTTAGATCGCTTGTTTCTACTTAACTAAAATTAAGGAGAAATAGAAAAATTATTCGAATGGGAGTAATTAATCCACGTTGAATATTTAAAATATGAATTGAGTTATTTTTGCATCAATGATCAATTGTAAATTTTTGATGGTGGATGATAATTTAAACCAAGGCTTTTTCTTCTTATTTATTTCATTAAATTACTTGCATATTTATTTTAGTTAGTTTTATTTAAACTATTTTTTTAATTAAAAACCCTCCAATTTTGGTTTACAAAACATAAAATTAAATTAATCATTCTCTGTGGGATCGACTCTTACTTGCACTACTACATTAATATTTTTTCAAAGTAAGATTTTATTTTTTGGGTGCCTACGATAGCACACCAAATTTTGGCGCTGTTGCTGGGGAATGATTTTAATTTAATTTTATGTTTTTTTTTATTTTAGTAATTTTTCTTAGATTTTATTTTTCTAGTTTTTCATAATTTAATTTAGTTGTGCAAGTTCATGATGGAAGTCATGCATGATTATGTCAATGAGGTAACTATTTCCTCTCTTGAGCAACAAAATAATTATCTAACTTCTCTTGTTTGTCAATTGGCTGCAGGTAATGCACAACCAATGGAAGCTTGTAGGATTTGTGCTGTGGTAGGACATCCAACTAATATGTGCCTCATTCTTCGAGAGGAGTCTTATGAACAAGTCAATATAGCAAGTCGTTTCCCTGGTCAATCCCAATGAAAATATGATCCCTATTCAAAAGAGTATAATTCTGGATGGAGGGATCATCCTAATTTTGGCTATAAGAATCCACAAATGAATCCGTCTGCAAATCAGAATTTTTCAAGTTGTCAACAATATATTCAGCCATATCCCCAACAACAACAGGGCCAATCATTTAATTCTGATATATCTTTAGAGGATATGATTAAATTAATTGAAATTAATAATTTACAATTTCAACAGGATACTTTGCAATTTCAACAAGACATGAAGGCAAGTATTTAGGAAAATAATGCAATTATTCAGCGTTTGGGTACTCAAATGGGATAAATGACAATCGCAATTGATCAATTGGAGGAGCAAAGTTCTGCGCAAGTACCTTCTCAAACGGTGGATAATCCAACGGAGAATACAAGTGCACAAGTGTTAAAAAGTGGTAACGATGTAGAAGATCCAAAAAAGACAGTCCCTTCATCACCGAAGCAAGAGAAAGCAAACAATATCAATGAAGCGGACAATGTTAATGTAGACGATGATGTTATTTTTGATGATGTAATGCCTAAGGTGGTGGAAGTTGTTGAGGAAATAAACTAGTAAAAGTTAGAGATTGCAATTACCAACAATTTGGAGTTAGATAAAGAAGAAGCAATTGAGTTGAAACAAGATTTGAAAGAGGATGAAGCTCCATTAAATTCTTTGCCAATGATTTTTGATAATAATGCAATTATTTCCATTCCATTGTCTGTTACTCATAACAAATTTTTATATTTTGTTTTATAGGATACCATTCTAAATTTAAAGAATCTTCATAGTCATCTCCAATATTTATTACTTGAAAAGAGAGTTGAACATTCATGTCGAATGCAAATAAGATTGAATCTATCGATGAAAAATAATATGATGGATGGGGTACTCAAAATTCATGAAGTAGGAGTAATGTAGTAATTTGGCATGCTGTCGAGCCAATGACGATAAATAAAGGCGCTACTTGGGAGGCAATTCAAGGGGAGTATAATTTTCTTTCTTTTTATTTTTGCATTTATATTTTAGTTATCTGTGCCTTTTTCTTTGCATTTTATTTTACATTGGGGACAATGTAAATTTTGAATGTGGGGGAAGGGATTTAGGATTTTTGTTATTTTTAGGTCATATTTTTTTAAGAAATTTTAAAAATTTTGAAAATTTGAATTTTGTGGGTAAATTCACTGCAAACCCTCACGAAACACAACTCGTCCACTTGGGATAACCTTGGGGTTTAAAGTCTTGTTGCATATGCAAAGTGTAACCGTATTTCCTACGAAAATAGGGTAGTTTTTTTATTTTTAGGATGAGTCACTTGAGCAATGAGTTAATTGGATTTTAAATTTTTAGCCAATGATAAAATCTTGATTTTGTTTAATAACTCTTGGAAAAATAATAAATTTTTGCTTAGTCTAAATTTTGACTTATTGTTGATATTTACTTTGTTTGAGATCCTTAATTTTTATGCACTTATATCCATTTGTTTGAGCTAGTTTTAATTAAGAAAATGTTTAAATGGTTAAATGCTTATGACAGTTATTTGTGCGCTCTATATCTTATTTGATCATTATTTAAAGTGAAATATAAGGCAAAATATAACTTGGAGGAGATGATTTAGATAATTTTTCTAGGATTATTATTAAAGGAAAAAATTATGTGGTGGGTTGAGATGGAGCGTAAAACGCACTCACTCATAAACACTTGAAAAAGTGAGATGGAACATAAAATGCACTCACTGAATAAGAAAAAAAAAAAAAAAAAAAAGAGGAAGGAAGAAAGAAAAAATGGGATGGAGCATAAAATGCACCCATTAAAAGGAAAGAAAAATGAAAAAATATTTGAAAAATGTATATTAATAATCTTAGTATATATAATTGTTTAAAAGTCTTTTGATGTTCTAGTATATATTTGTCTATATTAGCAAAGAGTAATGTGAAAAATAAGTATATTGAGTTTTGTTGTATATCTTTTATGAGGTAATTAATGACCGAAACCTATCTGAGTTTTGCTTAGTTTGGTGCATTTAGATTCGCACACGCAAGATGGGTCTTAAGTAAAGTAAAATTGATAAATATATTGAAATTCTGAATTTTGCATAAATTTTAAAATTTTCTTTGAGTTATCATTAAAAAAATCTTTGAGTCTGATGTTGAAATTTGTATTGATTTGTTGCTCGAGTAAGTTGTTTGGTTATTAGTTTTCATTTTATAGTTTTTGTTCTTGATTTACTTGAAGACAAGCAAAGAGTTAAGTGTGGGGGTATTTAATAAGTAGATTTTATATATATTTATTGAATATTTTTAGGCTTAATTATTTGTGAGTTTTTAAGTATTTTTAGTATTTTAGGTGTTTTATTTATTATTATATGTTTATATTATTTTTATTTATTTTTAATTAATTTTTATTTGATCTTGTAGGAAAAATAAAAGCTAATGACACTTTTGTAAATTCTGCTAAGGGAATGGCATTTTTCGTAATTAAGCAACTTCGGATGGTAGAATCGTAATTAAACCGAAAAGTGGTGACCGGTGGCATTTTCGTAATTCACCGGAACATGGTCTGCGCGCAATGCGCGCTTGGCGTTAGGAAGGTCAGCTGGCGTGCACAAGGCACGACGCCGTTTGGGATTGGCAACAAGCAGTGGACGCGTGAAAGACAGCGTGCAATGCGCGGCCACGTGAGGTTGGCACAGGCGTGTGTTCCCACACGCCAACGGTAATGAAGTGGATGGCGGCTACTGTTTTTTTTTCTTTCTCTCTCCTCTGCCGCATGGGTCCAGGCTGTTTGGTTGTTTGTTATTTTCCTTTTTCGTGTGGTTTCATCAGTAATATCAAATAAATTACGGAATCCAAAAGCAAATTAGAAAGGGAAAAATAAATACGAATTTTTATATTTATTTTATTTTGTATTTTAAATCCTATCAGGCTTTGGAAATAATAAATCCTATTAAGGTCAAGAGGATTATATTGCCTATAAATAAAGGGCTTGAGATACAATGTAATATACAACTTTTATTAGAAAAATTCTCTTTTCTATTCTTTGGTGTTCTCGACAACTATGAGTAGCTAAATTATTTTTCTTAGTTTAAGTGATTGAAGCCATCAAGATTAATACACTGTGAGATCTAACTTATTTTAATTATTCAGTTTATATCTTAAGTGTTGAATATTCATCTGTGCTTAATTTTTATGATTGATTTGTTTAATTGCTAGGATGCATACTATTTTATTATTCGTTGAAATCTACTGCTAAATTAAATATCAAATTCGTAATTGTTTGATCACTTTAATTTGCGAAGCAATTAAGATTAATAATTATTTTATAGATCAAAAGATTGTTATATCTTAGGAAGAATATTCATCTAAATTAAATGCAGACGCTTGGATTGTGTTGTTTAGTTCAATGATCTCTCTAATTGTTAAAGCTACTAATAAATTAAATATTTAGCGCTTGTCTGAGATTATTTCGTAGTAAGGGTAATTTAGATCGCTTGTTTTTATTTAACTAAAATTAAGAAGAGATAGGAAAATTATTCGAATGGGAATAATTATTCCACGTTGAATATTTAAAATATGAATTGAGTTATTTTTTCATCAATGATCAGTTGTAAGTTCTTGATGGTGGATGTTAACTTAAACCAAGACTTTTTCTTCTTATTTGTTTCATTAAATTACTTGCATATTTATTTTAGTTAGTTTTATTTAAACTATTTCTTTAATTAAAAAACCCCCAATTTTGGTTTACAAAACATAAAATTAAATTAATCATTCTCTGTGGGATCGACTCTTACTTGCACTACTACATTAATATTTTTCCAAAGTAAGATTTTATTTTTGGGTGCCTACCACAGCACACCACTACAGGAGACTGTCATTATTGTGGATGATAACTGACCAATTAACAGGGAAGTTCAGTGCATTTAATTCTTTGATGTAATACTTTGAGGACAATGTCAGTTCCAAGTTTGGAAGTCCTCTATGTTTTGTTGTGATATTCTTTGTTTGGTTTTAGTGTTTTTTCTTAAAGTGTTAATTCTAGTTTATGTTATATCTCTTGAGCATTGATTTGATTTGAATAGGGCTACGACCAATGATATGCGATGATTGGTCAGATTATAACTCGTAGAAAATGGATTAACGTTGCTTAATCTGTGTGCTTGACTTTTTGTTAGTTAATGCATTGCTTATGATCCATTTCACTTTGAGCATGTGTCCATTTGTAATAAGCGAGTCATATGCTTAGAGAAGGCTTATAAGATTGAAGACTTGTGGAAGATAATACTAAACTCTATAACATGTTTAAAACATCACTCGAGGCGAAATACAAACAGTTTGAATAGAAATCCATGTGGTAAGTTGAGATGGAACGTAAAAAGCACTCACTCATAAACACATGCTTAGGTGATATGGAGCATAAAATGCATTTACCTCTGAAATATAAATAAAGTAGAAAATAAAATG
Organism: Hedera helix; assembly: GCA_947179155.2. NCBI lineage: Eukaryota > Viridiplantae > Streptophyta > Magnoliopsida > Apiales > Araliaceae > Hedera > Hedera helix. The sequence goes on along the minus strand of OX359272.1, from coordinate 17,222,758 downwards.
AATAATAGTAAAAAAATTAAATAGCAACTCATGTGGTGGGTTGAGATAGAGCGTAAAATGCACTCACCCATAAACGCATAATTACGGGAGATAGAGCATAAAATTCATTCACTTACATTTTAATGGTGAGTGATGTGATAACAAGTTTTTAGGAGTCACTACAAAAAATGACGATTTGGCAACAACCAGTTTTCATTGCCAAAGGTCATTTGCAATGATTTTTATATCGTTGGACCTTTTGTTGCGCAATGAGCATTGTTAATTGTCTAGCAACAAAATTATTTTTATTGTTGCAAAAAGTGAGATATTTAACAACGAAATTGGTTTTCTTGTAAAAACATAGATCATTTAGCAACAAAAATTATTGTTTCAAATTTATTAAGAAATTTTTACTGAAAAGCAACTTTCATTGCAAAATTCTTCTAATTGGCAACAAAAAGAACTTCTTTTTTTTTTGTCAACGAAGATCAGATTTTGTTGCGATTGAGACACTTTTGCCAACGATGTTTGTCGTTACTGAATAGTATGTAAATTGTTGCCTGTTGTCCGATTTATATATGGTCAAATTCGCGCTAGTGCACACAGTCAATCAAGTAATATAGAAGTAAGTTGAGTGTCGAACCCACAGAAAACGGATAATAATTACTCTAATTATCAATTCTTTTATCAATTCAACCTAATTTAAACAATCACCAAGTTTGATTATGAAGTATTTAAAACTAAAATAAACTAACACTAATTAGCAAAAATTGATTATCAGATGTTTAAAAGCTTAGGATCGTAACTTCCCCAAATGTTCACAATAATCTCTTCACCATATTTTCAGTTATTTAATCCTTAACAAGTTGTTAACTTGAGAATGCATATCTATTTATTAATTTTTTTCAACAATTAATAAAAAGACATATTCCAGTTATGTTGCTATATTCATGCATTAAGCACAAACTCCCAAATATGTTACGCATGACACATAGGTACATTCATCCTATGCACTATTATGTTATTCTTCATAGAACAATAACAAACTCATGCGTTATCACACCCAGATCTAGTCTTAGATTTCCTTTTCCAATTTCGTCTAAGATATCTAATTAACTATTGGCCACACAATTAATGAATAAGCACAAGATATGATAAACACCTTAGAATAAAATCAATAACTAAAAATAGGCATGAATAAATTATTGCAAAGCAAAAAGTTCCATTGAAATCCTAATAAAAAGTTTAGTTCCACATAATTCTATTGAATTAATAAAAAGAAAAACATTCAAAGTTCAAAGATAAAGTAAAGAGAAGTAGAGAAAACTCTATCGAACTCTATCCGTCTTCCTTGCCTTCACTTGATCTTCTATGCCCTTCCTTTAATTCTTCAAATCTCCAATATCTAGCCTCCAAATTCTTGTTCTTTCTCTCCCTCGTTTGTGTTCAAAAGTGCCCTCTAAAACCCTCCTAGCAGCTCTTAAATCATAACAACATTACATTCCTTATTATGCTCAACCTCTGTGAAGTGCACGAATAATCCTAGTTGAGTTCGCCAACCATGGCCCCGGCCACAGAATTACACTACAAATCTGGCCCCGACCATGACCCATATCTAGAAATTACAAAAATGCTATTAAGTTCTAATTTTATCGTTTTGACCCCCCGAAGCCGTTTTCTACAAAATAAACATAAAAACAAGTAAAATGTATATAAAAATACTCAAAGATAGTAAATTATTAAGCCCAAAAGCACTTGATTCATAGGTATAAAACCCACTGATCATTGCCTTACATGATTTTCGTTGCTCATTGTACTTTTTGACAACGATTTTCGTTGCTAAATGTATAAAATATATCTTTCATATATTATTTTGTAACAAGATTATTTGTTGTAATTAGGTTCATTTTTTGTTGCCCAAAAATTGTATTTTAGTGTTATTAACAACAAAAATTTGTTTCTAAAAGTAGAAAAAGTTGTTGCTAGATCCTTTACTATATAATGCTTTGGCAAAAAAATAACTTTTGATTGTATCGTTGCCAAATCCATTATCGACAATCCTATTATGTCACAAATGGCCAAATTATACAGAAAACTCAAATATTATTAATTAAATAAAATCATCCAGTACATTACAATTAGCTATCTAAATAGATCTTCAATCAACTATCTATATAGCTATGCAATGTACATGTTGCAAACTTATTTTGGTATCAAAGTAATTGGTTGAACCTTTGCATCGTATTGGGGCTTCGCAACCTGCTGGGTTGCCTGTAGTGTAGGCAATCCACTTTTAGAGGGGTAAGTTTCCCAATACTTCTCATGAGAAGGAAAGCTAGAAGGACATAACAGTCATCCCATAATATGATTAACCTGAAAACTTCCCATAGTATCATTACTGATGTGCTAATTGTACCAAATAATATTCTTCATCAAGAGCATACAATAATAAATAAGAAATCATGGATGTTAGACATGCATAACAGGCTAGCTTGGCCTGGTCGGCCTAAGCCTGACAGGCTTTGACCGTTGACCAAGTCAGGCTTTGACTTTTGGGCCTGCAGACCAGGCCGGGTTGGGCTTTTCATCGAAAATTTGGCCTTTTGAGGCCTACAGGCCAGGTCAGGCCTTGGTCCAGGTCATTTTCTGTAATTATGTATAACTATACCTGTAATGACATGAAATTTGTCAATATTGTAATTAATATAATTAATTAATGAAATTTAATTTTTGAAATGTGACAAGTGTTTTGGGACAAGTCATTTATGTATTATTTGATTATAGAATAAAATTCAAACCTAATAAAACAAATTTGAATAAAAAAAATGAATTGAATTGGTTAAGAAATGAGCATGTTATGAATTAATGGAATTAAATGCTCTAGGATTTTTGGACAAAAGACCATACTACCCTTGACAATTTAAAAAATGACATTTGTGTCCTCAAATGGTTTAATATCTATTTGAGCCTTGTTTAGTTGAAGGGAATTATCCAAATAGCCCTAACCATGAAAGAGTTAAGCTAATCAATGTATGGTTAGTTGTTGGATTAATACATACAACATATATATGTATATATTTAGAAAGTATCAAGCTAATTCATTTTCAAAGTTGCTAAGTGTTGTGAGATAAAGAGAGAAAGAGCAAGAAGAGCTAGAGTTTGCAAAAAGGCTTGGAGGATTGTTAGCAAGTGTTCAAGAGAAGTAGATAAAGCCATCAAAGTGGAGAATCTAACCTTAAAAAGCTTTATTGCAAGAAGAAGAAGAGCTACAAGAAGATTTAAAAGTTTCTTTGTCATTAAAACCTTCATTTATGTGATTAAATGCAAGAACAAGAGTAGTCATGCATACATCTAGGATCAAAAGTGTGATTTATGTGAATTATGTGCTATATGTTTGGTATATGGTGAAACCCTAAGCTCAAGTATGGTATGACAAAGGTGATGAACTATTTATGCATATATTCAAAGCTAGGAAGTATGATTTAAGGATGATCATGTGACGCCCCCAAATCTAGGCCTACACAGCCCAAACTTGAGTCGTCAAAAGACTACAACAAAATTATTACAACAAAGCACAACGTACAACAATACAGTGTATAATAATAATACACAACTAAGTCTTCACTATTATTGTCACACTATTTTACAACACGTGAAGACTACGACAGCTATTCCTCGGACTCTCACTCCATCCCCCGGCTAGACCCCGTTATGTTTTCATCTCCTGTTGAAAAACAATGGAACAAAAGAAAGGGTGAGCTCAAATAGCCCAGTAAGAAATATCATGACTAAGATAATGACGAATAAATTATCATTAGCCTTCAAAAGTTGAGTTCTTGATAGAATACAATAGACTACAAGGTTTATATCAAAAACTGTAGTTAAATTCTTAAACAATGTTCAGATCAATAATAGCAGCGGAATGAGCAATCTATTAGAAGAATAATGCAGACTATAATGTTCACTATCTTCTCTTTTTAGTAAAAATATCATCAACTTTTATCATCTGAAATACCATTAGTCATGATAATAAAAATTCACAGTTCCTGGTCATAATCATGCAAATCAACAGTTCATCTTTGCACTACGGGCCAAAGATATTCAATATAACACCAACGGTCATGATTATACCAGATTCAGCCTTTGGTCATAATCATACCAATCAACAGTTCATCTTTGCACTACGGGCCAAAGAGAACATTAACCACGTGCCATAAAAGACACCGAACAGATGTATCGCCTTTAACCTAGTATATCGCCTTTAACCTATCATCTGTTCAACAATTATATCACATCTGTGCCCCCGGCCACAGATATTCACAACAGCTTGATTCTTGATGATTAATACAAATAACAGTGATACAAATGATGAACAGAAGAACAGGATAAACAATAAGTATCAGAAGTTTACTTTGTGCAGATTCAAATAATGTCCAAATTGTCAACATGATGTGGAGTGAAATTTAAAAATGATATTCAAGATCCACAGTTCAGAATAACGGTTACAGTTCAATAGAAAGGTTCACGTAAATAGGAAGGTTCAGTTGAAATAATGAAGTTCAACTATTATGGAACATATAATATTTTCAGGAATTATAGAAGCAATAGTTCCATAATAAGTTTCGATTTAGGAGTATGAAAGAAAATAATATCCCTTACCGTAGCAGGTTTGATTAACAAAAGGTGAAGGGAATTAATATCCCTTACCACAGTAAGTTTGAATAATGGAAGATGAAAAAGATGGTATCCCTTATGAGTATAAAGGAAAATGATATCACTTACGAATATGGAATAAAAGTGTCATGTGATAATTCGTGTAGACAAATTATTTCCACACGAGACAAATAAAAAGGGTTATTCACCAACAGGCGATAATCCGCACCGTAAGGTTATTCCCATCAATTTGAATACGAATAGTTATTCACCAAACAGGCGTAATCCGCACCGTAAGGTTATTCCCACAATTTAATAGAATTTGAACACGAAGAGTTATTCACCAAACAGACGATAATCCGCACCGTAAGGTTATTCTCAAAGATTAATAAGGAATGAATACAAAAGGTTATTCACCAACAGGCGGTAAACCGCGCCGTAAGGTTATTCCCACAATTTAATACATGGAAATAAATGGCACAAGAAAGAAACGATGTTATTTTCGAGAATCAAAGAATGATAATCCCTTCAAGTAAGAAAGAAAATAATATCCATTTATGATGATGAAAAGAGTGATACCCCTTACCGTAATAAATTTAAGAGTGTGAAAAGAATGATATTCCTTACCTTAACACGTGACTGGATATAGATTTAAATGAGGTTGATCAACCTATATATTTATAATATAAATTAGTAATTACCACATATAAATTTCAAAGTGTATGATAACTCGTATATTATGAACTATCAAAATTATATATATTTAACATAATTTTTGTAGTATAATATAATAACTTTAGAATAGTTTTTAAAATAATATTTCAAAATAAATCTTCCAAAGAAAGCTTTTAAAAATGAATCTTCTAATAGAAGAGTCTTCTAAAGGAAGATTTGTGAATACCGTGAAATATAAGAATTTATGAAATTACTACTCTTTAATAAAAGACTTACTTGAAAATTTTCTGCACTCCTTTTGGCTTTCAAACTCTCAAAATAGCCTTACTATTCTCAGAGAAAACTCATAAAATTCTTATAGAAAAATTTTATGTTTTAGGTGTGATTTTTCTATTCAGTTGAGCAAGCTATTTATAGGAGAAATAAGTTAATATGCGTGTGGTAGGTGGCTGACGTTCTGCACGCCAGCCTTACTCTTTCAAAAATGGCAGCGCAGTCGGCTGCCACCAACTCCTTCAGCAACCAAATTTTCCATGCTAAAATCTCATGTGGCCCCCACAAAGGGTCCACATGTTTACTATTCCAAATAGTAAAAAAAATAATTATTATTATTTTTTTTTTTTATATATTTATTTATTTATTCTTCCTGTGGGTCCAATCATATAATAAAATAATGCTACAACAATAATTCAACAATAATGTAATAAACACGTTACAGATCATATTAATTTAATAATATAAATTACAGTATATTTGCTACTGTGACAATTATTAGGTTCAATAATTTTAAAAACAGTGCAGCAACAATTATTGACTCAATGATATGAAATACAGTGTAATGACAATTATTGAATCAATAATGCAAAATACTGTGTAGCAACAATAATTGAATTGATAATATAAAATATTATGCAGTGATAATTATCGATGAAATGATGCGTAACAGTTACGGTGTCAATAATATGAGACACTGTGCAATACCGTGTGCTACTGTAGAGTACCGTGTGCTACAGAAAATACCATAATTTACCGTATGCTACTATTCTTTTATCACCGGTATTTTAAACAGTTAACACCGTTGACTATTTATATTTAAAAAGGTTACTTCTGTCGTTTTCTATATCCGACAATTATTCCGTTGTGGGGTCCACAAATAATTTGTTATTTCGGCGCCGTCGTACGGCACGAATATTCCCCGACCAAACGAATATTCCCCGACAAAATAAAATTTGCACATAACATCCTTAACTTTCAATTTTGTCAATTTAACCATTTACTGTTTCAGGAAAAATATATATGAAGAAAAATTAAATTTTGTATTTCATAAATTCGGGGTCTTACAACCTCCCCTCCTTATGAAATTTCGTCCCCGAAATTGACGTACCTGGCATTTCGAAGAGGTATGGATACCTAGACTTCATCTCAGATTCTAGCTCCCAGGTCATTTCCTCAATATCTTGGTTCCTCCATAAAACCTTAACTTGAGGTATAACCTTTGAGCGTAAGATCTGCTCCTTCTTATCTAGGATCTTAACAGGTACCTCCTCATACGTTAAATCTTCTGCTATAACGTCTGGTTCTAACTCAATGACGTGGTTTGGGTCCTTCACATATTTACGTAACATAGATATGTGAAAAACGTTATGGATGCGAGACATACTTGGTGGTAGGGCTAGTCTGTAGGCTACGGATCCTACTCGATCGAGGATTTCAAATGGGCCAATAAATCGAGGGTTGAGCTTTCCTCTCTTTCCGAATCTCGTAACTCCTTTCCATGGAGAAACACGTAAGAATACATGATCTCCGACGTTGAATCTCTCATCTCTCCGATGAAGATCGGCATAACTCTTTTGTCGTTCTTGTGCTGTCTGTATTCGTTGTCGGATCATTTGGATCTTTTCGGTCGTCAAGCGTACCAACTCGGGTCCCAACAGTTTTGCTTCTCCTACCTCATTCCAACATACTGGAGAGCGACACTTGCGTCCATATAAAGCCTCGAATGGAGCCATACCTATACTTGCTTGGTAACTGTTGTTGTAGGAAAATTCCACCAATGGTAAGTACTTATCCCAACTTCCTTTGAAATCTAGTACGCAAAGTCTCAAAAGATCTTCGAGGGTCTGGATTGTCCTTTCCGATTGTCCGTCCGTTTGAGGATGGTATGCAGAACTAAAACGTAGTTCAGTGCCCATAGCTTTTTGTAGACTGATCCAAAAGCGTGAAGTGAATCTAGGATCTCGATCAGAAACTATGGAAACTGGCATGCCATGCAATCTCACGATCTCATTTATGTACATACCGGCAAGACGTTCAAGTGAAAAGTTTTCTCGTATAGGCAAGAAATGAGCGGATTTGGTCAATCTATCTACGATGACCCAAATTGCATCTAAGCCTTGAGAAACTTTGGGAAGACCCGTCACGAAATCCATATTGATGTGTTCCCACTTCCATTCGGGAACCTCAAGTGGTTGTAAAGGACCCTTAGGTACTTGATGCTCTGCCTTGACACGTTGACAAGTTAAGCACCTTGAGATAAACTCTGCAATCTTCCTTTTCATATTGTTCCACCAAAATGTATGTCGAAGATCGCGATACATCTTGGTACCTCCTGGGTGGATTGCAAACGGCGTGTTGTGTGCCTCCATCATGATTTTATGCTTTAATTCAGGATCGTTAGGAACACAGAGTCGAGAGTTGACTCGAAGTATTCCTTTCTCGTCGATTCTTGCTTCGGGAATGGTACCTTCTTGTACTTTCTTTATCATGTTTATCAGTTCCGGATCGGTAGCTTGAGCAGCTTTAATTTTATCGATTAAAGCTGGTTCTACTCGCACGTGAGCAATCTTCGAGTGGGTCCCTGGTGTCTTTAGCTCCATCTCCATCTTTTGCAAGTCGTACAAAATACGCTTTTGTGTTGTCAGCAGTGCACTTGTACTCGCATAAGATTTTCTGCTCAAAGCGTCAGCTACAACGTTCGCCTTTCCCGGGTGATACTGGATTGTGTGATCATAATCCTTCAACAGCTCAAGCCAACGTCGTTGTCGCATGTTGAGTTCCTTCTGGGTGAAGAAATACTTGAGACTTTTATGATCCGTATAGATATCCACTTTCTCTCCGTACAAGTAGTGTCTCCAGATCTTCAACGCGAAAACGACTGCTGCCAACTCTAGATCATGAGTAGGGTAATTTTTCTCATAATCTTTGAGTTGTCGAGAGGCATAGGCTATAACCTTTCCATGTTGCATAAGGACACAGCCTAGACCTTTGCCTGAAGCATCGCTGTATATGACAAATTCTCCCGATCCTGATGGAATGGTCAGAACAGGAGCTGAAACAAGTCTCCTCTTAAGCTCTTGAAAACTTTTCTCGCATTGCTCGCTCCATATGAATTTTGTGCTTTTCCGAGTAAGCTGAGTTAATGGAGTGGCGATTCGAGAAAATCCTTCTACGAATCTCCGATAATAACCAGCTAGGCCCAGAAAACTTCGGACTTCGGTTACTGTCTTGGGTTGTTCCCAATTTAGTACCGTTTCAATCTTCGCAGGATCGACTGATATTCCTTGACTAGAAATCACATGCCCAAGAAACGTGACCTCCTCAAGCCAGAACTCACATTTCTTCAACTTGGCATATAATTTGTTCTCACGGAGCTTCTGGAGTATCAATCTCAGGTGTTGTTCATGATCCTCACGACTTTTGGAGTATATGAGGATGTCATCAATAAAGACAACCACAAAATGATCCAAATATTCCTTGAATATTCGGTTCATCATGTCCATGAAAGCTGCAGGAGCATTGGTTAGTCCAAAAGGCATGACTAAAAACTCATAATGCCCATAACGAGTTCTGAAAGCAGTCTTTGGAATGTCCTCAGCTTTAACCTTTAACTGATGATATCCAGAACGGAGATCAATCTTTGAGAAATGTTGAGCACCTTGTAATTGATCAAACATGTCATCAATTCGAGGTAACGGATACCTGTTTTTGATGGTGACATGGTTCAATTCACGGTAGTCAATGCACAATCTCATACTCCCGTCTTTCTTCTTCACAAATAGAACAGGAGCACCCCAAGGTGATGCACTCGGACGAATGAAACCAGTATCCAACAATTCCTGTAGTTGGACTTTTAACTCTTGAAGTTCAATGGGAGCCATTCGGTATGGGGCTTTGGAAATGGGCTTGGTACCGGGTTCAAGATCAATACAAAATTCAATTTCACGGTTTGGGGGTAAGCCAGGAAGTTCCTCCGGAAAAACGTCAGGAAACTCATTAACAATGGGAATATCATTCAAGTTTGACGTATTTTTGTTCAAATCAGTGACATGAGCTAAAAAGGCTTGACATCCGTTTTTCAATAAACGAATGGCTTTATGGCTAGAAATAACAGTTATAGATTTCAATGGTTTAGTTGCTTGAATTTGCATGACAGGTTGATTAGGAATATGAAAACTAATAATCTTATGAAAACAATCAATTTTAGCATGATGGGTAGTCAACCAATCAATTCCTAAAATCACATCAAATTCATGCATCTCCAGAGAAATAAGGTCAACAGGTAATGTGAGGTTGTTGATTTGAACTAGGCAAGATTTATAGACAGTAGATGTAATGGTCATTTCTCCTAATGGGGTTTCAACTGATAAGTCAAAGTCCAAATTTTCAGGAGTTAAGTTTAAACGCTGAGCACATGCAGGTGAGATAAAAGAATGGGTAGAACCAGTATCTAACAAAGCGTAGACTTCACGAGAATTTATGAATAGCTTACCGGTTATCACCTCGTTCGAGTTTCGTGCCATTTGGGATGTCACAACAAAAGCTCTCCCTTGAACTACAGATTTTCCCTTATCCGCGCTAGCTTTTGGTATCATCACTGCAGCTGGACTTGATTTTGTGGTAGGACAAAATCGCGCAAGATGACCCTCTTTCCCACAACTGTAGCACTTTTTGGACTGCAGTGTACAGTTTGGGCTGATGTGACCTTCCTGACCACACCTATAGCATCTCACTGGTGGTCGATCTTCTCCCCTTGAAACTGGGGTCGGTGCTGGTGCTGGTACTGGTGCCCTTCCATAATTATTATGGAATCTCTTTCTTTAGAAATTGTTCCCACTGGATTCTCCTCTTCTGTTATTTGATGTGGAATTACCACCGAAGTGTTGGTTACCTCCTCGATGGTTCTCGTTCCTGTGGTTGTTATCATTTCTCTGATCATTGACTCTTGGCTGTAATTTTTCATCTGTTTGCTCCACCCTTTGAGCCCTATCAACAACATCTGAATACAAACTAAATTTATGAGAGCTAAGTTGTTGACGGATTTCGAATCTTAGACCACGTAAGAACATCCGACTCATCCGTGCTTCGTCATCTACTAGATGAGTCGCAAAACGAGACAGTTCAGCAAACTTAGCTTCATATTGAGAAACTGTCATGTTTCCCTGCTCCAGCTTAATGAATTCCACTTCCTTCATATGGCGGATGCTTTCTGGGAAGTACTTTTCATTAAATAGCTCTTGGAATTCTGTCCAAGACATCTCAAGTGCTGAAGGGTGGATACGTTTTACCGCTTCCCACCAGTGATCCGCCTCACCTCGAAACATAAAAGTAGCAAAGGGCACCTTCTGATCATCAGCGCATTGTAGGACATCAAGTATTTTTGTCGTCTGCTTCAGCCATGCCTCCGCTTTGAGTGGGTCAGGCTTCCCGTGGAATTCAGGTGGTCCTAATTCTTTAAATTGCTTGACAGTGACCATCCTCAAATTACCAGCGTTTCTACCGTTATTGTTAACTGGATTTCCTCTTGCCTGATTCTGCATGAACTGCATGAAATTCCTAAAGAATCCATCATTCATCATGTTATCAGGAATATTATTTCCTGAGTTGGCAGGAGGATTGTTTGTGGCTTCTTGATTTTCGGCTACATTCGCTTCGGGTATTTCATAGTTAACCTCTTGATTTCCAGATGCCATACTAAACTGTGGTCACAAAATAAATGTTAGTTCAAATAAACTGACTCATCACTTCATGTCCCTATATTCAAATCAACTCATTAGATAATAAAATCTAATTTAGGTAGGACACACTAGTGACTGATTCTATTCGTCTCTCCCCTCCTACTTCTAACCCCAGATCTCCATTAAAGACCATATCCCTAAGCTCTGATGCCAACTGTGACGCCCCCAAATCTAGGCCTACACAGCCCAAACTTGAGTCGTCAAAAGATTACAACAAAATTATTACAACAAAGCACAACGTACAACAATACAGTGTATAATAATAATACACAACTAAGTCTTCACTATTATTGTCACACTATTTTACAACACGTGAAGACTACGACAGCTATTCCTCGGACTCTCACTCCATCCCCCGGCTAGACCCCGTTATGTTTTCATCTCCTGTTGAAAAACAATGGAACAAAAGAAAGGGTGAGCTCAAATAGCCCAGTAAGAAATATCATGACTAAGATAATGACGAATAAATTATCATTAGCCTTCAAAAGTTGAGTTCTTGATAGAATACAATAGACTACAAGGTTTATATCAAAAACTGTAGTTAAATTCTTAAACAATGTTCAGATCAATAATAGCAGCGGAATGAGCAATCTATTAGAAGAATAATGCAGACTATAATGTTCACTATCTTCTCTTTTTAGTAAAAATATCATCAACTTTTATCATCTGAAATACCATTAGTCATGATAATAAAAATTCACAGTTCCTGGTCATAATCATGCAAATCAACAGTTCATCTTTGCACTACGGGCCAAAGATATTCAATATAACACCAACGGTCATGATTATACCAGATTCAGCCTTTGGTCATAATCATACCAATCAACAGTTCATCTTTGCACTACGGGCCAAAGAGAACATTAACCACGTGCCATAAAAGACACCGAACAGATGTATCGCCTTTAACCTAGTATATCGCCTTTAACCTATCATCTGTTCAACAATTATATCACATCTGTGCCCCCGGCCACAGATATTCACAACAGCTTGATTCTTGATGATTAATACAAATAACAGTGATACAAATGATAAACAGAAGAACAGGATAAACAATAAGTATCAGAAGTTTACTTTGTGCAGATTCAAATAATGTCCAAATTGTCAACATGATGTGGAGTGAAATTTAAAAATGATATTCAAGATCCACAGTTCAGAATAACGGTTACAGTTCAATAGAAAGGTTCACGTAAATAGGAAGGTTCAGTTGAAATAATGAAGTTCAACTATTATGGAACATATAATATTTTCAGGAATTATAGAAGCAATAGTTCCATAATAAGTTTCGATTTAGGAGTATGAAAGAAAATAATATCCCTTACCGTAGCAGGTTTGATTAACAAAAGGTGAAGGGAATTAATATCCCTTACCATAGTAAGTTTGAATAATGGAAGATGAAAAAGATGGTATCCCTTATGAGTATAAAGGAAAATGATATCACTTACGAATATGGAATAAAAGTGTCATGTGATAATTCGTGTAGACAAATTATTTCCACACGAGACAAATAAAAAGGGTTATTCACCAACAGGCGATAATCCGCACCGTAAGGTTATTCCCATCAATTTGAATACGAATAGTTATTCACCAAACAGGCGTAATCCGCACCGTAAGGTTATTCCCACAATTTAATAGAATTTGAACACGAAGAGTTATTCACCAAACAGACGATAATCCGCACCGTAAGGTTATTCTCAAAGATTAATAAGGAATGAATACAAAAGGTTATTCACCAACAGGCGGTAAACCGCGCCGTAAGGTTATTCCCACAATTTAATACATGGAAATAAATGGCACAAGAAAGAAACGATGTTATTTTCGAGAATCAAAGAATGATAATCCCTTCAAGTAAGAAAGAAAATAATATCCATTTATGATTATGAAAAGAGTGATACCCCTTACCGTAATAAATTTAAGAGTGTGAAAAGAATGATATTCCTTACCTTAACACGTGACTGGATATAGATTTAAATGAGGTTGATCAACCTATATATTTATAATATAAATTAGTAATTACCACATATAAATTTCAAAGTGTATGATAACTCGTATATTATGAACTATCAAAATTATATATATTTAACATAATTTTTGTAGTATAATATAATAACTTTAGAATAGTTTTTAAAATAATATTTCAAAATAAATCTTCCAAAGAAAGCTTTTAAAAATGAATCTTCTAATAGAAGAGTCTTCTAAAGGAAGATTTGTGAATACCGTGAAATATAAGAATTTATGAAATTACTACTCTTTAATAAAAGACTTACTTGAAAATTTTCTGCACTCCTTTTGGCTTTCAAACTCTCAAAATAGCCTTACTATTCTCAGAGAAAACTCATAAAATTCTTATAGAAAAATTTTATGTTTTAGGTGTGATTTTTCTATTCAGTTGAGCAAGCTATTTATAGGAGAAATAAGTTACTATGCGTGTGGTAGGTGGCTGACGTTCTGCACGCCAGCCTTACTCTTTCAAAAATGGCAGCGCAGTCGGCTGCCACCAACTCCTTCAGCAACCAAATTTTCCATGCTAAAATCTCATGTGGCCCCCACAGAGGGTCCACATGTTTACTATTCCAAATAGTAAAAAAAATAATTATTATTATTTTTTTTTTTTTATATATTTATTTATTTATTCTTCCTGTGGGTCCAATCATATAATAAAATAATGCTACAACAATAATTCAACAATAATGTAATAAACACGTTACAGATCATATTAATTTAATAATATAAATTACAGTATATTTGCTACTGTGACAATTATTAGGTTCAATAATTTTAAAAACAGTGCAGCAACAATTATTGACTCAATGATATGAAATACAGTGTAATGACAATTATTGAATCAATAATGCAAAATACTGTGTAGCAACAATAATTGAATTGATAATATAAAATATTATGCAGTGATAATTATCGATGAAATGATGCGTAACAGTTACGGTGTCAATAATATGAGACACTGTGCAATACCGTGTGCTACTGTAGAGTACCGTGTGCTACAGAAAATACCATAATTTACCGTATGCTACTATTCTTTTATCACCGGTATTTTAAACAGTTAACACCGTTGACTATTTATATTTAAAAAGGTTACTTCTGTCGTTTTCTATATCCGACAATTATTCCGTTGTGGGGTCCACAAATAATTTGTTATTTCGGCGCCGTCGTACGGCACGAATATTCCCCGACCAAACGAATATTCCCCGACAAAATAAAATTTGCACATAACATCCTTAACTTTCAATTTTGTCAATTTAACCATTTACTGTTTCAGGAAAAATATATATGAAGAAAAATTAAATTTTGTATTTCATAAATTCGGGGTCTTACAGATCATGTGTTATATGTTGATTGAAGTGATTAAAACATAATTGGCAGTGTTGATCATGTAAGAAGCATGTAAAATTTCATGCTAGATAACATCATAGGTTCATTAATGGTTTAAAAGCAAAGACTTGTTTAAGAAAAATACAATATTATACTATGATTTGCATGTAAATCAAATCATAATCTGTAAAGTGCTTTAGAAGGTGCATGTAGAAGTTATATGAGCATTCAAAGTTGCAAAAGAGTATATGTTAATGTAATTTGGGTATAGAGTTCAAGAAATCAAATGGTGATTAAGTATAAAGTTTTGTAAGTTGTCAAAAATCCCACCAAAATGTGATTTTTGGTCATTTTGTGTAATTAAAGGTTACATAAAGCTAAATAGCTAAGTTTTATGTAATTACACATGTTAGTGTCGTTTTGAAAATCATTTGGTGCTTATGACGATTAATGTGAGTATTAAACGTTTAAAAACGTTCGTCGGCACCTAAAACGAAATTTTTGGAAAAATAAAATCATTTAAAAACTTTTAAATGTTTTGAAAGCTCATGCAAGTCATATACATATTATATGTGTTAAATCATGTGTTGGAATCAAGTTTTGTAAAAAATGGCCAAAAATAGTATGAAAATTAGAAAGAATTTTTTTTTTCAAAAACTGCAGGACCTCGTCGGGGCGAAGTGTTGTGGACTAAACACTGCGCTGGGGCACAGTGTTTCGCCAGGGCAAGATCAGTCGTCGTCGATGCGCAATCCAGCCGAAAAGATCTCGCGGCCAGCGAGATCTTCAGTGTAAAACATCTCACCGGGGCAAGATGTCCTGTAATTTGAAAAATAAATTATTTTTGTCCAAAATGAAATGTTTTACTATTAAATGATAGAGACATGTATTGTAAGCCATAAATTGATAAAATAATCAATATAGTAGGTATTAAGATATGAATTAACAATGTGTTATGTGTTAAGGTTTATGTAAAGGTAATTGGTAGCTTGTATAGTAAGATAAGACATGCAAATGTTTATAACTTATGCATGGACTAATATTATGATTATGTAGGACATAAACGGGATAAGATATTATTGATAAACGTAACGAGGACAAAGGCAAGTGTTCTTTTCGAACTCTCATTTGTAGTTCTTTGAACAGTAATAATTGATATGCATTCTTGTGAATCATTTTAAAGTTCATCCATTATTGAACTGTTATTGAGAAAGGTCGATGCCAAGTTTGATCCAGCTAGACCTATATAATAATTCAAGTTGAATTCAGACATTCATTGTTATGTTATTCAATTCACATTGTTGTGGTACAGAATCTGTGAAATACTGTAATAGAACAACCCTGATAAAAGGAGAATAAAGGATAAATGAAATGTAAATTTTATAGCGTAGTTGCGTCCTTAGATGTTTATGTTATGCACAATATAAATGTACGATAGGTTGATCACCTAGAGTACACATTTGAAATGAAATGCAGTCTTATGACTGACCCAAGCAGTATCAATCTTTATGACTGGTACTGTTCTGAACGAGTTCTTGGTCTTGTGACCGTACAGTAAGCAAGTTTCATGTTTCAAGCTAATAATGCAAATAATTATGTTATATTTTCATGTTCATTCACAGAACTGTTATTGATTCAGCTTCATTGTAAATTATTCTTCTTCATCATTCAGAGATATCATGTCATTAATTGTTTATGTACTTACTGAGCTATTTTATGCCCACCATTGCTTTAACATGATATTTCAGTTAAACCTGAACAAGCCGATGGGTCAGGTACAAATAAAGAAAAGGGAAAAGACGGCAAACTATAATTGTTTAGTTTTAAAATGAATGTAACTGTAATATTTTTGTAATAGAACAAATTGTATATGTTTTGTTAATGTTGAAGGTCTATAAACCTGGGGATAGTTATGCATAAATTAAGTTTTATTATTCAACATGAATGATTGGGATTGAATGGTAGTGTATTATCGTGAGCACCGAACTCGTGGTTCAAATGACCCGAATTTGGGAGTGCCACAATACCTTTAGAGTGATCTATAATTATATATAAACTTGATAATTGAGCAACAATTTCTAAAAAAATAAACTACAAGGCAAGTCTCTTCGATAATGCATATAACTTATTAGTTTTTTAAAGGGTATATTCTTGTATCTTAACTTTTCATTTTGTTTTCATCTCCCTTACTCATTTTAGTTGTAGTGGGAGACAAAAATATGTAGCTGAACTACCTTTTTAATATCTTAAACATATAACAGAGTAAGTTGATAACTATTTTATTATTGGCTGAATATAGACAAATATTTCTAAGACAAAAGTAATATTTAGAATAATAATATATTAATTAAAGATCATTTTATAACAGCGGTTTGTAGGTCAGGCCAAACCGAGTTTTTTCTCAAGCCAGGGCGGACTGGACTTTAGTGTTCAAACAGAGGCCTTTTTCAAGCCTGCAGGCCGGGCTTGAACGGATTAGGCCTTGACTAGATAGGACTTTGACCAGGCCAGACTCGGGCTTAGGCCGAATTGCAGGCTGCAGACTTTTTGTGCATGTCTAATGGATGGTAACATTACCGATGTGTTATACAATAATCAAATTAGAACATGTATAAAGTTTAGTAATAGAAAATTTAATTATAGTCGCATAAACAAATTTTTCCTTAGAATGAAAATAACTGTCAATGATTAAGCAGTTTTTACCTATAAAAAATGTTTCAACTTACTAAAGAAGTAAGGTATTAAAAAAAAAAATTAAAATCGTTAACAACACGTCAACTGGAAAATAGAGATGGAAGCACAAGCTATGAACAAGACAAATTCTGTAACACCCCCTTCCCGAAATGGAAAAGGAGGTTACGTACAGAACACAACAAAACTAACAAATTGATATCCAAGACTTTAATATGCAACTGAATAGTCTAGATAGATAATTGTCAACTGGCTCAAACATGATCTGTGTATTACAACAATACTTAAAAACCAAAATATCAAATCATACACAAAATATCTAAACTATTTACATAAAGGAAACTCTCTTCACACTTGCCCTTGCTCCCTCTAATTACCTGCCGGAAGAAAAACACAGCATGAGCCAAATGCCCAGTACGGATATAGAGTGCAAGAAAATAAAAACTAAATGAATAACAAGACCAACTAAACTGAACTAACCTGAATAACATAATAGGCTGAATCAAATGGTTGGGGTGATTTCATACCGAGCTCAGAACAAAACAAAACAGAAATATACATCGGACTGCGCAATCCAAATGTATGCAAAATCAAAAGGTATATTTAGCACAAACAACACCAAACTGCAGAACAGAACAAAACAGAAAACTAGGGTCGACCCATACGCCTCCCACAACAAAACACCAATTGGTCAACTCCTATTGGAGCACACAAAATGGAGACGTCGTGGACTAATCACACCGCCACGGAAATGTCATGCCTCGGTGCCAAGAGGACACGCCTGTGGTACCCTCACAGGTGGTTATAGCTCAGGTATACCCTACAGTATATTATAACAAAAATATCATGTCACGATATATGCGACACAATACAAAAAAAAAGGGTTCTAATACGCACATGCTAAACCAAAACAAATTAATACAAAGTCCTCAAAATATATTAGCATGTACATTTCTACAGAATCAAAATAAATACTATATATGCTCGCTAAGTCCAAAGAGTACAAGTTATGAATTTCCAAATATCTAAAACCAAACAATTCTATCATAAACACCTAACTATGAATAATATATCGAAATAATATCTGAATTCTAATTGAGAGACAAAATGAACAAATTAAAATTAAAGAAATATCGCTGAAGGAGTACGGAATCCGTACCTGGAATACGCAATGTAATACCCGAAATTATATTTCAAAAACGACTTGTTAAATTTCCTCCGTCAGAACTAATTAAACAAAATAAATGAATAAATAGTTAATTAATTGATTAAACTTTATACATTTTCTTTCTCTTTGACGAATTCGAAATTTTTTCGTTCTAAGCAAAGTTCTATCTAAAGTTATACATTTTTTAATCATATATAATATTTTACTAATTAACCACCTTCTTGTTTCAAAATAAATATAAGTATATTTACAAACATATTCTTTCTATTTTTAATTATGTTACAAACTATTATTATTATTATTATTATTATTATTATTATTATTATTATTATTATTATTATTATTATTATTATTATTATTATTATTATGTCACAACTCTAAAGTTACAAAAATAAGAATTTAATATATCAAAATATTAATTACTAACAAAGATATACAAAAATTATATATACTAACAAACTAAATAGCATACAAAAATTAAAACTACAAAATTAAAACGAATACAGAAAATTAAATAATTACACCAAAAAAGAAAACCAAAAGAAATTTGGGCTTATATCAATACCCAAAATCCAAAGAAGGAAAATAAAATATTTAACTCGGGAGGTTCTTACTTAAAAGCCCCTCACACAACAAGGTCATTTCTCACAATGAGAGATTCTTATTGTTTGGATGTTCTAAAATCTAAAAGGGGTGGTCCATATATATAGGCAAGGAAATGGAGGATGGCCTTAATGCTTCACGATGTGGGATTTTTTTAATAAAAAAAAAACAAAGGGCCGGGTATTACAAAATCTGTGGAACTAGCTGCTCAAACTTCCTAATTGAGGACTGATTTATTTATATATTCTTGTCATGACTCCAAGGGCTATGCAAGTGGTGTATCCCTCTCTACGCAGCAAGAAAAGTTTTGGGTCTAGCTCCGAAATGAATATCTAAAAGGTAAAATGGCATCTTCAATTGTTTAAAAGAAGTTGACTAACAATGTATGGTGGCTTTGTTTGTTGAAAATGCAAACAAATGTACTCGTAAATATAAATTCTGAAATTTTACATTTTGACATTTCCTTTCCCTGAAAATCATCTCACCAATTAAGAAACTGTATTTAAACCACAAGCATTTACCAAAATCAACTAAACCAAAAACTAGTACAATAGGAAATTGTACAGTTGTGAATAGTATGAGTGCAAACAGTTTAGGCAAAAATATTTATGCTTGATTTGGAAATGCAACCAGAGAATTAATTTTAAATAACAGACCTGGCCTGCTGAAAGTGATTTCTAATAAGAGGGTAGTCCACATCACTCAACCTCCCCTTGGTAATGATTTCCATAATATGGAATAGAAGAGGCTGATGTTGGGTGTAAACATTCTCAACCCCCCTGCAATTAGTAAGGAAAACTAACTTTAGTGCCTAGGAATAGTGTCCTGAGGAAAAGAAACACCTCAAAGTTACAAGTAAAACCTTGAGCCCACGAGCCATGTTACGAGCAATATTCAGAAAATCCTTGTTCCGGTAAAGATCCTTAGTTCGCTTATCAGCACTTTTTTGCTTTAAAAGGAATTGCATAAGCTGCCATTTCATTTTGGTCAATTAAGTAAAAGTAGTAAGATTTCTTACAGCTAGAGCAGTAAAAAATTCAATTTTCCACAAAGTTTCTGGTCCAATTAAAGCCTCTAAGAGATAGTAAGTCCTCAAAAATGTGTGTATGTTAAAGTCTAGTAGAGAAACCCACAGCATCCTTCAAAAGGTCAAAAGGAATGATAGAAGTTGGAAATGTTATATCAAAAGTCAAGTTATTAATTAATTACTTCCTCTGTCCTAACTTAAGCAAGTTGGTTTTAACCAGCAGGCCTGACACATAGTTTTATGATAACTGTAATGAGTGCTTTAGTTTTTAATAACCACATGACAGAGACACTAGATTCTAGAATCATGAATAGACGAATGGTTAGATATAGAATGAGCTCATTCTTGTGAGACATTCCAAATAGAAGCTCACTAAAATTGGGATGAAGTATATCATAACAAGTTTTAAATTATCTTTGGGAAGGAAAATCATTGCTAATGTGATCAAACATAACCTAACTCCTAATTTATTTATTTCTCATACTTCTTATAAATAATTCAATTGGAACAGACCATAACAGCAAATGTGCACATACAAATGTCAAACAGAAGATGCAAGGTACTCAGAATAAAATATGTAAATTGGACTTCTTAGTTCTCTTACCCCAGGCTTGTACTTGGGAGATCAAGAAGCCAATTTGTTGAACAGTTGTATCAGCTGAACAGGGCTATCCTTCTCATACCGTTAACCATATAACATGACAAGGCGTAGACGGTCAATATTAGAGACACTTTAATTGTTCAAAAGATTCGTTAGAGTCTGTATAGAAGCACATGTAAGAAATGAGATCATGATGATAGTCTCTATCAATTTATCCACAACTTTTTTAAATTATACATTACAAATATAAAACATGTTATAATGAGATATGAGGTACGATAATGATTGAAAATAATTTAATATAATTTAAAATATGGAACTTTAATCCAGGCCCCATTATCCATGACAAAGGACAATAATGATCACAAAGAGATATGTTGCTACCCAAACTCAGGTTCATTTACAAAAAATTATAAATACATAAAATAAAATAAAAAGTTGCCGTTCAAACTTTATATAAAGTACCAAACAACCTGGAATGCTGCCCCTTGGCGACCATCGCAAGCCAATTCTTGTTCAGTTTGTGAAACTAACATGAGTTTTCTTCCCCTCTCACGTTGTATTCTCCTTGCAAGACGCAAATCAAAATCTGCAGTGGTGAAATTGTACTCTAAAATTTTAAGCCAACACAATCAAAATGGAGATTTGAATTAAAAAAAAAAAATTAGTATTGACTTCGACATTGTAAGAGGGACAGTATTCAAAATTGAACTCTGTATTAACAATCTATTAACAATAACAAAAAAAACTACACTACTTCAATGCATTATGTAGTAGCATACCTTATTTGATACTAGTTCTCATCATCTTCCTTGTCAATTTCACCCTAAAACAACTAAAATTTGTTAGGAAAACTGAGAGTTTGGAAAAAACAGTACAAAAGAAAACTAAAAGAAGTTAATCTATTACAGTTCCACATAATTTCTTATCTAAATGCACATTTACGTATAGCTGAAAATAATAAAAATAATAACTGTCATTGAAAACAATAACATCACACATCCAGAGTGACAGAGTAATATCAATTTTGATGTTATGCTCTTTCAAAGGCATAGGTCTCAGATATTATATTAAATTATAATGCACTGATGGATTATCCATTCCATAATCCATATTCTAGGAAATAAAGGTTTTTTCTATCTTACTACATGATACCCTTGTATTATCCTTAGTGCCGCCTATGTTTCTAACCAATCTAAGAACTATATTCCATTATGCTACCATTTTGGCTTTTAATAAATAGTATAAAATTTAATGCAGTAATATACCAGTTTGTTCTAGTAGCATTTCAAAGACAGAAAACTTAAAAGATTATTACAACCTCTTTTAGGCTTTACTGAAACACTAAAGATTCAGGCACCTGAATGAAGGTTGTAGGATCCCAGGAGATATTAAGAAAGCCCTCTGTTCATCTATATTCTAGATATATTAGTAATTAACTTAGTTGAAAATATTGGGTTTGTAATATAAAAGAATAAAGAAAACAATTAAACAGGGATACACAGAAACAAAGCAACAACTCATTCGTAATGAATGATAAATGTAAAATTTCAAAACTATAGAGAGACAACATAGAGAATTTATTGTAGTGGGGGAAATAGCATACAACCATACACTTTACACATGCAACTACTACAACATGACCCCATAAAAATTGGTGATAAGAAAACAAAACAAAATGAACACAATGGAAAAGGTAAAATTTATTATCATGTGTTTGATTTGTCGAATAAAAATTTAATATAATACAATAATTTATGCAATACAATAGAGTTATAATATAATGGTAATAATTTATAACGACATATTTCTTTGATTAATTATTAATATTTGTATAGTAATTAGCACAAATCATTTGATTGAAAACATAGATACCTTTTTACCTCCCTTTGTTCAAACAGGATAATAAGAAAATTTATGCTATTAATCGTAATACACACAATGTAGTGTTCCTGCGCACAAAACAGATATTCAAGGAAACTGTATATACATAAATTCTAAGAAAACTATACAGAAATTATCCAAAGCTAAATCAGAACTTACAGTTACTTTCACATACAGAATTACATGTGTAAATGTATATAAAAATCAGCCCGATGTCACCAATGAGGAGGAGTTTAATGAGGTAAACGAAAATCGGCACGAGCCCTTTGCAGGTGCAGCAGCCATGTCTATTATTTCTTAAAATTCGAAGCCCTAGAAATCTCTATGCAATAATAGTGGAAATAACATATGTTTGTCGTAGGGTTCAAGTCGATGAAAACTCATATGGTGGATCTGGGTGCTTTCTAAAGCCTGTTGGTATCTTCTCCATCCCCGCTAAGAGAGAGCTTAGAGTCGATAGATGTATTCCTGGTGGCTTTGTTCTCTCCTTCAGGGCTGTTCAAACTTTCCGATTTTTTCGATTTTATAGTATCGATTTTTTTCTGTATCAACTTTTTCGATTTCGATTTTTTCGATTTTTTATATTTTTCAGTATCGGTAGCGGTATGGCCATTTTTGAATTTCTATTCGATTCGGTATACCGAAAGAACCGAATTACATAATATAATAATAAATTTATATTAATTATTATATAATTAATAATTATTATATATATATATATATTATTATATATATAATAATATATATAATTAATAATAATTATATATATTGCTAATCGGTAAAAACCGAAAATCGAACCGAAAAAAACGAACCGAATTTGTACCGAATTGATACCAAAACCGATAATTCGGTTCGGTTTTCGGTCCTTGTTTTAGCGGTAATTTCGATTCGGTACCAGTTCGGTTTTTTACCGATGGACACCCCTACTCTCCTTTATGTATTCCAGAATCCCTATTACCAAACGACATCGCTTCAAAGGTTACTTCGTGCAGTTGGTTGCTAGTTGCTAGTACATTAATTTTTATTTTGTAGTATTATTTTGTATTTTTTTATGTTTTGTTTGAGCATTAACCATTTTCTCTCTCTCTTTTTTCTTTTTTCTTTCTTTTAAAGTCTTGAACGATTTTTTATGCATGTTAAGAAAGAAAACAAAATAAAAATATTTCCATATTTAAAACTAATTTATCATAATAGTACTTTATTAATTATTTTGAAAAAAATTATACTACCTCTCATTAGAATTAATTTCATCAATGCATTAATAGTACTTAAAATTCTAAGTATTTGAATTATGTCAAAAAGTCATTATATCTTCTTATTTAGTTGTATAATTTTTTGAACATGATCAATAATACTCTATAAATATGCATAAATAATGAAAACAGGGAACAATTAATACTAAGGGTGGTATAGAAAAATTATTGTAAAAAAAAGATTATTTAAGTAAAGAAGACATTTTTTTTTTGCTATGTTAGGCTAGAATTTAACAATCTTGGCTTTGCCAAGATTATTTAAATAAAACAGACATTTAACTTGAAATTATTCAAAATAGTAATAAAGACTTTTATCTTACAACAAAAAAAGTATAAAAATAAAAAATAAAATCAATAATTTGTCTATAATATCCTTAGTATTAATTATCATATTTCTATTCTCTATACATATTTATGGAGTATTATTGGTTATATGCAAAAAATTATGCAATTAAATGAGAATTTAATTATGAACAATTTTGTTATTTTATCCTCTTTCTTAATATATATATATATTGCTTTGATAAAATTATTATCATATAAATATTAGTTTTTATTAACTTTTTTAGTAAAATAGTACAAAATTTAAAATTATATTCTTATAGTTAACTAATTAAATATTTTAAAAGAATATACATATAAAGTTTAACATTTACATATGTATACGTGTATATAGTTAAACTGCTTTAGGAGGCCACGATTGTGTTCGGGTACGGCATTGGAGATAAAGGGCTTTTTTTTAAATCACTTTTGATGATTTTGGCTTCGGGATTTTATTTTTTTGCATTCCTTGGTAACCAACACCACAATAGGTGAAGATTATGGCTATTTTACGGAGTTTGAATTTATGGCTGATGGTAGTGGTGCACAAATGGCTTGCAGTCAGGCCTTGATCTAGTCAGGTCAAAGCCCGGCCTGATCAAGGCTTGGTCCGGCTTGGCCCAGCCTAAAGGCCACAAATAGGTCACATTTTTTTGGCTCAAATCCGACTTGGTCTGGCCTGCCAAAAAGCCCGGTCTGAGACCTGGCCTAGCCTGAGGCCAAGCCTGGTTCACTAAAACCCAAGTCCGACCTGTCAATTTTCTTTCTTTACTACTTCAATTCTCCCACTGTAGATAAAAACTTCCTCTTTGTGACAACTCATTCAATAAACTAAATAAAATTGACGTCTTTCAATACATTCATTTATGCATGTTTTTTTATATACGAATAAAGAAATTCATGAAAACAAATTGGATAATGTAATATATAAGGATTTTCCTTGCATAGCTAGCAACCTACGCTTTTTGTAGACCTTTCATTGCATTTTCATTTTAATAAATATTTAGCTTAAAAACTAAAAAGTCATTTGTAAAATAATAATAATAAAAAAAAATAGTTTTCATAAAAAAATAATTTTTTTTATCAATGATAGTATAAAATAATACAATATCTTTAAAATTGTACAATATTTTAATTTATTATTGTAATTTGTAAGTTGTAACTTGTAAGTTGTAATACATTACTTTTAATTAATAAATCAATTAAGTTTAAAATTTTAGTTGGTGTTTTTATAATATTTAAAATTATTAAAATATATATATATAATGGACCGGATCGGACCAACCCGGCCTGACCCAAGGGGGAGGATTACTTTGGACAACTGAAGTATCAACATTTGTCCAAGAGGGAGGATTACTTTGAAGACTGATTGTCTGCAAACCGTTATTTGATCGACTTCAAAGTAATCCTCCCCCTTGGACAGATGTTCATACTTCAGTTGTCCAAGAATTAAAGAAGCATGTTAGAACTCTTCCTTACCTCGGCAAAGTTAATCCTATAGCTTTCAAAATAGTTGAAACTGATGCCTCTGATATTGGTTTTGGAGGAATTCTCAAACAAAAGTTAACTCCTACTTCTCCCGAGCAACTTGTTTGTTTTCATTCACATTCTTGGAATCCAACTCAGATCAATTATTCTACTATTAAAAAAGAGATTTTATCTCTAGTTTTATGCATTAATAAATTTCAAAGTGATTTATTAAATCAAAAGTTTTTTAGAAGAATTGATTGTAAATCTGCAAAGTATGTTTTAGAAAAAGATGTTGAAAATATTGCTTATAAACAGATTTTTGCTAGATGGCAAGCTATTTTATCTATTTTTGATTTTGATATCGAATATATTAAAGGTAGTCAAAACTCTATTCCAGATTTTCTGACTAGAAAATTCATTCAAACAAGTACCCAAAATGAGTGAAAGAGAAAAACAAAAGCGTGATCGTGGTAAGCTCCCTGTCTCTGGACAACCCAGTAAAACTCTTGTTTCAGGACAATCTAGTAAAATCAGAGGGGCAATCGTCCCTGTTCCTCAACCCAGTTACCCAGTTTGACTTCCCTCTACTCAATTCCAGGTTTTAGGCCAAATCCCTAAACCCTATAGTTCAGCCCTTACTAGTCAACCTAAGCCTTTTGATCCCTTTGAGTCTCATATCCAAAGCCAGATCCAAAAGTCTTGTCCTCCCCAGCCCAGAGTTGACTATATTCCAAACTATGAAGTTAATCTATTTTTCATTAAACCTTCTATGAACCCTAAGAATGATCCAGTAATTCTTGTCTCCCGGTTCTTCCCAAATGGTTGGCATTTCATTCCCAGTGCACCTTATAAATCCTTAACATATTATAAGGATATTCTTATCAATATAGAATCAATCCATATTAAGCCTATATATGATAAGAATGATAATTCAAAAATTATTTTTCATTCTCTTTATATTAAGAAAATCATCTCTATTTCTGATTGGGGAAATCACCCTTCTGATCTTCAGGTTGTAGTAAAAGGTCAAGAATCTTCTATCTGTAATTATTTTTGTTATTATGATTACGTTGAAGCCTGGAACAAAGTTTTCTTATACCAAAACCAGTCAATGAGTCATTCTTGGTTCCTCCAATTTGATCATAATTTCAAAAGTCAAATCCCCTTCTGGTTCATCCTTTGGTGGACTAGATACGACTTAATTCCAGACATTTTCCCAGATCTTTTATTGACCCAAGTAAACCATTATAGCAATAACTCTCAATTTAACCCAAAATACGAAGGTATCCCAATACTGCTTAGATTTGGTAGTAAATATAAAATTCCTTGGATTTTAAAATGGCAGTATAACCTTCCTTCTGGTCAACCCCCAGTAGTCACTCGAATTTTCTTTATTAAATGGTGGGATAAATTTGATGTTAACAAGATTGTTCATCAAGTTCAAACTGAATTTCCCGCTACTCAAGTTACCCTAGTTCTTTCCATTAAGAAAGAAAATGATATTGGTTCCTCTAGTAAATCTAAAGTCAAAGGTTCTAGCTCCAGTTCTTCTATTGCTGGTACTATTGCTAATGTTAAAAAATATTCTACTGTTGAGTTAAATATGCTGGCAAAAGCCATTCAAGCAAGAGTTAGCTCAATCCGTGAAAATGAAAGTGAATCTTCATCTTCTTCAAAGTCAACTCAAGAATCAACCTACAGTGTTAACAAGGATCCCTATGGCACCATTGATCTTCAAGACGCCCAAGATCCTTTTGCTTAGTCAACCTCCCCTGAGCCCCTGTTCAGCTCCCGTGAGCCAATAGTCATCCCTGGCTCCTGCCAGCCAAGCCAATCAAGTCAGTCAGCCCAATTCTCATGTACTGTGTCCCCAGTGCCCGAGCACTCTGTCCAGTATCCAACACTAGCCCCCCTCCTTTTGCGCACCCGATGTGCCTAGTCAAAAGTTGCAGCTGCTTTTCCACCGAAAGTAGAAATAGTAAAGATTCCCACTGTTCATAAATAGTAAAGTGTCTGTAATAATTTCACTTTTGTAAAAGTTAAGCGTCTGTTTCTGTAATAGTAAAGATTCGCAATTATGTAAACAACCCTCTCCTTATTCTATAAAAGGAAGGCCGAGTTATTTGGTTCAGCAGACTTCGAACCATAGCATAGAATTTGGTAAGAAACTTTGAAAGACTCAGAGCTCATTCTCTTTAGTTTCTCTTCTTATTTCTACTTCTTATTTCTTGAGTCAATCTTGTACTTATTTTTCAGTTAATAAAAAGTTCTTTTAGTAAACTTATTTGTTAATTACATATCACTAGACTGGCACCTGTTGGCCAGATTATTTGTATGTTTTAAATATATATACAACTGTGCGGTCCCTTTCCCTCACTTCCCCTTGCATCATAAAATCTATGTTTTGTATTGTGAATATGATATGTGAGTAGCTTTTCCCCTGTTCTCATGGCCATCTTCTATCTGCATCCGCCCATCTGTTGATTCTTCTGCCCTCTTGGTATCAGAGCCACTAGGTTGGGTTATAGTTCTATTAATGTTTTTTTATTCTGTCTGTACTTCTATGTCTAGGTTTTTAACAGTGTATCTCTGCTTCTCTTTCCTTTGATCACCTTCCTTACTGTTAGACCACCTTGATTTCAGACTGTCAACCTGTGTAAGTCTCTAGAGTGGGAGCAGTGTTAAGCGTAAGGTTATTTCACCATGGTATGAGTTTGCTTAGGTAAGAAGGTATGAATCTTAGATATAACATTTAGCAGGAGATAAGTGAAGCCTTAGATGTTCTTGTCAGTCAGTTATTTCATTTCATTAGTTAGATCATACCCAATCTAAGTGTCCTTTGTTCGCCAATCGCGACAACCTCTTTGCAGATAGTAGTTTGTGCCTTGAGAACAGTTATTCAAACTATGAATCGCATGTTCAGATCTAATTCTTCAGTCAGTTCTAGATCCAACCTATCTTCTATTCCTGACATAGTTAACTAAGAATAACATATTTATGAAAACCTAAGTCAAGATTTGGGAAACTGGAATATACCCAGTATTTCTCCCAAAGAAATTTACCAGTCAACCTTCTTAGACAACTTTAAGACAGATTACAATGTTAAAACTGTTGAAAAAATTTATGCTATTAATAAAGACCATGAAACTTGTAGTTTGCTCACTACAGAAGTCATCAAAAAACATAGGAAAAAGGGATACAACTTTATCCACATCGGCCTAATTCAAGTTGCTATTAACCCTTTGAGTATTAAAGGAATTAATTCTAGTATTTTGTTGTGTCTTCGAGATGTCAGATACTTAAATTATCACCCTAGTATCGTATAAATAATGGAATCTAGTTTGCACAATGGACCTGTCCATTTTAATTGCTTTCCAGATTTTACATTAAGCCTAAGTGACCCTCATTTATTAAAAGCTTTAACTCTGAATATTAAAACTTCTGGCGAGATTACTCAGATGATTGAAGGATCTCAAGCTTTAGCTTTAATATACAAAATTTATTATAAAACAATGAAAACCAATTTGAATGTAAAAGCTTTAAGCAAAAGTCCGAAAGATAAAACTGTTCTAATTCAAGCAGTACTAGTGATGCTAATATCCAAGTTCCAAAGACCCTTCTTTGGAGAGATGTAAATCTCCCTAGTCAGTGGATATTAGAAAATGAAGTTCCCCAAAGACCTGTAACTAGTAATGTAATAAATCTTGATAATGTAAAACAATATTTAGATGGTACAATTAGAAAAAGTTTTGATGATTCAAGACTTAGATGTAACCCCCTAATTATTGAAGACATTACCAGTAAATCCTCTACCCAGTCTAGAAAAGACTCTGAATTGCTAAGTAAGACTAGTTTACAAGATGTTAAATTAAAAGGTATTTATACTGAAGGTCAAACAAGTCATCCTTGTTACACCACATTTGAACCTGTAAATCAACCTGAGGAAGAAGATGAATCCCAGAATTTATCTCCTACTCAGTCAGATTTTGAAGTTAAACCTGGTAATCACCAACTCAGAATGATTAAGAAAGATTTTAAAATCAATGATCAATATTTAATTAATGATTTCAACTCTAAAGAAAATAGAACTAAAAGACACATTTTCCGTGCTAATCATAATAAGTTAGAATGTGAGAAAATAGTTACAAAATGGAGAAGGTTTGTAACTAAAGAAAAGATAAACATTACATTCTATACATGGTATGATACATATTATGGAAAATGTAATGTTATAAATAAACATAAATGGACCAAAGAAGATAAGACAACAGTTTCTTCAAGTCACCCTCCTTTAAAGTCAATAATAATAACAGTTAAAGATGTTCATGTTACTGTCAGTCCTTTTAAAGAACCTGATGGCACTAACAAGAGAATTATAGAACAAAACAATTTTACTAACCAGTACCTAGCATCTATAGGTAAACAGCTAGATAAAATTGAAGAAAAATTTGATGAAAAACTTCAAACAAGTAAAACTGAAAAACCTTTACTCAGTCTTCCTAAAAAAAGAATGAGATTAGGTTTACCTACTACAGATAAAGAACTTACTAAAACCATTGACAAATTAATTAAAAAAACTTGATAAGCCTGAATCTAGTGAACCTAAACTTTTGGCCGTCATTGACCAGAATCAAGAACAAAGTTCTAGTACTGATACTTCTTTTGATAATTCTGAATTAGAGGAAACAATCAACCAATTTAGTAAATTAACTTTTAAAACTTCAAATCCTACTAGTATGACAAAAAATTGGTATACTAGACCAACCCCTCCAGACTTACGGTTTGAAGAAAGGAATCTAGATAATCAATTTTTTGTTTCTGCTAATAAGATTTATGAATGGAATATTGATGGTTTTAGTGAGCAACAGATCTTGAACAAGTTAAATCATGTGTCTATGGTAGCAAATAGTTATTTGACCAACTTTCCAGATTTAGGTCAACTAGAAATAGTTGAGTTATTAACCAGTGGATTTACTGGAACTCTTAGAAGTTGGTGGGAGAACCATCTTACTGAAACTTCTAGGCATTCTATAATTCATGCTATCCAAGTTGATCATGATGGTAATCCAATAGAAGTCTTAGGAATTGGCCCTCCTGATGGCGTCAATACTCTTATTTATATCATAGTTAAGCATTTCATTGGAACCCCTAGCAATATTACTGATAGAATCCATGACCAATTTAGTAACCTTACATGTCCTACTTTAAGTGATTTTCCTTGGTATAAAGATGTGTTTATCTCTAGAGTTATTATGCGTAATGATAGTAACAAATCATTTTGGAAAGAAAAATTCATAAATGACTTGCCTAGTTTATTTGCTCATAAAATTCGTGAAGAGTTATCCAAAATATTAGGATTTATTGATTATGATAATTTAACCTATGGTGATATAGGAAGCCAAATTAAAAAAACTGGATTAAAAATGTGTATTGATTTTAAAATTAGTAAACACGCTAATAAAGATAAAAATAAAGCCAAATATGAATTGGGTACTTTCTGTGAACAATATGGGTTGCCACCTGTTGCCCCCTCTAGAAGAAAAATTATAAAAATTTTGATAGAAGTAAAGTTATTTGCCATAATTGTGGTAAATCAGGTCACTACAAAAATGAATGTAAAGTAAAAGAAAAACTTAATCAGTTAAAAATTTCTAATGAAGATACTGATTATATCCTAGAGTTAATGAGAATAGAAAATAGATGTAGTAATGATGACTATGATAATGAATTTTCTGATTCCTCTAATAATTCTAGCACCACCACTAATAGTAGTAAGGATCCAGATATCACCCTTAGATGTGTGGATAGTTGCTGTAATAAAAAATGAAATGTTATCAAGAAGGTCAATGTTCTTACCGCCTATGAAGAAGAGCAAAATCTTTTAATTGAACTAATCAGTAAAATTACTGATCCAAAATTAAAGAAACAATATACCAAACAGTTAAAAGATCTATTAACAAAGGAGAACCCTATTAATAAAATAAATAAGGTCAAAGAAAAACCTGTTTTTAGCCTTAATAAAACTCTTGAAAGATTTAAAAATTCAGTCAAAGAAATTACTTTACCAGAATTACATATTGAAGTAAAAAAAACATGAAAAAGGAAATTTCTGAACTTAAACAAGAAATTGAAAAAATTAAAGCTAAAAATGACATAGCTATCAATGAATCTTCTGACAGCAACAAATAAGAAGAAGAAGCTGAAACTTCTAATAGTCAATCCATAATTGAACAAGGTAATTCTTTAAAAATGCTAAAAGATATTACTATTCAAAAATGGTATATTAACATAACAATAGTTATTAATAAGACTTTTACCTTGGAACTCCCTACCTTAGTTGATACAGGAGCTGACCTTAACTGTATTCAAGAAGGATTAGTTCCAACTAGGTTTTACGAAAAAAACCAGTGAAAGACTTAGCTCTGCTAATGGTAGTCAAATGGAAATAAAATATAAATTGCCTAAAGTTCATATTTGTCAAGATAATGTTTGTTTTAAGACATCGTTTATTTTAATAAAAAACATGACTGACAAAATAATTTTAGGATTACCATTTATATATTTATTATATCCGTTTAGTACTACTACTAGAGGATTAACTAGTAATCATCTTGGTCAAACAGTCACCTTTAGATTCATAACTGAACCTAAAGAGAAGGACTTGAGATATATTCAAGAGCAGTCAATTTCTAAAAATTTAAATAATAAAACCAAACATTTGAACTATTTAAAAGATGAGATTAAATATAAAAGGGTTGAAGATCAATTAAAAGCTCCTAAGCTTCAGAGTAAGATAAAAGATTTTCAAGATCTTTTGAGTAAAAATGTTTGTTCTGATTTGCCTCATGCTTTTTGGCATAGGAAGAAACATATTGTTAGACTATCTCATGCTAAGGAATTTAAAGAATATTTAATTCCTACTAAGGCTAAACCCATACAAATGAATCAAGAACAGTTAGAGTATTGTAAAAAAGAAATCAGTGATTTGCTTAGTAAAGGTTTAATTAGAAAGAGTAAATCCCCTTGGTCTTGTCCAGCTTTCTATGTGAATAAGAATTCTGAAATAGAAAGAGGAACACCTAGGTTAGTTATTAATTATAAACCCTTAAACAAGGTTTTAGAATGGATTAGGTATCCGTTATCCAATAAAAAGGATTTAATTGGTAGATCGAGTCAAGCAGCTGTCTTTAGTAAATTCGACCTTAAGAGTGGATTTTGGCAGATCCAAATTCATGAGGAAGATAAATATAAGACAACCTTCACTACACCTTTTGGCCATTATGAATGGAACGTAATGCCATTTGGCCTTAAGAATGCCCCTAGTAAATTCCAGAATATCATGAATGATATTTTGAACCCATTCAGCCATTTTGCTATTGTCTATATTGATGATGTTCTTATTTTTTCCAATTCTATTGAAGAACATTGGAAACATTTAAACTCATTCTTTAGAACTATTCAATCTAATGGGTTAGTTCTATCGCAGTCGAAATGCAGTCTATTCCAAACTAAAGTCAAATTCCTTGGACATAATATCCAGTATGGCTAAATACACCCAGTTAATAGAGCTATACAGTTCGCCAGTAAATTCCCAGATGTCATTATAGATAAGACCCAACTTCAAAGATTTTTAAGTTCTCTAAATTATATTGCTGAATTCCATAAAAATCTGCGAATTGTCTGCAAACCGTTATTTGATCGACTTCAAAGTAATCCTCCCCCTTGGACAGATGTTCATACTTCAGTTGTCCAAGAATTAAAGAAGCATGTCAGAACTCTTCCTTGCCTCGGCATAGCTAATCCTATAGCTTTCAAAATAGTTGAAACTGATGCCTCTGATATTGGTTTTGGAGGAATTCTCAAACAAAAGTTAACTCCTACTTCTCCCGAGCAGCTTGTTTATTTTCATTCACATGCTTGGAATCCAACTCAGACCAATTATTCCACTATTAAAAAAGAAATTTTATCTCTAGTTTTATGCATTAATAAATTTCAAAGTGATTTATTAAATCAAAAGTTTTTGGTAAGAATTGATTGTAAATTTGCAAAGTATGTTTTAGAAAAAGATGTTGAAAATATTGCTTCTAAACATATTTTTGTTAGATGGCACGCTATTTTATCTATTTTTGATTTTGATATCGAATATATTAAAGGTAGTCAAAACTCTATTCCAGATTTTTTGACTAGAGAATTCATTCAAACAGGTACCCAAAATAAGTGAAAGAGAAAAACATAAGCGTGATCGTGGTAAGCTCCCTGTCTCTGGACAGCCCAGTAAAACTCTTGTTTCAGGACAATCTAGTAAAATCAGAGGGGCAATCGTCCTTGTTCCTCACCCCAGTTACCCAGTTCGACCTCCCTCTACTCAATTCCAGGTTTTAGGCCAAATCCCTAAACCCTATAGTTCAGCCCTTACTAGTCAATCTAAACCTTTTGATCCCTTTGAGTCTCATGTCCAAAGCCAGATCCAAAAGTCTAGTCCTCCCCAGCCCAGAGCTGACTATATTCCAAACTATGAAGTTAACCTATTTTATATTGAACCCTCAATGAACCGTAAGAATGATCCAGTAATTCTTGCCTCCCGGTTTTTCCCAAATGGTTGGCATTTCATTCTCAGTGCACCTTATAAATCCTTAACATTTTATAAGGATATTCTTATCAATACAAAATCAATCCATATTAAGCCTATATATGATAAGAATGATAATTCAAAAATTATTTTTCATTCTCTTTATATTAAGAAAATCATCTCTATTTTTGATTGGGGAAATCACCCTTCTGATCTTCAGGTTGTAGTAAAAGTTCAAGAATCTTCTATCTGTAATTATTTTTGTTATTATGATTACGTTGAAGCTTGGAACAAGGTTTTCTTATACCAAAACCAGTCAATGAGCCATTCTTGGTTCCTCAAATTTGATCATAAATTCAAAAGTCAAATCTCCTTCTGGTTCATCCTTTGGTGGACTAGATACGACCCAATTCCAGACATTTTCCCAGATCTTTTAATGTCCCAAGTAAACCATTATAGCAATAACTCTCCATTTAACCCAAAATACGAAGGTATCCCAATATTGCTTAGATTTGTTAGTAAATATAAAATTTCTTGAATTTTAAAATGGCAGTATAACCTTCCTTCTGGTCAACCCCCAGTAGTTACTCGAATTTTCTTTATTAAATGGTGGGATAAATTTGACGTTAACAAGATTGTTCATCAAGTTCAAACTGAATTTCCTGCTACTCCAGTTACCCCAGTTCTTTCCATTAAGAAAGAAAAAGATATTGGTTCCTCTAGTAAATCTAAAGTCAAAGGTTCTAGCTCCAGTTTTTCTATTGTTGGTACTATTGCTAATGTTAAAGAATATTCTACTGTTGAGTTAAATATGCTGGCAAAAGCCATTCAAGCAAGAGTTAGCTCCATCCGTGAAAATGAAAATGAATCTTCATCTTCTTCACAGTCAACTCAAAAATCAACCTACAGTGTTAACAAGGATCCCTATGGCACCATTGATCTTTAAGACGCCCAAGATCCTTTTGCTTAGTCAACCTCCCCTAAGCCCCTGTTCAGCTCCCGTGAGCCAATAGTCATCCCTGGCTCCTGCCAGCCAAGCCAGTCAAGACAGTCAGCCCAATTCTCATGTACTGTGTCCCCAGTGCCCGAGCACTCTGTCCAGTATCCAACACTGGCCCCCCTCCTTTTGCGCACCCGATGTGCCTAGTCAAAAGTTGCAGCTGCTTTTCCACCGAAAGTAGAAATAGTAAAGATTCCCACTGTTCATAAATAGTAAAGTGTCTGTAATAATTTCACTTTTGTAAAAGTTAAGCGTCTGTTTCTGTAATAGTAAAGATTCGCAATTATGTAAACAACCCTCTCCTTATTCTATAAAAGGAAGGCTGAGTTATTTGGTTCAGCAGACTTCGAACAATATGATAGAATTTGGTAAGAAACTTTGAAAGACTCAGAGCTCCTTCTTTGACCAATCTTTAGTTTCTCTTTTTATTTCTACTTCTTATTTCTTGAGTCAATCTTGTACTTATTTTTCAGTTAATAAAAAGTTCTTTTAGTAAACTTATTTGTTAATTACATATCACTGGACTGACATATGTTGGCCAGATTATTTGCATGTTTTAAATATATATACAACTGTGCGGTCCCTTTCCCTTACTTCCCCTTGCATCATGATATATATATATATATATATATATATATATATATATATATATATATATATATATATATATATATATTTGGTTAAGATAGATAATTTAATAAAAAAAAAAAACACAAGAGGTAAAGAACAAACATATATAGCTGAGATTCAAGAAGACAAAACCTTCCAAAAAGTCAAAGTCTCATAGCCAAGAAAAAAAAATCCTGATAATACATGCACCTGATTAGGAGTGAAGTCTTTTATATATGTGAAATGTTGGAATGTTCATTTTTCTCACTTCTCACGTCTGTTCATCTTCTCTTTTTCTCACATATTTTGGAAGTCTTTGGACATGAGGCCATACTACGGATATGAATATTTCTTGTTCTAAAGTCTGTCAAACTCTACCATTTGATAAAAATCTAAAAAATCTATGACTTTTTGAATACCAAAATACTTTTATAGATTTTGTAAAAGTCCTAATTCAATACCAACTAATTTTTAAAGACATTACAAAAATTATAAATAAATATTACTAAATTTTTATAAACTCTTTAAATATCTTGATTATTGAATATAACCAAACTTTTAAAATGTTTATGAGTCCTTAAAAATCCTAATTTCATACGCCCCTTAAATCCTCAATTTCATACACATACTTCAAGGTTCTTGGTATGGGTGTTTTGCTGAGTTCTCAATCGATTGTTGTGAAGGCCAAGCTCGTCTCGAAGATCGCGGATAAATAGATGAAAGAAGCAGGTGGCACCGTTGTTCTTACTGCTTAGGCATGAAGTTTAAAGTTTGAAGTCTCCACTTTATTCTTACCTTCGACCATCATCCCCTCTTGTTTCCAATTTTAGAGTGAAGTCATTCGACTTTCAGATTTTTAAGCGAATGATCATTTACTTTTAAATACATGTAATTCTTTCTACTCTTGTTTTGATTTTGATTTCACAGCGACACTTTATACAGAGGATTTAAGGTTGGATCAGGTATTATGTTTTTTTTCCTCCATTTCAGTGGGTTTCTTTTAGTTGTGTGAGCCTTTAAACTAGTCAATTGATTATACTTGTACTTATGCATTAAAGAATTTGTATAAGTAGTATATTGTAATGGATTTTATAATGTGTTAAATTTCTTGGTAAAGTTATGATTTTCCTTAAATCTTAAATCCTATTTGATTTAGTATAATTTATTAGGGGCTTTAGAGGCGAGTTTTGACTTGCTCCCGTTAATCCATCCATAAAGCATCTAATGTAGTTATTATGTTTGACAAAATGACTAAGTGAAATGGCCTTATACTAAATGTTTCAACTAAATGACTAAGTGAATTTTCAAGTGTGCAACATGATTCATTTGCCATCGTATGTACTAGATACGAATAAAAAGAGAGTAGGAATTATTTAGACTTAGGAAAACGAATGTTTGCACTGTGATATTATTTTCAAATGCTAAGCAGATACACGTATAAAGTTTGGGTCACAAAACTTTTAATGTTGCTGGCATTTTTTTTAAATATCTTGTTTTTGCATAATTTGATTAGTCGTTTGAACATATAATATGAATTAGTGCATGACTGTTTTCTCTGTTTGATTCAAACAGGAGAAAGTTACTTGAGGAACCTTTGGTACTTTTTCTTTAAAATTAAGTTCTTAGCTTCTTCTTTTTGTGTGTGATCTGTTTACAAAAGGGATTATTGATGTATGATAATACTTTGACAGAAGCTATGAAGCTGTTTAATGAAAACAATCACCTTCTGCAGACAAACATATCCCCAACTGTTGCAATTGGGATGGTAAATTCCCCTTTTTAGAAAGCTTCAATTATCTTTAATTGTCTATATGTTTTGTACCTAACGAGTTAGAGTTGAAAGTTAATTACATTTTATATCTTGGTTAATAGTTTGATTTATGGATTAGTTGGAAGAAGCAGAACGTTATTGATTTGCATTAGTTTTGTACTCTTTGAAAAGATTAAGTGAGAGAAATTCAGGTACAAATCAAGGGACAAATGAAAGTGGGTTTACCTTATGCCAGATATTGAGAACTGTAAAGTTGAAGTAATGTTCTAACTACTGATTTTCTGTTTTTCTGTTACTTTCTGATATGCCAGATATAATAGCGAATATGGTAACTGTGGTGTATCATTTGGCTAGGTAAAATATATAAGTTAAACTGAGATAATTAGCATATTATAAATTGTTCTTGGATATAGCCGAACTTAGAAAAGAGTAGAACCCCAGCAAAAGTAACAGAAAACTTAAATATGTGTGTTTTTGGTCAATAATATTTTTAGTATATATAGCAGCACATTGTCTGCAGTGCTAGCATTGGTTTTGTATTTTAAACCTTACTATGGGCAGACAAACATACTGATTTTACTTGGGAATTTGTTCTTTAATGGGTTCACTTATGATAATTTCTCCCCTTCTAAGTAGAGAAGGTACTTTTTGTACATTTTGTTGCTAAAGTCTAAAAATGTTGATTATATATATATATATATATATATATATATGTTGTTTACTTCTTCCTAGGAGCTTAGCCTATGTGTATTTCTCATTCTATTCTCAGGTTGTAAGCATAAAGGCCATTGGAATAGCAATTAAGCTTACTTTTGAGGGAATAAGTCAAATTGCATATCCTCAGACTTGGTTTTTTGTTGCAGTTGCTGCAATCTATGTGGTCACACAGTTGAATTACCTTACTAAGGTAAAATGTAGTTTATATTGTTATGCGATAACTAAATCCTCCCCCTACCTCTCTGTGTGTCTCTTTTCACATTGTTACTCAACTTTTTCGAAATCTACATCATATTTTGTTAAACCATGTTTGTTACTTACATTAAGTGTATAATTTTTTCACTAAGTAGTGTATTTAAGTTCCCACTATGTGTTAGTAACTTAGGGGTATATCATAAATTATTTCTCCTGCTGTCTCTTTCCTCCCACAACCATGATGACTAAAATAGCAAACTAGAGGAGATAATGCAGCACTCTCATCCAGGACTCTCATCCAGGATATAAATAACTTATAAGAACAAATGCATTTGTTAAGGAGAGAAAATAACATATTTATGTGACAGTTCCTGCTTAAAATTATGCTATAAGTGATTTCAGGTTAGGATAAATAAATGTATATGCCATCACTTATTTTTCCAACTGATTTTTTAGGCACTCCGCCAGCAAATGCGCTGTCTTGGCATTTAGTGTCAGAAACCAAGTCTACCTAGAAAGGCATTCCACGATAATTGAAGGTAGTCCATGAGTTTTAGCATATGATTTTATTTTGACAAGATAAATTCTAATATTTGCCAACGAACTTCCAACATTTTGAGCTTTTGATGTTTGCTTATTTGTGTAGCACAAATTTCTGGGAGAACATTAGGGGCATTCAGTGTATTAAATACTTATTCAAATGTTTAATGCATTAGATAGTATATATTATAGAATTATATATGTAATATACATATCCACACACATACTTATGATATTATTATCATATTTTTATTTATTTATTTATTTAATTTAATTTGTTCCATCAAATGATCTTATGATAAAATTAATAGACTAATATGACAAAAACTAAGAATGTGAATATCATTAATTATAGTCCTGTTGTCTCATGTAAAACGAGTTATTCAAAGGGAAATAAAATAAATAATAATTTTAAAATGCAAAACAATGTGTTTTGAAAAAGAGAGACGAAACGTGTTTATTGGGGTTATTTTAATTTAGGGCAATATTTTAATAGTCGTTGCAAAAAATTGTATAAAATACACAAAGAAATGAAATTGTTGACAATAAATGTGGTTCATATTAAACTATGAACTATAGTAACCAAAAATCTTTTGTTGCCCACTATGAGGAGAAATCAAGTGGCAGAAGATAGAACTTTTACCGTCAACGAATTGGCAACAAAAAAGTAAATAGACAGAGATTTTTTCTCCCTGCCAACGAATTGGCAACAAAACTTTGCAATGACCGATGAGATTCGTTATGAAAAATGAAAGCATTTCACGAACTGTTCCGAATGACAAATTTTGTTGCTAAATATTCATTTTTGGCAATGATTTTATAAGTCGTTGCCCAACAAATCGTTGCCGAATGTCCATTTTTTTAGCAGTGAGTTTTTGATTTCTTTCATAAGGTAATATGGTTGCAAAAATTTATCCGAGCTATAATTAGTTTGTAGTAAATGACACACACACACACACACACACACACACACTTAGGGGTCTACAACAATGTATGACTAGCAAGTTAAATTTCTAGACATTGTGATATTTTGAAATTTTCTTATAGTTATTATTTAAAGTAATCTTGGAGGCCAATTTTGTATTTCAAATTAACTCATTACTCAAGTTGGTATAATTAGTTTTCTTTTTTTTGTAGTACGTGTAGTTTTGCTTGAGGACTAGCAAAGATTTAAGTTTGGGGGTATTTGATGAGTGATTTTATTACTTATTTATTGAGTACTTTTAACCTTGATAAATTGTGAATCTTTTAAGTGTTTTATGTGATTTTTATGTGTTTTTATCTTGTTTTGTAGAATATAGTTTTCTATTACTTTTATGTGTTTTGTAGGTCAATGGAATAAGGGCAATTAGAATCAAAGCTTAAAGCAAAATTATGCATGGCTATACTGTTGGGTACAAGGGACGCCGAGGAGCCCATTTCTTAGCGCCAGGGTGCAACACATGTCCCTGCTGAGCCAGACCACTTTGATGCCGATAGGTGTCGTGAGCAGAAGTAGAATTTGAAAAACATGTTAGGCGTTGGGGCGAGCAATTCTTGAGCGTCGGGGCACCGACCTTGCAGGAGATGAGCGCCGGGGCGTGGATATCTAGATGCCTTCGGGATTTTGCTAGAGGCTAAGGTTTTTTAGTTGCAAAATGCAAGGACCCATATATACTTTATGTTGCCAATTGAAATAAGAGCAAGGAAAGAAGATGAGGCGACCATAGGGTTGCTAAACCCATTTTAGGCAAGAATCAAGAGGCTATACTCTCCAATATTTGGAAACACTTCACCAACACCATAAGTGAAGGATGAAAAATGATTCACCACATGAATGAAAGAGAACAAGAGCTAGCAAGGAATCAACATACATGGAGGCCATGTTTTAAAAGGGCTTGGAGATTGAAGCTTGGATGACAACAAGTGTTATTCTCTAAACCCTAGAAGGTTGGACTAATATTTTGGCTAACAAGTGTTTTTGAAAATGATAAAAGTTTTTTGATGTGGTGAATATTTGAATCTATTAAGTCATGGTCCAAAATTGAGCACGTTATGTTTAAAAATGAACAAGTTATGAATACTAGAAGCAAAGAGCTAAAAATCGCAAACATCTGGAAATCTAGCTAAAATTGGTTACTGGTGGTATAGTGCAGTAGTGTCGTTTGTCGGTTATAACTATTCTGAAAACTCAGCACGACAGTGCCGGTTCGACAGTTTTGGAAAATAAATTAATTACTAGGTTGGGTTCGAGTCAAACGGGTCGGGTCCGGTTCAGAAAAAATTAAAAATTAAAAATAAAATAAAAATAAAAATCAATAAATAAAATAATAAATTAAATAAATATAATAATAATAAATATTATTTTATTTGTAGATTCCGGTTGTGAAGATAAATGAAATAGTTATGCACCAATGTGTGAATCAAATCAAGTCATTATGTTGGGTTAGATAATGACTAATCGGTAGATCGATTTATTATATATGTAGGTTATCCGAAAGACAAGATACTAGACCTAGTGGTAAACACTGAGACATGTTAGTTTTCCTAACTTGTACACATTTATTTTTCCTGTACAATTATTTTAAATCGCAATAGTTCTTGAAGATAATTCATATGGAGATTAAATATAATTGTTCGCACTCACATGCTTTCGAAAGTTTTATTCAATTATTAAATCGTTAAAGTTTAAGGTTATATCTGTTCATGAATTGTCTTAAGAAGTAAGTCTATGCAATTTGTTCCGGCTAGACAGTTATTGAAATGAAATCTCGAATTGATTATATTCTTGAAAAGCTAATCCAAACTAGATTGCTCTAGTGCAGACTCTTATGATGTGACTAAGATGAATAGGCCTCGCAAAGGGGTATGTTATGTCGGGAAACTGACTTCGCATGCTATATCTAAATGTTATGCATAACATATGGTACAATAGGCTGATTACTTTAAGTACTTGCAGAAAGTGTTTGCAGTCTTTATGATTGTCAAATACTCTGAAGATATATCTTTCTAGGAGTTCACGGTCCATATTGACCACTTACTGATGAAAGATAAAGACTTCTTTTGAATTAAATTGTCTTATTGATTATCATTCAGATTTGCTTCTCAATTATTATTCAATTGTTAAAGATCCCAAAAAGATTTAAACTTTATCCGTGATTTCAATTATTCATTGAATGTTGTAGACTTGCTAAGCAACTAGTTGCTCACTCTTGCTTAACTTAAATGTTTCAGTTAAATCATAGAAGGTTGAAAGTTTTGATAAAGACAAGGTAACGGAAAAGCTACCGAGTGATTGATAATTTAGTTAAACTTTTTTATTAAATCTTAATGTTATGATTGATGTTAATCTTTTGTGATAAGATATGGGTTGTAAAGGCTAGTAAAACCTGGGATGTTATTAAGTTATGTAATGTCGAATGATGTAATTTTTTATATTATTAGTGATGGGATAATAATTAGATGTGATGGATGTGTTGTATCATAAGCACCAAATTCGAGATAAGGTTATCCCGGATTTGGGGGCATCATATGGATTATTTATTGTATATTTGCTATCTTCTTACTTTCAATCTAAGATTTCAATGGAACCCAATATGTAGTTTTAATTGAGTTTCTCTCTGTTTGGTTGGCACCATATGAATTGATTTATCATATTTTGTGCTTATATTTAATTATTTGATCAGTAATTAGTGTGATAATCTATATGAAATTGAAAGACGGATTATAGGTTTAGATCTAAGTATGATAACATGTGATTATATTATTCTGCATGGGTTAGGATACATAATTTGTGTATAGGATAAAAATATACCTATATGCCACGTGTAACCAATTGGAGAATCTGAGATTTAAATCCTTGTTAATTGTAATTCTCATAGCAATATAATTAATTAGTTACCCTTGATGTTCCTTTCCGATTCTTTTCCCTTCGTGGTGAATTTAGAAGGGATATGTTTATATGATTGTCGAAAGAAGTGTATAAATGCCTACTTATTCTCGGTTGAAGATTCATCGTGACCTTATGATTGAAATAGAGAGTTAGGAGAGTGAGGAGATTTGAACTAAGCATTAGAGGAAATTGTAATATTAGGTTTTCTTATTCAGTATGTAGTTAGTTTAATTGTTAATTTCTATAATGTTCATTTTACTAGCTTAAATTGATATCGTTTAAATAAGATTGATTTAACATAACACCGGTACATGGAAATCGTTAGAGACAATTCCTCGAGGGATCGACAAACTCTACTTATCACTCTATTACTTGTTGACCGTGTATGCTTGCATGCATTTTTTTTATAAATAAATTCCGAAATCGAAACTTATTATTATCTACGTTATGATTTTGCCGAACAATATTATGTTGACAATTTGAACATTATTGGACTCTGGACAAATTAAATTATAATTCTCTAATGTTTATTCTTTATCTTATTATTCTTATTATTTCTGTTTATCCTTTATATCACTGTTATTTGTATTAATCACCAGGACTCAAGTTGTGAATGTCTTTGGCCTGGTTGCAAAGATAATATGATTGTTGAGTGTCTTTAGCCTGTGTGGAAATGATATATGGTGAAAGTTCTCTTTGGTCTGGGTGCAAAGAAGAACTGTTGATTGGCCTGATCATAACAATTGGTATTG
Organism: Hedera helix; assembly: GCA_947179155.2. NCBI lineage: Eukaryota > Viridiplantae > Streptophyta > Magnoliopsida > Apiales > Araliaceae > Hedera > Hedera helix. Next base: position 17,179,068 of record OX359272.1, on the reverse strand, counting down.
CAGTTAATGAAATTTTGATGATGATTTTTTTTAATTGGAGAGGATAGTAGACATTATGATCTATTTGACTCTTCTAATGGATTGCTCATTATACTATAGTTGTTTGTTGAAAACTTATGTTTTCTATCATTGTATAAATCTCTGATGTATCACTGTTGAAGGCTAATGATAACTTATTATTCATTTTTTTGGTCATGATATTCTTTACTGGGCTACTTAAGCTCACCCTTTTGTTTCATAATTCCTTTAAGGAAATGAGAGCGTCGCTGGGGCTACCGGGGAGAACAATAGAATGGAATGATGGTCCGAGTTAGTAACTGTAGCAGTCTTCACCATGTTATAAAATAGTGTAGCACTAATTATAGTGATGACTTAGTGTATGTTGTCGTACTATACATGACATCATCAAAATTATAAATAGGAGAATAAATGTATGTTGTTTGTATTTTGGCAACTCAAATTGTGTTATGTAGGCCTAAATTTAGGGGCATTATAGTTGGTTGAGCTTAAGGATATGATCTCTGGTGGGGATCTGAGATTAGAACTAGGAGGGGGGTGACGAATAAAATCCTTCATTAGTATGTCCTACCTAAGTTAAATTTCGTTATCTAATTAGTTCGTTTGGATGTGGGGACAAGAAGTGACATGTTAGTTTTTTTAACTAACCTTTATTTTGTGACCACAGTTTAGAATGACATATGAAAATCAACAGATGAACAATGGAATGTAGGAGGCAACCATTAACCGAGAAGCTACAAATTAAGAGGGCAATAATCCTCCTGTGACCCTAAAAAATAACGCTATTGACCACTTGATATGTGATAGCTTTTTAAGGGGCCTTTTTATAATCCATGCAGAACCAGACAAAAGGAACTCCTATTTATAATACAGGTGAAAACGCTGGTAACCCACGGCTGGTTATTGTGAAATAGTTCAAGGAGTTGGGACCATTTGAGTTTTTTGGGAAGCTAGACCCACTCAATGCAGATGAATGGATCAAACAAATGATGAAAATATTTGATGTATGACGATGCGTTGATGAACAAAAGATTCCCTTCACCACCTTTATGCTGCGAGGAGAGGTGAATCATTGGCGAAAATAAGTGAAATGTTCTCACCACTCAACACTTAAGATGTCTTTGGCCAAGTTCCATAAACTTTTCTATGAAAAATTATTTTCCAGAGAGTATTCACCACATGAAGGATGTAAAATTCATCAAATTAGAGCATAACAACATGTCTATCTTATAGTACGAAGCGAACTTATCCCAGTTTGCACCCAACTTGGTGGAAAATGAAAAACGCATGACTCGAAAGTTTTTATGAGGTTTAAAACCTAAAATTTGTCAACACCTTATTTCTCTTAAACTTCTTTTGTATTCAGATATCGTAGATAGGGCTCCATTATTAGAGCGAGAAAATTAGACACTTCAACCAAGTGATAATGTCAGTCAATGGGAGAGAAATCACGATAATAATTGTAATAATGATAGCAATCATCAGAACAGTGAGAACCATCGAGGAAGCAATCATCATGCTAAAAATGGAAACCACTCCGGTGGTAATCCTAGCGCAAAAATAGAAGGAATAAGCTTAATGGAAAAACTTCAAGAAAAGAAGATTCAATAATGATCATGGAAAGGCACGGGCATTGACACCCGCACCGGTTTCAAACGGAGGGGAACGAGAACCAATCAAATATTACAAGTGTGCACAGGAGGGACGTATCAGCTTAAACTGTACCCAGTCATCTAAGGCTTGTTACAGTTGTAGGAAGGAAGACCACATAACTCGATTTTGTCCGTCAGTAAAATCGAATTTATCTGTAATGGCAACATCCAAGGCTAACACAGACAAGCCAAAACCTATGGTTTAGGGAAGAGCTTTTGTCGTGACATCCCAAAAGGAGTGAAACCCAAACAAAGGTATAACTAGTAAGCTATTCATAAACTCTTGTGGAGTCTATGGTCTGTTAGATACTGACTCTACCCACTCTTTTATGTCACTTACATGTGTTCAACGTTTGAACTTGACTCATGAGAAATTAGACTTTGACTTATCTGTTGAAACTTCATTAGGAGACAAGCCTTCTTTGTCATGATGAGGAAAGGCATGCCGATCGTAACTCTTGACACGATCCTAGAAAATATCACGATCCCCAAAGAAGGGAGCTCTTCCCTAGTCTGTAATAGGGGAGGTGGCTTGATAGTTTTGGGATCCATGGAACGATCATTGGAATTAGCTTGCAGTGATGAACACCTGACATAAGGACTTTGTGAGAAAGAAAGCATGTAAAGTAAACTGCTTACCAGAGTGAATCCTAACTGTAACAAGGCACCTTAAGAAAAAATTCTCTTTGACAAAACCTGGCAGAAACTAAGTCTGATGCTTGAAAAAGTAAACTTGGTCCTAAAAAGAGAGATTAAGGATGCCTAAAAAAAAGACCCAAACATGAGAAAATCATATGAATGGAAAAACGAAAAGCACGAAGGGATGAGTTAAAACCGCCTAGGGTTCATCCTTCCCTTAAGGTTTACTCCCTAGGGTTCGGCCACTTAAGGGGTGATCTTATCTCACATCTTCCAAATCCTTGCCGCTGCGTTGGTTGTTTGACCCAGATGTTCCTCCGTTGCGGCGAAAAGGTAACCTTTCTTTAGAAAGCTAAGATCCCATTATGGTGAAGTGGCTTAGACAAGAAAAGCTTGTAATATTTCTTTAGAAAGCCAAGATCCCGTTAGGGTGAAGAAGTGACTTAGAAAAGAAAGACCTCTTGAACTCCTACTGTGGCGATGGTTTTTTGCAACGAATATTCCTTCGTAGTAAAAAGATAGTCTCTCCTTAAAAAGCCAATATCCTGTTAGAGTGAAGTAGCTTAGAAAAGAAAGATGGAAGACACCTTGAAGACACATGAAACAAAGAAGAAACAACCATCAATAAGGGTTCGAATATAAGAAATTATGTAATTAATATATATATATATATATATATATATATATATATATATATATATATATATATATATATATATATAAAATAACAATAAAATAATAAATAGATAAATACATACCTGAAGGAAGGGATATTATTGAATAAATTGAATGAATAAATCTCTTAGGTTAGTCCCCTATTTATAAGACAAGTAGAGAACATATATCTATTATTATAACCGACATGGGACTTTGGGTATTACATTTTTATAGGCCAAGGAAAAAATACATTTATACTTATAACCGATGTGGGATATATTGAACATATTATGTGAACAATCAGAGTAACTTTAAAAAAAATAGCGAAATTGGGTGAAGTAGGATCATTATCTCAGGAGAGTTACAATTTTGCAATTCGTGCACTTGAAAATACTTTTGGGATTTTGTTAAGTGTTAACAACTCCAATAAGAATCTTTTAGAAGCTGACATATTAGCAGCCCCTGGTTTTCTTTATATTGAAAAAGATAATCAAAGTAGAAGCACAGGCAAAGCAAACGAAAAGAATAATCCAACCAAGGAAAGGAACTTAATGGGTCCACCACGTGATAACTACTATGCATATGTGACATATATAGCTAATGGTTCATGGTTCGCTGGTATTTGAAGAAAGTAAAGTCAGTTAGTGGCCGTAGCATAAAAACTGCAAGTGATGTGTGCAATTCTATTAACAAAGAAACAACGCATGAGCTATTACGGTACCCAGGCAAACAGCGCATGATGACGCATCAAGGCATGCATCAGTACTTGCCACACAATCAAGGCATGCCTTTGGATCTTTGGCCACTTGGAGGATTCTCTCTCTAGACGCAAAAGAGCTTGAAGAATTCTTTGGACTAGTGGACGACTTCGAATCAAGTTTTGGCTTGGGATGCTCGTTAATACACTTGGACTCTCGAGCCTAACTTAAATTCACCGGAGACCCCTAAACACCTTACAAGACTCTTGGACACTAGTGATTAAGCTGGGACCCTGAAAGTTCTGCCATGTGTTACTCGGGTAGTTGGTCACCGGTTTTTCTCCAGTCTTCAATCTTCCGATCGATTTTCGTACTCTTCTCGATTTTTTCGTCTCCTCGATCACTACAAACCTTAACCATAGCGAGATACGAAATTGCTCGCCTACAAGAAGATAATTTACTTTCTTGAATGGCAAATGATCTTGTTTTTTTTATAGAACAGAGTGACTATTTATTGTGTTTGAATTAGTTTCATATACTTTAAGATAAGAATTAATATGAATTGCATTAAATAAAATAAAAATAAAAATAAACTTTTATTAAACTAATCAAGCATTACAAATTAAAGTAGCAAACTCCCTTTTAACTAAAATCGTGCAACATGAATGAGAAAAGAAACAAAAAGCTACTGACCAGGCATCCTTCCTCCCGCGGAAGTAAGGAAAAAAATATAATATATATACTCTCCCTTCTCCTTAAAACAAAAGTCCTATTTATAGGAAAAATAATTTGTCCTAATCTAATTTGGAGTAACTTGGTCTCTTCTTTCCTTTTGACTTTAACTTCTACACGGTAATCTTCCAACTCTTTATTGAAGTGTAAATAAAAATCAACTTGAAAGCTTCTAGAACTTCTTTTTTAACTCAACTTCTATTATTTATTTATTTCTCGCAAAAATAAAAATAAAATGTATTAATTAAATAAAATAAACATATTAAATAATAAAAATAAAAATATTAAAATGCATAATTAATGTGTATATCACTACTCCCCATACAGCGAAAGGAACATGTCATAATACATAAGATAACTCCTCTGGAGGTCGATGGGTAATAGAACTATTGAGCTTACACTTCGGACATTTATGCACAAAATCCTTAGCTTCTCGAAACATCGTCGACTAATAATAACCCTGTCGAATCAACTTAAACGCCAAAGACTTTGCCCTCATATGATCTGCACAAATGCTTTCGTGTACCTCCTGAAGGGCATAAGAAGCTTCAGACGTAATGAGAAACTTCGCCAATGGTCCCGAATACGTGCGCCGAAACAAATTCCCATCGATCAGACAAAAATAAGCACATCGGTACTTTATCTTCTTTGCCAAAACTTTATCAGATGGCAACTTCCCATCTGCCAAGTAGTCATGATATAGTGTAAGCCAGCAATTCGACCTCTCCAAACACATAACCTCTTTCCTTGAAATACTTAGTTCCACTAATTCCTCCAGATACATCGATCCTGAGAGAGAATTTGTTTGGGTAGCTATTAGCCTCGAAAGCGTATTAGCCGCAGTGTTGTCACCTTGATCAATGTTCTGTAGTAAATAAAAATCAAAATGTTGCACAAGCATCTTAACCTCGGATAGGTACTTCGTCATTTTCGTCCCCCGAGCTTTGTATTCTCCCTGTATTTGCTTCACTACTAACTGTGAATCGCTAAATATTACCAAGTTCTTCACCTCCAAACTCTGAACTAATCTCAATCCAGCAAAGATGGTTTCATACTCCACCTCATTGTTGGTTGCTTTGAATTTAAATCTGATAGCTTGTTGAATTTTGAAGCCCTCAAGACTGGCCAAAATAACCCCTGCTCCACTTGTGTTCACCGTGGACGGCCTATCGACATACAGAGTCCAAGAATAAGATGGGTCGTCTACGGGTCCACTGTAGACGACTCATTGATATACAGAGTCCAAGAATACGATGGGTTATCCAAGAACAAGATGGGTCATCCAAGAATAAGATGGGTCATCTACAACCTAGCCACTATTGTCATTTCGGATCCAGAACTAACATTTGGTTCCTCTTCGGAGAACATGCATTCCACCACAATCAACACCTGTCCCTTAATCGTTGTTCGAGACTGATACTCCAATGAAAATTGGTTTAACTCGACCGCCCATGCCACCATCATTCCTGATGAATAAGGTTTTTGTAGGATCTTCTTTAAAGGTTGATCGGTATATACTACTATCACCCGACCTTGAAAGTAGTGCTTGAGTTTCCTACTTTCTATCACCAAGGAATAAACACAATTTTCCAAATTAGGATATCTCGTCTCCGCATCTCTTAAGGCATGGCTGACATAGTAAACCGGATGCTGCCGACCTCTCTCCTCTAGAATCAGAACTGCTTTGACAACCAGTGAACTCACTGCCAAGTATAGATAAAGTAGCTCCTTAGATAACGGCTTTTGTAGTAGGGGAGCTGAAGACAAATACATCTTAATCCCTTGAAATGTGTCTTCACACTCTGAAGTCCAATGAAAAGTTTTCTCGTTCTTACGCCTTTTAAGTGTGTCAAAAAATGATAAACACCTCTCTACTAATCTAGACATAAATCTTCGAAGAGTTGTTATCCGTCCTGTCAACCTTTGAATATCCTTAAAGTTCTAGGGAGACTTCATGTCTATAATTGCCTTAATCTTCTTGGGATTTGCTTCTATGCCTCTTCTGCTGACCAAGTACCCCAAGAATTTCCTCGATCCAAGACCAAAAGTACATTTCGTCAGATTGAGGACCATATTATAGTGACAAACTTTTCGAAACACTCTTTTAAGTCCTCCAAGTGATCATGCATTCTTACACTTCGAATGATAATATCATCTACATACACCTCCATATTCTGACCAATTTGTTTATGAAATACCTTGTTCATCATCCTTTTATACGTTGCCCCAGCGTTGATGAGCCCGAACGTCATTCTGTTGTAAGCATATATTGTCCGGTGGGTAATAAATGACGTCTTAGGGATGTCTTCCTCATCCATCAAAATCTAGTTATATCCTGAAAACGCATCAAGAAAACTAAGTATTGTATTTCCCGATGTGGCATCAATTAGCTGATCGATATGGGGTAGTGGGTAGAAATCTTTAGGGCATGTTTTTATTAAGATCCGTGTAATCTATACAAACCCTCAATTTTTCATTCTGTTTTTGAACCAAGACCACATTGTCAAGCCATTCCAGGTATTCAATCTCTTCAATTATGCCTGTGTCTAGGAGCTTCCCAACCTTCTCATCAATAATCCTCTAGCACTCCGGAGCAAAGATCTACCATTTTTGAAATACTGGCTTCTTTTTGGGATCAGCTGATAGCCTATGAACGACCACGTCTTTTGCCATCCCAGGCATATCACGAGGTATCCAAGCAAAGATATTTGCATATGTTATGAGTAATTCCACTAATCCTTTCTTTAATGTATCTTGCAACCCGACACCTATTTTTATCATTTTTTTCCTTGTTGCCTGGTATCACTTCCACGTCTTCGATCTCTTTGGCAAGGAGTGCCAAAGGTTCTGTAACTCCTTCGATAAAGGGCTCCACATCCACCATTAATGTTTGCTTCTGCTTGCTGACTTCGACAGCTGGTGTTGTTAATGTATGCCTATAACATATTTTGGCAATATCAAGGTCTTTTTTTACTTAGCTGACTCCACTAGATGTGGGGAACTTCATCTTAAAATGGGGAATTGAGGTGACGGCATGAAGTGCCGATAAGGTAGTGTGACCAAGGATAATGTTGCATGCCGAATCTAACTGTACGACAAAAAACTTCACACTGATTTCAACTTGTTTCGGGGTTGTCCCGAACACCGCTGATAATTCCTTAATTTTTAAACCCGTACATCGGCGACTCCTGCCCGACCTCCAATATGACCCCTTTGAGATCCATGCGTTGGTATGCATGACTATATTACACATCCATAGAAGAACCATTGTCGTTCATAATCCTCTTCATATCAACAGGACCGACCTGAGCAGTTATCACCAAAACACCTTCATGTGGCTCTATTGCATCAGGCAGATAGTCTTCGTCAAAAATAGAAATTACTATTCTAGGGAAGGGGCATTCTTTCTTAGTTGCCTACTCTGTCAATGCCATCACTATCTCCGAAGTTGAACAACGTCGCTTCCCTGCCTGCTTTTTAAGTGTTCTTCCTGTGATGATGTCGATAACCCTCCTAGGGTGATCATCCCAAGTCTCAGTTTTATTCTCCACCTGGGACCGACCCTTGGACGGGGCCTCCTGACCTGCTACATAATGGAGTAATTGTCCATTCTGAATGTTCTTATTGATCAACTCCTTCAATTTGTAACATTCTTCGGTATGGTGTTCGGGTATTCGATGGTAATTTTAATACACGTTCCTGCCTCCCCGAAACTCCTGGGCGGCTTATAGAAAGGCTTCCCTTTGATATCCTCTAAGATTTGTACCGTATCTGTGTTCAATGGGGGTATACGTCTTATGTTCTAGTCTTGCCCGAAGTGGAGGCTTGTTGGACTGATTGTTCCCTTTCTGGCCTAACCGATCAATTACATTTGATTTTTTATCTTTATTTTTGTGTTGGTCTGACCCTTTGTGATTATGGTTCAACATTGTCATCGCCTCTTCGATTGTAATAAAAAAAAAATTCCCGTTCATATGCATCAGCCAAGTCCTTCGGAGGTTTAAACATAATGTTTTTCATCAGCTTCTTCAAGCGAGTCACGTCCAATCCTTTAGTAAAGAACCCTTGCGCTTAAGTTATGTCAAGATTTATTACTGCCCCTGCTGCATCTCGGAACCGGACATATTAGCTCAAGGTTTCATTATTTTTTTTACTTAATTTGCATTAATGACGCGGTCAGCTCCCCTATCTTCTTATTACTCCCAAATCGGTTATAGAATTTTTCACATGGCTCCTTCCACGAGTTGATACTTCCCGATGGTAACGACACTATCCACTTCTTTGCCACCTTCTTGAGCATCGTGAGATAGATCTTACACATCCCTACATTTGAGTGGTTATAGTACCCCATAACGATCTCGTAAGAATTGGTGTGGTCATATGGGTTTTTAGTTCCATCAAAAGATTCCAAGGGTGGTAGCTTCATCTTCGGATCAGCCTTCTCTAGATTAATTGCTGCCGAGAAAGGGGACTTAGTATCTACCGGCTTCGAACCTGACTTCACCTCAGCTAGTTGATCCTCCAATTCGGCCATCCTCTTCATGATTATATCTAAACTGTCTCATGCCATTGTCTGGTCTTTGCCACAACCTATGGACTGGGCTCGACTTATGTCACCACCTCCCTAATTGCAGTACTCCTCCCACTCATGACCATGGACTGGGCCGATCCTCTGTCTTTGTGATCTGGATTACAACACCCTCCGCTATGGCCTGTGGACCAGGCCTGCCTTTCACCATCGTGCTCCTGATTAATATGTCCTCTATTATGGCCGGTGGACCAGGCGTGCCTTCCGTCATCGTGCTCCTAATTGCAACAACCTGTATGTGGTGATCGGGAGCGCCTTCGCCGATTTAACTATGTTGACTCCCTGTCGTGAAGGCTTTCTTCTTTCTTTGTGCCGATTCTGATTCTGCCTTATTGGCCCGTAACAATCCTTGGTATATCATGTTGGATTTTTTCTATAAAAATTCTATTTGTCTACTTATTTAATGATTATTTAAGTTGGATATTTATTTATTAATAAAAGTACATCATTCGTCATTCATTAAATGGGCATTTATTTTGTATAAATGAATCTCCAAATTTATATATATATATATATATATATATATATATATATATATATATATATATATATATATATATTATGATTTATGTGTATAAATAAGTATTATACACAGAAGATATAAATCATATGTAATATATATAAATAAAAATATAATGATTTATAACCTATGATAATTTAGAGATATTATCATGTAGGTTATAGTGTTTTAATAGAGATGGTTTATCTTAATCATAGAAGTTATACTTCTAATTAAAGTACTAGTGCATTAACAGTGTGCATTAAACGAATCATGTGATAATATTTTATTTTCACATAAATACTAATTTGTTAATGTTTCTTAATTTTGAAATAATAATGGACTTAATATTGTTATGTATATTAATTTAATATTCCAACGAGTGAAATTATATTGTGTTAATTAATACATCAGAATGTTAATTAATATATTTAATTAATACTAAGAACATTATTATTGTCAAAACATCTATAAGATTTTTCATAAGATAATTTATTATTGATCATAGTATTTTGGCCAAGTCTTTTAATATTTATTATTAAAAAGATTAATTTAATTGTTAAATCAATTTATGATCAAATTAATGAAGATAAATTATGGACTTATAAAATTAGTTTAAATATATTGGGATTATAATTAATTCTGAAATATTTATGTACATCTATAGAGGAAATATTACAGTTTATTAGTAAATGGTTTATTTTATTTAATTTTTGGACTGAAGTGCAATTACAATTATTTAGTGGAATTAATTATAATTAATATTTATGTAGTATATTATTATTAGATAATAATATATGAATAAATATTGGAGTCAGAATAGAAATTCCTTAGGATCCCTATCTTAGCCTAATATGAATCAGTTTCATTAGAGAGATAATGATCAATAAGGATATAAATATAACATTGATTAGATACATAAATAAGGTAATTATTCCAAATAAGAGGAAATACCAAATAGCGTATACTCTCTCTTTTCTCTTTGGAGACCACACTCCAGATTTAGCATAAGGTCATAAGAAGAAAAATCTTGAGAATACTCGAAGATTTAAACGTGCTAATCCAATCAAGCACTAGGTAACAATTCATATTATTTTTTTGTATATAACTATAAAGATAATCTTGTTTTATTAAATTTTTAAAACTACTTTTCGAAGAATTTTCCCAACATATCCCTCTAGCTGTGACGTGGGGGGATCATCACACGTCCCTGACAAGGCCGACTTTGTGGTGTAGGCTCCTTTGGCCCCCGAACAGTATTTTATGGCTCCTCACCCTCCTTCAATTCTGCAAGCAGTGCAGCCCACTCCTCCTGTTGTTGACGCAACGATTGCAAAGCACCCTCCGCCGCTTGGATCCTCTGCTTCTTGATGGTCTCCCTCTGATCACGTGAACCGTCTTCCCTTTGCCGTCGTTTTAGATTAGAAGATTGATTGTTTGTCCCCTTCCCATGGACTGGGTTTGGAGAATTAAGGGGGGGGGGGGGGGAGTGAATAAACGCCACTTGATTGAATTAGAACGGGAGGTCGTAAAACCTCCCTCCTAGACAGATGGGCCCAACTTATCCTTAACAGAACCTCTCACAGTATGAGAAGATAACGGTGCTGATGAGCCAACCCATTCCACCCAATCACCTTATGGCTCCATGAACACTAATTGAATATTCAGACTGAAACACCTGATAATCGTACTCCAACTAACTACACTGTGATTTTTTAAACAAAATCCTTAGAAAGGCCCTCTTTCTAGCGTCAATGTTAATGCCAAGATTTGCATGCTTGCTAAAAATCACAAAACACGAACTACCTACACTCAAGAGAATCATTAGCCACCCCTAATGTGAGGGACAATTTGGGCCATCGGGGGATGCTCCGATATGAAGGTAAGTACATGCTAAATATCATAACAATGAAGGGAATATGTGCTGAAAAATTAAGAGTTCTGTAGGTAAAAGAATGAGATACCGTAACCTTTCATTTATGGTTGTATTTATAGGTTTGCACCCACTCTAGACTGATTAAGAATTCGAGTCCTTAATTAGAGTTACCTTATAACATCAATCAGTTAATGATAAATTACTTCTCAAATTAATTTTCTTTATTCCCCGTAAATAAGGAAATATAATATTATTTAAATTAGGACATTCCAAATCTAGATCAAGCCGCCTCAAGAGAGATTTGTGGGCCATCACCTAAGCCAAACCCACACATAATTCGGGCTACACCGTAGTCAGGCCCAAAGATAAGTCAGATTTCACCTTAGTCCAATTCATAAATATTTACATCACAACAGTAACATTAATATTTATCCACGTAACTGACAATCAAAAAATTGGCGTAAACATTCACAATTGTTTTCTAATTTAAACTTTATGTTGTTACCATACTAGATTTTGCTGGTTATACAAAATTTATTTTTATAGTTCCTCTGCCCCATTTCAGTTGTTTTCCTAGAGTTAATAATTGAATATATGATGACTTACATTGGGAAAAAATGTATTTTATACTAGTGAAAATTACGCACTTATTAAAATAAATCAAAAAGATGAAGTCTCTAATAATGTTTTTGTACTGTCTTTAACGTAATTTTATTTGTTGCCTGGTAGGCTATATTTTTTAAATTGATCATATTATACATTTAATGGTTGCTCTATATTTATTTTTGTAATAATCATATTAATATATTGCCCACCGTTAACAAAAATCCGGGTGCCTCTTAGAGCTACATCTACAAGGTAATATAACTAATTCTTATTATATTTTCCATTGTTTTCACTTGTTTGTCCTTGATTACCATTTTAAATGAATTTGTGTAGATTCCAAATGAGCCGCCAGCAACGAGGGTGTATAACTTGAATCCTAATGAGTCATCATCTGCTACATCCAAACAAGTAATGTCATTTTATTATTAAAATGTATTTTTTTTAATTGAATGACATCTCTGATTTATTTACAAAACTTGACATGTAGTTTACAAGGGTGGAGAACCAAAAATAATTAAATAAATTTAATCTAGGATCGATCTTTGAGCAATTTTGCTATGAGTTACCCATGCAATAATGGGTAAAATGACTCAATATAAAACTGGTGGGGCCCATAATGTAAAAATAATGAGTCCCGCCATTTTTATATTATGTCATTGTACTCATCATTATATGGGTTATTACATATAGCAAAGCTTATCTTTGAGTTCCAATCTATGTTATCAATGCAGATGTCCGGATCAGGTACGGGTACATCAAAGAAAACGCCATTAATCATGGCCAAAAAACACTCTTTTGCTTTAAAAGAGCTTAAACACATTGTCATGGCATTATATATCAAATATGCTATACGTAATGACTTGATGCACCGAACGAGATAATGACCCGACGTGGAAGGTGGGCCCCATCGGCAATTCAAAATTAGAAAAAAAATTGGGCCAAAAAAAAGCGTCAAACAACCAAAACAGAGTATTTTTTCTCTCTCTCACTGTCCTGTATCACTCCCCCTTCCCCAGCCCCAATCCTCCATCACCAGTGCCGCTCCTTTCTCTTCCCCAAACTAGCACCAACGGACAATCGGACTCCACCATCACCACTGATGGACGATCGGACTCCACCGCTACCACCGATTGACGACGACACTTCACCACCAGCATCAGCGAACAACGCCACCACCACTGACGAGCTCTACTGTCACAGGTTTCTCTCTTTCATTGAAACTTAAGTTGAAATGATAATTTACTGCGTTTGGTTTATATGAAATCATCGAAAAAAAGAACTTGGTTAAATGGAAAAAAGAATTTGATTTATAAGCATTTTCTTATCCAATTCCTATGGACGCTTTTCATTTCCAATTTGAGTCTCTGATTACATAAGAAATATATAGGGGGAACAAAACTGGTTAGGTAGGAAAAAATAATCCCAGTAATAAAAACCAAAGATTTGGTTAAGTTAGTGATCTCTGAGATTAGAACACCAAATAAAGAAAATCTCAGACAAAGCCAAAGAGAAATGGGTAGGATAAATTTTTTCACCAAAATGATAACGGGTATTGTGAAGCATATATTTTAATATTATTTGCATTCAATGTAATGATATATGGTTTATTTTAAGCACTTGAAACTTTAAATTCAAATTTTGAAATTATGCAACCCATTATCCATAAAAACAGAATACAGTTGCATGATACAAAAAACTTTTAAGAAAATGAAATCATAAAAATGAAACTATGGCTGTGTATTTTGTTTTGTTGGCTACTTGCATATTAATAGTTAACCATTTTCTTTTAATGTTATTTTATTTGTATGTAGCATCAATAATTTAGAGGTGGTGGTATTGGAACACAATAAGTTAAGTTTTTCCTAATGCACGACATCGTTGGTGTTTGTGGCATATCATGAAAAAAATTCTTAACAAGTTAAAGGGATATAAAGATTATAATCCGATTAAGGTCATGATGAAGAATACTGTCTATGATTCCTTGAGTCCAACAGAGTTTGAAAAAAATTGGGCTGATTTCATCAAAATGTATGAATTACAATCCAATGATTGGTTAGCTGGATTGTATGCAGAAAGGAATCCACGGGTACTGGCATTTGTTAAAGATACCTTATGGGTGGGGATGTTAACAACTGGTGTGATGTCGCAAGCACCCAAAAATAAAATCTTACTTTGAAAAAATAAATATGTAGTAGTGTAAGTAAGAGTCGATCCCACAGAGAATGATTATTTAATTTTATGTTTTTGCAAACAAAAATGGGGGGGGGGGGGGGGGGTTGAATTAAAGAAATAATTTAAATAAAACTAAAATAAATATGCAAGAAATAAATAAGAAGAAAAAGCCTTGGCTTAAGTCAACATCCACCATAAAAAATTTACAACTGATCACTGATGCAAGAATAAATCAATTCATATTTTAAATATTCAACGTGGAATAATTACTCCCATTCGAATAATTTTCCTATCTCTCTTTAATTTTAGTTAAGCAGAAACAAGCGATCTAAATAACCCTTACTACTAAATAATCTCAGACAAGCGCTAAATATTTAACCTAGTAGCAGCATAAAGAAATAGAGAGATTGTTGAACTAAACAACACAATCCAAACGTCTGCATTTATTCTTGATGAATATTTTTTTTAACATAAAATAATCTTTTGATAAGCAAAATAATTATTAATCTTAGTTGCTTCGCAAATTAAAGTGACCAAACAATTACGGATTTGATATTTAATTTAGCAGTAGATTTCAACGAATAATAAACTAGTATGCATCTTAGCAATTAAACGAATTAATCATAAAATTAAGCACAGAAAAATATTCAATACTCAAAATATAAATTGAACAATTAAAATAAATTAGATCTTAATGGCTTCAATCACTTAAACCAAGAAAAATAATTTAGCTACTCATAATTGTAAAGAGCATCAAAGAATAGAAGAGAGAATTTTTATTCTAATAGAAAAGTTATTTTTTACATTATGTGTCAAGCCCTCTATTTATAGGCTCCAAAATCCTCCTAACCCTAGTAGGATTTACTCTTTTCAAACCCTAATAGGATTTAAAATACAAATAAAAATAAAAGAAAAAGAAAAATAATTATTATCCTAACCCTAGTTGGAATTAAAATCCAATTTGGAATCAAAAAGTAGCAAAATTCGCGAATAATCTCGTTTCTGGAATTAACGCGCCAAACAAACGCGACCTTCGCTACAGTACTGGACAACTCACGTGCTCCCGCGCATTGCGCGCCCCTGAGTCCAAAACGACGTCGTTTCTGTTCCTTTTCTTGCCACTGTTCCGCTACCGCGCGCATTGCGCGGTCACTATGATAAAACGGCGTCGTTTTAGCTGTCGGCCATTCATCCGCGCGCATTGCGCGGTCGCCTTTTTCCCGAAATTACCATTATGTCCTCAGATTGTTGCGGAATTTACATTTTGGCCCTCCGGTTTTGCTGAAATTACCACAATGCCATTAGACTTTTTCAAAATTTACAGATTTACCCCCGAAGCTTATTTTCCTACAAAATAAAATATAAAATAATTAAAAATAAATAAAAATAATATAAAAATACTAAAAATAATAAAAACACATAATAATTAATAAAACTCCTAAAACACTAAAAATAAATAAAAACATATAAATAAAAAGAAATATAAAATTACTATAAAATTACCTAAATTAACATAAATTAATTAAAATTCTATAAAACCTATTAAAACCAAAATGAGTTAAATAATTAAACATTTAAGCATACAATAAATATAAAAACTAAGTATTAGGGAATAAAAATATCGTATAATTTAACTCTATCAAATACCCCCACACTTAGCTTTTTGCTCGTTCTCGGGCAAAACAAAAATAAAAACTATAAAATTAAAACTAATAACCAAACAACTTACTTGAGCAACAAATCAATATAAATTTTAACATCTGCCTCAAAGATTTTTTAAATGATAACTCAAAGAAAATTTCAAAATCATGCAAAATCTAGAACTTTAACATATTTATAAATTCTTCTTTACTCAATATCTTTTTGTGTGTGTGTGAATCCAAATGTATCAAACTAATCAGAATTCAGATATGTCTAGGTCATTAATTACCTTATAAAAGATATACAACAAAACTCAATATATTTATTTTTCACATTACTCTTTGTTAATATAGACAAATATAAACCAGAAGATCAAAATGTTTCAAACAATTATATACACTAGGATTATTAATATGTATTTTTTTTTCCAAATATTTTTTTCCATTTTTTTTCTTCTTTTAATGGGTGCATTTTATGCTCCATCCCATTTTTTTTCTTCATCATTCATTTTTTTTTCATGGTGAGTGCATTTTATGCCCCATCTCTCCAGCGAGTGCGTTTTACGCTCCATCTCGCTTTTTTTCATGTGTTTATGAGTGAGTGCGTTTTACGCTCCATCTCAACCCATCACAAGATTTTTTTTCCCAATAATAATCCTAAAAAAATTACCTAAATCATCTCTTCCCAATTATATTTTGCCTTATATTTCACTTCAAATAATGATCAAATAAGATATAGAGTTCAAAAATATCTTCCATAAGCATTTAACCATATAAACTTTCTCTTAATTAAAACTAGCTCAAACAAATGGATATAAGTGTATCAAAATTTAAAGGATCTCAAACAAAGTAATAAGCAATAAAAAGTCAAAAATTCAAACTAAGCAAAAAAATTATCCTTTTTTCAAGAGTTATTAAATAAAAATCAAGATTTTATCATTGGCTACAAATTTAAAATTCAATCAACTCATTGCTCAAGTGACTACTCCTAACAATAAAATAAAAATTACCCCATTTTCGTAGAAAACACGGTTACACTTAGCATGTGCAACAAGCCTTTAAACCCCAAGTGGACGGGTTTTGTCTCGTGAGGGTTTGCAGTGAATATACCTACAAAATTCCAAAATTTCAAAATTTTTAAAATTCCCTAAAAATAAAACAAATTTTTTTTAAATAAAACAAAATTTTAAAATTTCCTAAAAATAAAATAAATATCCTAAATCCTTTCCCCCACACTTAAAATTTACATTGTCCCCAATGTAAAATAAAATGCAAAGAAAAAGACACAAATAAATATAAAAAGAAAAAGGAAAAGAAATGCAAATCTGATTTCTTGGGTTGCCTCCTAAACAACGCCTTTATTTATTGTCATTGGCTCGACAGCAGGTCAAAGTACTACGTCACTCCAACTTCATGAATTTTGAATACCCCATCCATCACGTCATTCTTCATCGGTAGATTCAGTCTCCCTTGCACGTGACATGAACGTTTTACTCCCTCTTCAACGAATATATATTTAATATGATTGGAGAGAGTTTTTATATTCGGAATGGAATTCTGCAAAACAAAAGATGAAAATTTGTCGTGAGTATCAGGCAATGGAACGGAAATAATTGCATTATTATCAAAAATCATTGGCAAAGAATTTAATGGAGCTTGATCCTCCTCCAAATCTTGTTTCAGCTCAATTGCTTTTTCTTTCTCTAACTCCAAATTGTTGGTGATTTCCATCTCTAACTTTTCCTTGTTTGTGTCCTCAACAACTTCCACCACCTTAGGCATGTCATCATCAAAAATAACATCATTGTCTACATTAATATTGTCCGCTTCATTGATGTTGTTTGCTTCCTCTTGCTTCGGTGATGAAGAGACTGTCTTTTCTGGATCTTCTACATCATTAGCACTTTTTAACACTTGTGCACTTGTATTCTCCGTTAGATTATTCACCGTTTGAGAAGGTACTTGCTCAGAACTTTGCTCATCCAATTGATCGATTGTGATTTGTCCCATTGGAGTACCCAAACGCTGAATAATTGCATTAGTTTCTTGAATACGTGCCTTCATGTCTTGTTGAAATTGCAAAGTATCCTGGTGAAATTGTAAATTATTAATTTCAATTAATTTAATCATATCCTCTAAAGACATATCAGAATGAAATGATTGGTCCTGTTGCTGTTGGGGGTATGAATGCAGGTATTGTTGAGAACTTGGAAAATTTTGATATGTGGGCGGATTCATTTGTGGATTCTCATAGCCAAAATTCGGATGATCCCTCTATCTTGAATTATATGCGTTTGAATATGGATCATATCTCCATTGGGGTTGACCAGGGAAACCACTTGTTGTATTGACTTGTTCATAGAACTCCTCTTGAAGAATGGGGCACATATTAGTTGGATGTCCTACCACCGCACAAATTCTTCAAGCTTCCATTGGTTGTGCATTATCTGCAACCATTTGATAAACAAGAGAAGTTAGATCATCAATTTGTTGCTTAAGAGAAGAAATGGTTACCTCATTGGCATAATCATGCATGAATTCCATCCTGAACCTGCATAACTAAATTAACTTACGAAAAACTAGAAAAATAAAATCTAAAAAATTAATAAATAAATAAATAATTTACTAAATTATATGCATATTTACAGAAGCACAAAATTAAATTAAAATCAGTCCCCGGCAACGGCGCCAAAATTTGGTGTGATGTCGCAAGCACCCAAAAATAAAATCTTACTTTGAAAAAATAAATATGTAGTAGTGTAAGTAAGAGTCGATCCCACAGAGAATGATTATTTAATTTTATGTTTTTGCAAACAAAAATTGGGGGGGGGGGGGGGTTTGAATTAAAGAAATAATTTAAATAAAACTAAAATAAATATGCAAGAAATAAATAAGAAGAAAAAACCTTGGTTTAAGTCAACATCCACCATCAAGAATTTACAACTGATCACTGATGCAAGAATAAATTAATTCATATTTTAAATATTCAACGTGGAATAATTACTCCCATTCGAATAATTTTCCTATCTCTCCTTAATTTTAGTTAAGCAGAAACAAACGATCTAAATAACCCTTATTACTAAATAATCTCAGACAAGCGCTAAAGATTTAACCTAGTAGCAGTATAAAGAAATAGAGAGATCGTTGAACTAAACAACACAATCCAAGCGTCTGCATTTAATCTAGATGAATATTTTTTCTAAGATAAAATAATCTTTTGATAAGCAAAATAATTATTAATCTTAGTTGATTTGCAAATTAAAGTAACCAAACAATTACGGATTTGATATTTAATTTAGCATTAGATTTCAACGAATAATAAACTAGTATGCATCCTAGCAATTAAACGAATTAATCATAAAATTAAGCACAGAAAAATATTCAATACTCAAAATATAAATTGAACAATTAAAATAAATTAGATCTCACAGTGTATGAATCTTGATGGCTTCAATCACTTAAACCAAGAAAAATAATTTAGCTACTCATAATTGTAGAGAGCATCAAAGAATAGAAGAGAGAATTTTTATTCTAATAGAAAAGTTGTTTTTTACATTATGTGTCAAGCCCTCTATTTATAGGCTCCAAAATTCTCCTAACCCTAATAGGATTTACTCTTTCCAAACCCTAATAGGATTTAAAATACAAATAAAAATAAAAGAAAAAGAAAAATAATTATTATCCTAACCCTAGTTGGAATTAAAATCCAATTTGGAATCAAAAAGTAGCAAAATTCGCGAATAATCTCGTTTCTGGAATTAACGCGCCAAACAAACGCGGCCTTCGCTACACTACTGGACAACTCACGTGCTCCCGCGCATTGCGCGCCCCTGAGTGCAAAACGACGTCGTTTCTGTTCCTTTTATTGCCACTGTTCCGCTACCGCGCGCATTGCATTGCGCGGTCACTGTAATGACCCAGAAATTCATAAGACTGATTAGTATGGTCTTAGGAGATTGATGTGATTTAAGGCTACGCAAATCTTTGGATGAGGATGTAGTGGATAGTAGATGTGAGGAAATTTTAAGCTTTCGAGGATTCGAGCGGGAAATTTGAGGTTTAGATATGAAACTAACCCAAGTAAAGTGGTAAACGATCACTGGAAAGGAATTAGAGTCCAGTCACGGAGGGACTAGGACAGTGTTTATAAAACAATAAGTAAAACAATGCCTATGTTAAAATAATCAATAAGATTGATCGGCGGGGCAAATGTTGTAAGGATGTAGTGCTAATTCCAAGGATGAAATCATTTGTAAAGATTAAGTTAAAATCTTAATCTGAGGAAAAGAATTGTTGGGAGTTTAAAACCTAGAATTGGTTGAAGGAGTATATGATAAGGTATACACTAAGTTATGTATCTATATAGTATATAGGTGCAGAAAACATGATGTGAAAGAATTACCCTCATATTTTTGAGATACCTTATATTGAAATTTCGGGGACGAAATTATTATAAGAGGGGAAGAATGTAGCGACCCGAAATATTTTAATATAGAGAAATGGAATTATTGGCTGTAATTGTAAATTTCTAGAGGATTAAATTAAATCATTATATGATGGCTTGGTTTAATTAATTATGTATTGAAATAATTAAAGGAATTTAAGGAATGTTCAATTAATGGGTTAATTAAATTAATGGACCAACCTAGGTTGTATAGTATCAAAGTTTGATAGGGTAAATGAGCTATGTGATATTTAATTAAATAGCTAGCAAGTTAAGCTGGATGTGTAAATTAATTGATATGGTTATTAATTAATGAGATTTCATAAACATTAATAATGTTATATTTATTTTCATTGGGAAAGTTATGGGTAGTGGGGGTATTAATATTTTATATTTTCACTAGGAATTTAATTTGGGCAACCCAAAACTTAGTTGCAATATAAGTAACAATTGGGTCACCAATTGTTTAATTAACAAAACAAATAGCAGCCCAGCCCAAAAGTAATAACATAACCCGGTGGAAAAGTAAGAGTGCCACTCATTTAGGGACAAAACCTCAGAAAAAGCAGAGCACGTGCAGTTTGTGCAAAGCTCAAGGATTCAGTGCTGAAAAAAGAAGGAACAAGTCAGGCATAGGGGAGGCTATAGGGTCCAACTCCTCAGAGTTGTCTAAGGCTGAGAGAGTGTTGTATAACCTCAGTCATTCCCTCATTTCTCCTTCGCGTTCATTTAGGCTAAGAGAGATATTGAGCTTGAGAAGTAAATACAAACTTCAGAGGAGTTCATGCTATTCGGAGAAGGCATAATCTGAATGTAAATCATCTGTCAAAAATTGAAGGTATTATCCGGTTATTTTGATTTAACTAGTTTTATCTTATTTTGGATTGAGGAAACAGAATATGCTAGAGTTGCATATGAGGTGTTTAAATGAGAGTAATGTGAACTCGGTAGTCGAATGTTGTTGAAACTAGTTAATGATTGAATTAGAACTAGAATAGTGGTTGCGGTTATTTTATACAGTCAACATTGTGAGTCTGAACCACAGTTAGTCTGTACTCAATGTTCATGTTCATAAAACTTTAGAATGAACTGGTAGTAGAGTGCTCTGGTAGTAGAGTGTTGGTAGTAGAGTGAACTGGTAGTAGAGTGCTCTGGTAGTAGAGTGCTGCTGGTAGTAGAGTGAATTGGTAGTAGAGTGCTGCTGGTAGTAGAGTGAACTGGTAGTAGAGTGCTGCTGGTAGTAGAGTGCTCTGGTAGTAGAGTGCTGCTGGTAGTAGAGTGTTGCTGGTAGTAGAGTGAACTGGTAGTAGAGTGCTGCTGGTAGTAGAGTGAACTAGTTGTAGAGTGGACTGGTAGTAGAGTGCTGCTGGTAGTAGAGTGCTGCTGGTAGTAGAGTGGACTGGTAGTAGAGTGCTGCTGGTGATAATAGAGTGCTGCTGGTAGTAGAGTATTGCTGCTGTTAGTAGAGTGCTCTGGTAGTAAAATGCAAAACGTAGAGTGAAAATCGTAGAGTGAAAAGTCCAAAACGTAGAGTGAAAATCGTAGAGTGAGTCTCAGCCGATCGTAGAGTGCTTGGTCTTAGAGTACCAAATCGTTGAGTAACTTCACTGTGGGATCGTAGAGTGAAATTCCACTGTCCAAGTTTTTCTGTGAGCGCAGACTGCCAAGCTAGACGATCGTAGAGTGACTTCACAAGCAACAGTAACTTAGCTTACAACTTGCTGTTTTGATAATCCAGTTTATTGGATCATGTTTTTGGCTTACTGGATTATAAAGAATAACTTATAGAGGTAAATATTATATATTAAATTATAATGTATATGATCTAGAGTTGTAAAAGAGCGATGTAAAGATTGCGATTTTGGGAATAGAAGATTTTTGAAAGTTAATTAAGTTTATCAATTAATATATTGAGTTTTAACAGCATTAAATTTTATCTTTTATGTAATGTTGTGTATAATAAGGAGAAGGTTGTTCGTGTAACAACTTAAACTCAGGATTGAGGTTATTTCTGACGGACCAGATTCGGGGTTATTGGAGACGGATTTTGGGGCTGTCACAGTCACTATGATAAAACGGCGTCGTTTTAGTTGTCGGCCATCCATCCGCGCGCATTGCGCGGTCGCCTTTTTCCCGAAATTACCATTATGTCCTCAGATTGTTGCGGAATTTACATTTTGGCCCTCCGATTTTGCTGAAATTACCACAATGCCATTAGACTTTTTCAGAATTTACAGATTTACCCCCGAAGCTTATTTTCCTACAAAATAAAATATAAAATAATTAAAAATAAATAAAAATAATATAAAAATAATAAAAATAATAAAAACACATAATAATTAATAAAACACCTAAAACACTAAAAATAAATAAAAACACATAAATAAAAAGAAATATAAAAATACTATAAAATTACCTAAATTAACATAAATTAACTAAAATTCTATAAAACCTATTAAAACCAAAATGAGTTAAATAATTAAACATTTAAGCATACAATAAATATAAAAACTAAGTATTAGGGAATAGAAATATCGTATAATTTAACTCTATCAACAACCCAATGAAGTGAGAGCATGAATGCATTCTTTAATGGCTATGTCCATTCCAATACCACCTTGAAAGAATTTGTGGAGTAACATGAGAATGCCTTATACAAGAAGGTGCAAAAAGAAGAAGAGGCAGACGCCCATTCATTAAATGTAAAAATTCAAAATGTGTCCCCTAATGGTTTTGAAAACCAATTTCAGCAAGCATACACAGTTAAGAAATGCTTGGAATTTCGAGAGCAAGTTGCCAAATTGATTGTGTGCAATATGACGGTTGGACCGGTTGTAAATGGTATTTCATAGTTTCACATTGAACACGATATACTAGTTGGGAAGAGAAAAACAACATTTAAAACTTTTACTTTCCTTGTTCATTTCAATGAAGAGTTGAGAGAAACTACTTGCAATTACTGATTGTTTAAAAGTAAGGGGATGGTGTGCGCACATATGATCTCGGTGAGGGACAAAAAGAAGCTTAAAGTAGTGCTTGATAAATACATTCTTTGACGATGGATGAAAAACTTGGCGAGGTGTCACACTAAAGTTAAGGTGAGTTACGTTAATTGGGAACGCAAGCCCAAATTTGTTCGCTATGACAATTTATTCAAGTTATTCAATAAGGTTGCCGATAAAGCCATTTTTTCCACTACCAAGACTAATAGGATGGCAACAAGTTTGCTAAAAATAAAGGAGGATAATAACTTAAATAATGAGGGGTGTCTAAGCAATATGACTACTGTTGGAGATGTACAAAAGGATTTGGAAAGTGCCTAAGAGAATTCAAATACCGTGGGTAATCCAAGTAAAGGTCCTCAGAGAGGGTGACCTCCGGCTAAGAGAAAACAATCAATGGCTGAACAAATTATTAGGAAGAGTGCAAAATTAAACAAAAGGGTACCATGTAGGCGCGACAAAGGAAGAATTACACCAGTATTTGATGTTTATAGAATTTCTATATAATTATGTTCATTGCATTGCATAATTTAGCATTTGACATTATTTTTCTTTTTAGGATGTGAAAGGCATGGATTGTATGACACAAGAGAGTGCAAATATGAACGTAAGTATAATTTCATAAATAGAACATCTTCTCCTTTCATTTGTTTTTTTCTCGACATGTTACAAAAAATGGTTGTTTATTATATTTTTCAACCATCATAAGGGAGTGTAGGATATATGTTGGTATGTGGAGCATAGACTTGAATGCATCTCTAATTGATTCGAAAAATTAAGGTACAAGTACATTGTCATTCAAATTATTTCATTTTTCCGTTTTAGTGTCGTGTCCTAATTATATTAGCTTTTTATTTTTTTTAATTTTTATAGCACATCACAGTTTTTTGGTGGTAGAATTACAGTTTTTTGGCGGTGGAATGAGCACCGAGCAACGAAGTGCATATCCATAATTTAGAGGACTGGAGATCTATCTCATCCTTGCTGGAAACAACCCCAATACTGACTAATGATGACAATTTACCACTTTGTAGTATATCTTGTACATAGGTCGGGTGCTAGGATACTTTTCTCTACTTGTGTAAATATTTTGAGAATTTTGATTCATTTAAATTTCAATATCATGAGTAGTTGTAACTGTACAACATTTTGTGAACATATTTATCAATTTTAAGGAGATGCTAGCTTTGATTCCACTGGCATTTTATCTTGAATGTTGGTTATGAGGAGGCAAGAAACAGTTGATATTGTGTAATGAATATTCTAGTTTTTACTTCGGTTTTTGATAACATAACTGCTTTACTTTCTACTAAATTTGATGCTTTAGTTTTGCTAAATTTTGATGCTTTAGTTTTACCAGGTATTATTCCTTATTTGAAATGTTGACTTTGAATCATTCACTGTAAAAGATAATGAGAGGCACTACTTTGTAGTGCGTTCTTTATATATATATATATATATATATATATATATATATATATTATTTCCATATAATATTATTGCAAACTTGAAGGTCTCCCTACTTCATTATCATTCATTTCGAAACTTGGAACCTTTTCAGAAGAAAAGTGAAATTGAATTAATTATTAACAGAAAGCAATAAAAAAAATGCATTCCATTTTTGCCACAAAATAAGATTTGGATGGGGGATGTGCAAAACTGTGTTATCTTTAACCATCATAAACTTTAAAGACATTAGGATAGAAAGTATGTTTGCAATTGGAGAAAGAAAAAGTGGATATCGGTACTTTCCTTCATTGTATTCTCATTAAATTGATTACAAAAAATAAAGAATTGAATATGGTCATTTTCTTCATTTCAAACAAATTACAACCCAGATGATGAATTACGTCATAGTCATGAAACTACATTTCATCCATTACAATCATTATTTACGTACAATTACATCATAGCAATGCAAATACATGCCAAAATTACTACTAAAGTGACCAACCATGACAATACAATGCACAACATTAGTTTTGACTTTGCCTCTTTAAGCCTATCAACCTCCATCTCCAATTTAAATGTTTCCCTTCTCATATTTTTCAACTTGTCCTTTTTAGCTTTGTGTTTTCTCCATCAGTAAGCTCATATCTTCAATTTTGTTATTCATCACACTCATTGCTTCATCTTTATTAAGAGGCAATTCCAACCATTCAAAATATCCACAATATCTCACAGATTCCTATAAAAAAATGGAGGAAGGAATAAAAGTCAAAAACAATGGAGAGAGAGAGAGAGGACTGAGTTAACGGTAATAAGGGAAGGACACTTACCCCATAATGGCGGCAGCCATACAATCTTCTTCCTCTTGATCCATCCTTCCTTGAAACACAAACTCGAGCTGGAACATCACAAAACACATCCGATGTTTTGGACCAATTGTCGTAGATCTTGAACGAGATGTAGCCATGTAAGCCTACAAACAATTTCAGGAAACAAGAATTGAAAGCTTGAAGAAAATTATATAGCTATGTTGCCTTGTGTACTAAACATGAAACAATTGTCTAAAACAGTACTTCAGAAAATGTTCACTAATCTCTTTAAAGTTTTAGCCATATTTTTCACTTACAAAGTCGAATTTATGAATTCAATGAGTAAAAAGAAGATAAGAGCACATATATGGAAACATTTACTAAAAATACTTTGCAGTAGCTCATCTCAGTGGATAAATAAAAGATGTTATGCCTTTTCTCTGTTTTCTCAGGTAAGTTAAGGAAGTACAACAATTATTTCCTTATAGTGCATAACGCAATAAGTTAATTTAAGAATTAAGAGGGTGTTAAAATTATACAATGGTAGTATCTTCACATTTCACAATGGTAGTATCTTCAATTTTATCCAAAAGTTTCTCTGTGTTTCAAATTCATATCCTAACACTCATGCATCAAACCTAGGATTTCAAATTCATATCCTAAAACGAGAATTCAAATTGAAATTCATATCCTAAGTTTCTTTGCATTTCAAATTCATATCCTAACACGACAATTCATATATTTATCATCAGAACACGACAAAATTTAGGTTTCCAGCAAGTTTAAGAGATTTTAAATTCATATATACAGATGGTAGTTGTACATCCCTTACTACTAGTGCAGGGGCAACAACAGTCCTAAGAGATTAGGAAGGTAACTGCATTTCCGGTTGTTCACGAAGGTAAAATGGAGTCTCTGGCCTGTTTTCTAATCTGCCTTCATCCCTTACTACTAGTGTAACTATTTTGAACTATTATTTCTTAAAACAATTAAGGAATTAAGTATTCATGAATAAATGTGTTATTAAAATAACGTATTAAAGGTCAATTAGGTGTGTACGTTTATATATAATGTTACTATTTTTATATTTGCATTGTAACCTCATAAATTTAGGCTTCCAGCAAGTGATAAACACAACTACATAATTTAATTCTTCAGAATCTGATGAATTATGACCATTACATGACAAATTTAGTTATCCAGTGAAAAAAAAACACAAAAGGCAAAATCAAAAACCTCAAAAATATTTATAAAACATTACTTTTGTTTTATTAACAAAGTAACTAACCTTAGCAAAATGTAAGAATGAAATGAGCAAATTCAACACTTTATTGTAAAAGTAAAATCCAAATACAGAATGAATGCATGCCAAATATGGAATCCAGATGAAATTTGCATATATGTATATATAGGGAATGATTGCATGCTAATTATAAGACCAACACAACTGATTTAAACCAGAACATAAACATGATGAGAGGCATCCATAGGTAATCACAGTTCCAGTAAAGTCAACATCTCGTATTATAGCAGCCAATATGTAGATGGAAAACATGATCAGAAAATGCAAGCTTGCATTACAAAAGCATAACATGGAAGGTTCCATTTTTGTGGCTGTTTTAGACCCAATTCCAATTGAGGTGCTTGATCATAATTCAGAATAAGGGGTTTGTTTTTTTGTTTTTCTTGCACATGTGAAAATTAACTGTAGAGAATTGAATTTTGCTAGATTTTTCTATAGGAAAGGCAAAAGGTGCTATAGCAAGATCCCTAAAGAAAACCCAGGTTCATTCGTCAATGATAATTTTATTTTACAATCAGATACCCCAATTTAAAGGAAGAGGGGGAAAACCCTAACTTTGTTATATACATTAAGAGAGGGAAAAAATGCTCTAATTTTATGAAATTTAAAATGCCCTTACTTTACAATCAAATGTTCAATATTAAGGGGGAGAGAATTGAGAGAACAAAACCTGTGAGAGAGTAGTCGTGAGTTCGTGGCGGTGCGTTTTTGTGGGGGTGCGTTTCTGTGGTCGTGGGGCGTTGGCGGTAGGGTCTCTGGTGGTGGAGGATCGGTGGTTTGGGAGGAGAGTTGCACAGAGAGAGAGAGAAAGAATGGTGGAGAAGAAGGGGAGCCGGAGAGAGATAAAGAATGTTATCAAAAAAAAAATGGGAGGGGAGTTGCAGAGAGAGAGAGAGAATGGTGGAGAGGAAGGAGAGCTGGAGAGAGAGAGATAATGTTAGCAAAAAAAAATTGCCGCTTATTTCGCCCAAATTTTTGAACGGTAAACATATGTTTGTTTTGAATTATTTACTGTTTACTGGGACCCACCACCTCCACGTAGGATCATTGGCACTTTCATTGGCTATGTCATTACGTATAGCAAATTTGCAGTATATATACATCAATCTTACACTACACATAAATCCTTTTTTACAAGACTAATAGTAATTTATAATATACTCTCTCCATCCTAAATTAAATGCTCAATTTTGATTTTTTTGAAAATAAATTGAATATCTTAAGAATTTTATATAAATATATTTTTAAAATTATAAAAATTAGAATTAGTAGTAAATTTGCATATACCTTTTTTTTGTTATAATCTATTTACCTATATTTTGGTGAAAATGATATAAAAATTAGTTTAAAAATTGTCAATTTAACTTTAAAAAATTAAAATTGAACATTTAATTTGAAATATATAGAGTTTATTTATTTATTTATTCATTCTTGGATATATCACAGAATTTAAACTTCATAAATGATAATATTGAAGCTCAGCTGTCAAATCTAAAAACCAGCTAGACTGATATGGCAGAGTAAGGTCTAACAGTTTTCTGCTACTATTTAACTTATAAATACAAATATTCCTCAATCTAATATTATTTCCTAGACCATAGATTTCAAATGAGAATTTTGTACTTTAATAACTATCTATACAACAGAGGGTCAAAAGTCTCAACCCTGCATCATATATAACGTACACACATTAGCGAAATTCCTGCATAACAAAAATCAAGAATTTGAAGATATTTTATTAATAGAAAAGAAAGGATAGGGGGGAATTTGAAGTTATTATTAAACAACCTTCACGTGCCAATTTGAACCACTTGAAGATGTTTTTAGATGGAAGACAAGCTAAGGGGCCTGAAGAAGCTATTCAAGTTTTAGAACAACAAATGTCTAGCTCACGGTATGACCCTTTGGGTCTTTCATTTTATTCACCAGATCCCACGAGAAAACAACCATTAGGCGAGGGCTTGGAAAGTTGGCGCTGTTTTTATCAGTCTCCGGCCAACTAAGATGGGATTGTCTCTAAACATCGACTTTTCGTCTACTGCCTTTATTGAGCCGCTCCTGTTATTGAATTCGCGCTCCGCTTTTGAATACAGATATTACTAACAGACTATTATCCGACGTTGATCGTAACAAGATCATAAGGGCTTTAAAGGGGGTGAAAGTTAAAGTTACTCATCGCGGAAGAATGCAAAGGAAATATCCTATATTCAACTCAACATAAATGAGTTGACGGCTTAATAAAGATGTAAAATTTCATGAACAACGATGTTCTCTTTAACATCTCATGAAGAAAACATTACGGGAATGAGAATAGGCTTCCCAACAAAATAAGGTACAATTTTAGTAAGCAATCTTTGTGTAAGTTCTGGACCATTATTACCAAATGGACATTCACCGCTCAAGGTTTGGAATTCCCTCACCAACTGAAAAAACATTAAAGATCAACACCCTGACTCTCACAGATGGTACTCCAAACTATGAATTTCTTCAACCAAATTCATCCTCCTCTATATATCAATTTATAAGTAAATAACTAGCCTTTGAACTAGCCGTTAGAGACTAGTCTTTAAAAAATAAAAAGAACCTATAAACTAGCGGCTAGAAAGAGAGAAATATCACTAGCCAGAGAGAGAAATTTCACCGGTCGCTAAAAATGGAGAGAAGTTACACTGGCCATTAGAAAAAGAGAAATTTCACTAACTGTTAGATTTTATCAGTTACTAGAAATTTTTATGTCTAACTATTGGCTACTTTACAAATACAAAAGGTTTGATTTTGCATCTTATTCATTATATTTGGACCCAGACAAAACAAAATAATAATTTTTAAAAGCTTATATGTCATAAACTAGCCGATAGAAAGAGAGAAATTTTCCCTGCCATTAGAAAGAGAGAAATTTCACTAACCGTTAAAAATAGAAAATTTTCATTGGCTGTTAAAAAAAGAGAGAAATTTCACTAGCTGTTAGATTTTATCTTTCACTGGATATTTTTATTTGTGTAACTATTGGCTAATTAGTTTAAGAGTTGCATCTTAATTATTCAATATATTCGGACCTAGAGAAAACATAATATTAATTTTTAAAAGCTTATATGTGATGCCCTCTCCATAAATAGAAACCTTTCTGAATTTTGTGCCAACTTTATTTGGAGAATTTAAAAAGAGCTGTGTATTGTCTCGATATTAGAGCGAACTACTCATTGCCATATAATTTATGATTAGTTCAATTATCTGTTAGGATTGTTTTAGATCAAATTTTCAAAACGTCCATCAAATAAATGAATTATCAAATATGATAGTTGTTGCGATATTTTCTAAAAGTGTTGCATGGTAAATCTATTACCAAAAATTTTATAGAAATTTTAAGGTTATGTTAAGAAGTACTATAACTATTGATCACGTTTATTAGTAATGTTCAAAAGACATTTAGTAATGTCATAGCACATTCAAAAAGTAGTAAATAAAAAGTTGGCACATACCTGCATCAATGATCAAAGTGCTATTTTTCCAATGTTAGAATTTAAGATCGAATAATAACACAATCACACAAGAACAGAAAAGTAAGAACAAAAGATATACCCAGGTTCACCAATTTGGCTAGTTAGTTCTGCTTGTCTGACGTGTTCATTAGATGTCTCACACAGACACTTTACAATGATTTACACACCAAACAATTATTTTCATAGTAACTAAAAAACCTAATTGCTATAACATGGGCTCATGCCCAATACATTAGTAAATCGAAAACTGAACTACTAATTAAATCCCCAAGCCCAATTACATCCTGCGATTATCCTGTCGTAGTGACTATTAGTCGAACTCGCAGAAGTATGAGCCAATCTCAACAGCCAAGGCTTAGAAATAAAAACTAGTATTGATTGCTCATTGGATATATCGATATCTTTTTAGTAGTATAAAATGATATGCTAATGCTTATACTCTTAAATTAATGAAGAAAAGTAGCAGAAATGTTGCTCTTGAGGGGCCAAAATGTAAAAGCAATATCTCTCCATGGCTTAGGTACCCAACTCAACCAAATTCAACTCATTAAGTCTTAATCCCAAACTAGCTAGATGAATACTTTCCTTCCACTCATCGAGATTTATCTCAAAGAAATTGACTACTTGACTAGTTCTTCAACTGATCACCAACCTAACACAACCCTCCTTTATCTGGGCTTGAGCCGGCAGTATGCTAACATGCAAGTGGAAAGAATTATTTTTACTCAAAAAATATCTCCATTAACTATCAACTTCTGATACGAATAGCAGAAATACTGACAAGACTGGAAAAATGCGAATATACAGGCTTAGGTTTAAAAATCTATCTCGGTATAGCTATATCATGAGGGTTACTTTGTAGTGAATGTAAACGTTCAATTCTCATTGTCTTCACTTCCATACAAAAAATAGGGTTGTTTATGACAAACAGTTATAAAAGTATTGTTGCAAAAAATGGTCATTCCTAGTGCAGGTACCCCCAACCTAAGTCTTTTCTAAGATAAATCCACATTGACGTGTAACTATCCTCATCCACAAGTAGATTAAGTAGGGAAAAAATAAAAGTAGCAAATCACAAAACCATCCCCTTATATTTACATTTAAATGCAACATAGACGCTAATAGTCTAATTTTTGCAGTCTCATAGCTAATGTTTTAATTTTTTGCAAAACTGTCCCCTTTGACCAATTTTGGTCAAAATAAATGAATTATGTGCACAACATGTGAGTTTTTAAATGGTAAAATAGTCTATTTACGTACTAAAAAATGTGAGTTTTTAAATGGTAAAATATTTATTATCTTAGTTTAAGTATTTATTTTAAGGAGCAAAATATGAAGCTAATATTGGTAGCTTTGTGTACGCAATGTTTATAAACTTCGGTCAGGGCTTTATTTTGGGTAGCAATTTAGTTTAAACAGTGTGTTTTAGATGTATTTTGGATGTTTATGACTGACTTTATTATAAATGAATGTATACTTGGAATACAATATAGGTGAATTTTAGTATAAAAAAAACTATAAGTGAATTTTGACATGGATCAGATAAAACATGGGTTGTTCATTCAATTCCAATCCATTTGATTCTCAACAAATAGCTAAGGAATAGAGAGAGAAAATATTTTAATAGATAATGGATAGTAGAGAGAGAAACACTTTTTTTTTGTGTGAGAGAGATAGACGTGAGTACATTCACTATAAGAGAGAATAATATATTACTATTGTGTTTTCCGTTTTAACCCTCTAATTGTTTTACCCTTCTAATTGGAATGAGCATTTGTTTTTATACGCAAACAGACTATTTCATCTCTTAAAAACTTATATGTTGTGCACATGATTCATTTATTTTGACCAAAATAGGTCAAAGAGAACGATTTTGCAAAAAGTTGAAACGTTAGCTATGAGATTTTAAAATTAAAACATTAGCGTCTATGTTGCTGATAGGGTTAAATTATACGATATTTTTATTCCCTAATACTTAGTTTTTATATTTATTGTGTGCATAAATGTTTAATTATTTAGTTTATTTTGATTTTAATAGGTTTTATAGGATTTTAGTTAATTTATGTTAATTTAGGTAATTTTATAGTATTTTTATTTATGTGTTTTTATTTATTTTAGGTGTTTTTATTATTATTATGTGTTTTTAGGATTTTTAGCATTTTTATATTATTTTTATTTATTTTTAATTATTTCATATTTTATTTTGTAGGAAAAATAAGCTTGGGGGCAAATCTGTAAATTATGCTAAAGTTCAATGGAAATTTGGTAATTTTCGGGCGGCCGACCACGCAATGCGCGCTTATAGGCGATATCAGCACCGCGGAACAAAACGACGCCATTTCACCAGAGGAAGACAACCGCGCCAAGCACGCGTAGCAAAGAAACAAACGAAGCTGGAACGACGTCGTTTGGCGTCCGGTGAAGAAAGCTTCCGCGCAATGCGCGGAGGAGCATTCTAACGTCACAGACGCCGAAGCGCGTTGATCGGTCAAAGTTGGCGTGTTAGAGGCGTGTTTGGCGACGCTTTATTGCTGCAGAACATAATTATTTTGCGAATTAAGCATTAATTTGATTCAAAATTGGATTTTAATTCCAATTAGGGTTAGGATAATAATTATTTTATTTTTCTTTTATTTTTAAGTGTAAATCCTATTAGGGTTTGGACAAGTTAGAGGCCTATAAATAGAGGGTCAATATCTCATTATTGATTGTAAGTTTTTGGGAGATCTTTCTTATAGTTTCTTGGAAAGAGCTTTTCAACTATTGGAGATTATTTTGAAGCATGTCAGGCTAAGTTTTTATTTTCAGTTCTAAATGGATGTTGAACCTTATTTTTAATTGATGTTTTAATTGAGTTTTATAATCTATTCCTTCATGCATGAGATTTATTCTTGATAATCTGTTTTTAATTGTTTTATGATATTTGCTTGATTAATTTGATAAGGGCCTGCTAAGTTAATCAATAATTTATCATATGCTAGATTAAGATTTGATGTTAAGCAAACGATATTTTATCTGATCATAAGTAGCAATTAATAATATTTGATTGTGAACAAACTTTTGAATATTATTATGATTATCAAGATGACAAGTTAAATAATCTGCGATGTTATGATTGTTGTTTGGAATAATCTAATTCTCTAATTTTTAATGCAACTGTTATATTAAATCTAGATTGATAGTTCTAGGTTGTATGATAGTTAGAGTCTTTTGTGAGCGATTGCTGCATTAAATTTATAATTTAAGGAGGATTTCGGGTAGCTTGGCAATTGTCGGTTATCTAGGATTATTAATTTCAATTGAAGGAAAAGATAATAATAACTTGATTAATTTGTTGATTAAAAGAAGAGGATACTGAACTAAGGAACTGAAGTTTGTTTTAATTAATTTCTCTCATTTTTATTATTTATTATTTAGTTTTATTTGTTTGAATTTTAATTAGTTAAATAATTAATTCAAAACTCCCCAATTCTGGTTTACGAAAACATAAAATTAAATTAATCATTCTCTGTGGGATCGACTCTTGCTTACACTACTACATTAATATTTTTCAAAAGTAAGATTTTATTTTTGGGTGCCTGCGACAGCATCTCAAATTTTGGCACCATTGCCGGGGAGTGATTTTAATTTATTTTTGTGTTTTTGTAAACTTTATTTTTATTTAGTAATTTTTCTTAGATTTTATTTTTATAGTTTTTCATAGTTTAATTGAGTTTTACAGGTTAAGGATGGAAGTCATGCCTGATTATCTTAATGAAGTAAATATTTCTTCTCATAAGCAACAAACTGATAGTCTAACTTCTTTTGTTTATCAAATGGCTGTAGGTACTTGTAGGATTTGTGCGACAATGGGACACCCAACTGATATGTGCCCAATGCTTCGCGAGGAGTCCTATGAACAAGTCAATGTAGCTGGTGGTTTCCTTGGGCAATCAGAAAGGAGATATGATTCCCATTCAAACACGTATAATTCAGGATGGAGGGATCATTATAATTTCAGCCATGAGAATTTCACCAGTGAATTGGCATGCAAACAAAAACTTTCCAAATAATCCACAGTACATGCAACCATATCCCCAACAACAACATGACCAATTATCTAATTCTGACATATCTTTAGAAGATATGTTTAAAGCTTTCATGACTCAAGTATAACAATTTCAACAAGAGACAAAAACTTCCATATATAATTTGGAGAATCAAATGAGTCAGCTTGCTACTACAATTGGTCAATTAGACTCTCAATGATCATTTTTTTAATCGCCGATGCAAGAGGAAGCAGATAACATCAATGCAGAAACGGGCAATTTTAATGTAGAAAATTAATGATGTTCTTTGTGGTGAAGTCATGCTTAAGGTGGAGAAATTTTTTGGGGACATAGATAAAGAGAATTTAGATGATGCAAGTATAAATAAATTGAAGTTAGAGGAGGAAGAAGAAGACATTGAGCTAAAACACGATTTGAAGGACGCTGAAGCTGCATTCAATTTGTTGTCAATTTTATATAGTCATGCACTTATTTCCATTCCATTACATGCTACTCACGAAAATTTTCTATCTTTTGTTTTGCAGGATCCCATTCCGAATATAAAGACTCTGCCCAATCATCTTAAATACTTTTTCGTTGAAGAGGGGGTAAAACGTTCATGTCACGTGCAAGGGAGACTGAATCTACCGATGAAGAATAACGTGATGGATTGGGTACTCAAAATTCATGAAGTGGGAGTGACGTAGTACTTTGGCTTGTTATCGAGCCAATGACAATAAATAAAAGCGCTACTAGGGAGGCAACCCAAGAAATCAGATTTATATTTCTTTACCTTTTTTTTTATAGTTATTTGTGCCTGTTTCTTTGCATTATAGTTTACATTGGGGACAATGTAAATTTTAAGTATGGGGGAAGGGTTTTAGATTATTTTATTTTATTTTAAAAATAAAAAATTTTAAATTTTTTGTGTGGATATATTCACTGCAAACCCTCACGAGACAAAACACGTCCACTTAGGGTAACCTTGGGGTTTAAAGGCTTGTTGTACGTGTTAAGTGCAACCGTGTTTCCTATGAAAATGGGATAGTTTTTTTTTTTTTTTTTGGATTGAGTCAGTTGAGCAATATTTTGATTTGAATTTTAATTTTTAATCGATGATAAAATTTTGATTGTTCTTTAATAATTCTTGAAAAATTGATAAATTTTGCGTAATTTGAATTTTGACATTTTTGTTGGTAAGTACTTTGTTTGAAATCTTTTATTTTATTTTTAGCACATATCCATATGTTTGAGCTAATTTTAATTTGGAGAAAATTTATTTGGTTAAAAGCTTATAAGATATGTTGTTAATTCTATATTTTATTTGAACATTACTTGAAGCGAATATAAGGTAAATATAATGTGGAGAAATGATTAAGGTAATTTTTCTGGAATTATTAGATTGACCTTACCCGAAGTAAAAAAAAAAAAAAAAAGTGAAACAATTGTCATGTGGTGGGTTGAGATGGAGCGTAAAACGCACTCACTCATAAACACATGCAGTGAGATGGAGCGTAAAACAAACTCGTTGGTAAGATGGAGCATAAAATGCACTCACCGTGAAGGAAAAAAAAGAAAAAAAAAGTCTTACTAGTGGATTTTAATAATATTTGGGAAGGTATGTGATTAAAGTTAAATCCTAGTGTGGTTAAAATACAAAACCTTTTGATCTTCTAGTTTGTATTTATCTGTATTAAATGGAAAATGATGTGAAAATAAATGTATAGAGTTTTAATATATTTTGTGATGTATTTGATTAGATGAATTGATCTAAATTTTTATTAGTTTGATATATATGGATTTTCACACATATACGAAGGATTGGGAATAAAGTGGAATTAATAATTAAGTTAAAATTTTGGATGATGTATTATTTTAAAATTTTCTAAGAGTTGTTGATTATAATCTTTGAGGTTGATATGAAGTTCATATTAATTTATTGCTCATGTAAATAGTCGAGTTAATTAAGTCAGGTATGTCAAGTTAGTTGAGTCGCTTTAGTCTGTTGGGCTAGTTAGATTTATTTTATTTTTGTTTATTTTTATTTTTGTTTTGCCCGAGAACGAGCAAAAGCTAAGTGTGGGGGTATTTGATAAGGTTAAATTATACGATATTTTTATTTCCTAATACTTAGTTTTTATATTTATTGTGTGCATAAATATTTAATTATTTAGCTTATTTTGGTTTTAATAGGTTTTATAGGATTTTAGTTAATTTATGTTAATGTAGGTAATTTTATAGTGTTTTTATTTATGTGTTTTTATTTATTTTAGGTGTTTTTATTATTATTATTATTATTATTATTATTATTATGTGTTTTTAGGATTTTTATATTATTTTTTTTTTAATTATTTCATATTTTATTTTGTAGGAAAAATAAGCTTGGGGGCAAATCTGTAAATTCTGCTAAAGTTCAATGGCAATTTGGTAATTTTCGGGCGACCGACCGCGCAATGTGTGCGTATAGACGATATCAACACCGCGGAAAAAAACGATGCCGTTTCACCAGAGGAAGACAACCGAGCCAAGCACGCGTAGCAAAGAAACAAACGAAGCTGGAACGACGTCGTTTGGCGTCCGGTGAAGAAAGCTTCCGCACAATGCGCGGAGGAGCATCCTGACGTCACAGACGCCGGAGCGCATTGACCAGTTGTAATAACCGAGAATTTTTCGGAGAATATTTTATTATTTTAAATGAAAATTTGTGAATAATTTTTTTTTTATGTTCATAATTATAAGTGTGGATTTAATTTAAGAATGAAAAGGAAAAGCCAACATATAATTTTGTTTTAATACGTGTGATTAAAGAAGAAGTAAATTTTAATTTAATTATGGAACCACAAGGTAAGCTCTGTAATTTAAATTAATTGCATGTACATTTAAGTTTAAATTAAATTAAGGATGTCAATGAAAGCTGTGAAATATAATTAATTTATTTAATTATATTCAAGTAATGTTAAACTATTTAATTGGTTTTAATGTTAGCCTTGATGGACTAAATTATATTATGTAATTTAGTGAGTAACTTAATTAAAATTAATTGATAATTATTTTAATTAAAGGCCCACGTTATTTAATTAACTAAGGGTGTACATGTCATGTAAAATGATTTCAAATATGTTATATACTTGACTACTTTTGAATATGGGCCATGAGAGCTAGTTAAAATTAATTGGGTAATCAATTTAAATAAGTACGTTAGGAAATAATGTTCAACAATTATGATAATTATGGATGACCCAAATTTGTTAATAAAGGAGGGTCAAGTATGTTATGTGTGGCAATTAATTTGGGCCCCTGAGGTTAGTAAATTAAGTGATCCAATTATTTCAAATTGTACCAAACAAATGTATTAGGTATGAGCAGCCCAAAGGAGCATTATTAGAAGCCCAAGTGAATTAAGATAAAACCCAACCCAAGCTTCTTTTCATCCGAATGAGTGGTGTTAGCAGCCATGTTGTTTTCCTTGTCAAGCCCAAAATTGTGAATTCAGGAATTGGAATATATGTGTTGCTCTTTCTAGCTCAGTTCGGCAGACTTCTCTAGGGAGGGGCTGTGATGAGATGGAGTGCAGCAGCTAGGTGGTGATTGGGACCGATTATAGGGGCTGCTGTAGAGTTCATTTAGGGGCTGTTTCGGCAGCATAGAGGGCAAGGGATGGAGGCAAGTAGACTACTCTAGATAACAGTTGAGAAGCGATATACTAGGGGCCAGGTAGGAGTACTTTAGAGACTCCATAGCTGGAGTTTTCAGCAGAGGGAATGGAGGGAGTACTCTTTATTTAACCAACTCCTTTATCACAACGAAACAATTGCATCAATTGCTAAGTAATTTAAACCACTCTGATAAAGAGAGAGAGACTCGGCCAACAGTAGAAAGGAAGAGGGGCTTTGAGCAGTTTCCTTGGGCAAACCATTGATAAAAATCAGGAGCATTAATCCAAGTTTAAGGTATAAAAATTCTTTTCTTCTAAAACTCCTAGATTAATATTATGTATATTGGGAGTTGTTGTGTTGTGAATGGTTGCTGTGGGAGTAATTTGTTGATTGTGTGGGATCATGGTGGATCCATAGAAGGTATAAGGAAGGTTAATGGGAAGGAGTTATGTGTTATTTGTGCGTGATAACATGAATGCTTTCTAAGATGCCCACTAAGTGTTTGCTAAAAGTCCTAAGAGAATAAATTTCCTAAGTTTTGTTTTTCTATGTATGATTTTCAAACCTAAATGGAAACTAATTATAGAGCATGAACCTACCATAGATATATTTACATATTGTGACAAATGAATGGGTGATTTACGTGCTTGAATGTGATTAAAGTTATGAAATACTAAGCTAAACAAGAGATGCATGCTAACTATTTGTCAAAAATGTCAAAAGGGATAAACTTACTAAGTTGTGGCTAGTTGATGTATGTTGATGTTTGATGTACCAGGCTGCTATATGTTAATTAAAAACATGGGCTGCTTTGTTTCTGTAAGAAAAAAAAAATAATGGTTGTTATGTTGTGATTTTAAAATAAATAAATAAATGGCTACTATATCTTTATTTTTAAAAGAGAGCTGCTATGTATTATAAAAAGGGGACTATTTTGTTTTCAAAAGAAATGAAAATGGCTGTGATATATGTGCAGAAAAAAAGAGGCCTGCTAGTTGTTCCTTAAATTGATGGTTGCTATGTTTCAAATGAAAAATAAAGTGACTACTATGTTGTTATATTTATATAAGGGTTGCTATAGTGGTCAAGCCAAATATGGGCTGCCATAGTCTCTTTAAAACAAAATAATGACTGTTATTTGCTCAATTACATGGTTGTATGTATTTTAAATTAAAAAGGGGTTGCTATGCCATTATTGTTTCCAACAAAGACTGCTATATGTTTAGTTAAAATAACATGGCTGTTATGTTGCGATATGGACTGCTATGTCTTTGTTTTTAAGGGCTGCTACGTGTTAGTTTTAAATGAAAAATGAGGGCTGTTTGTTTGTTTATCAAAAATGGGCTGTTATATATGTGCAATAAAATGGCTGTTATATGTGTTCCAAATGAGGGCCTGCTATGTTTTAAATAAAATGAAGGTCACGTTATGTTTTAAATAAAACTTAGGAAGCATGTTATGTATTTGTGAAACCATGTAGTGTGAATCGTTCTATAAATGTATATGGACTAAAATAGAAGTAAAAAGGAGAAATTTCTAGAAATAGGAAACATAATGTTGAAAACAGTCGTGTGAAATCTGTTATGAACTGGCCATTTCAGGCCACTGTTTGCATGCCTTAATGTAATGTTTTTAACAAGTTATTTCTGGAATAAAATACTAGGAAGTAAGGTCTAGTTGATATCCAAAATTGGTAGTAATCCGAGTTGTACAATAAATGATAAAAATCACCCAAGTTGCTTCGAAAATCAGAAATTCTGCAGAAAATCTGCAGAATTCTGTTATGAACAGCCAAATTCAGCCCACTGTTTGGATAATCCAATGATGTGTTTTTGTCAAATTTATTTTTAATTAAATACTATGCCATATGGTCTAGAAGTCTATCCAAGTAGTGTAGAAATCATAGTTGTATAATGAAAGTTAAAAATCCTCAAAGCAGCCTAGAAAATCATGAAAGATTGCAGAAAATCTGCAGTTTCACTGTTCTGGACAGCCTGCTTCGACCAATGTTTTCTATGACTTAATGAACTGATTTTGATCAACAAATTATTGTAATAAATACTTTGATATATGAGCTAGAGTTATGTACAATAGGTGTATTAATTAGAGTGGTGGAATAAATATTAAAAATGGTCAAAGTAGCAAGGAAAATCAAAATTATGCAGAACTTGTTTTCTTTTTCTGGAACAGTGCTTACAGATTCTGTTTTAGTTTTGATTCATGCTGTTGTGCAGTCCATGTGTATGAGTATGTGATGCTATGTAAGGTCTTAATATGAAACAAATTATTATTTTGAAAATGTTTGTGAAGGTAATATATATAATATCCAAAATGGTTATTTGAGGATAAATGGAGTAATGTTAAATCTAATAAAGGACTGCTATGTTTTTTTTTTAAAAATAGAACGGAGGGGCTGTTATAGTTTTGTTGAAAAAGAAAAGGACTGCTATGGTTTTATAGAAGAGAAGGGTTGCTATATGTTTTAATGAAAAAGACGTGATGTTGTGTATGTTTTTAAAACCAAACAGGGGCTGTTTTGTTGGAGTTTAAATATTACAACTTTATAGAATTGCATTATTATATATTGAAGTTATTATGTGAATCTAATAAATTACTATAAATATATGTTTTTGGTATGACAATAAATGTAGTAATTGTGAGTTTTCCAAAACTCTACAATATGCAATATAGGTGATCATTTAAAGATCCATTTGAATGTGTGGTAGATATCTAGATGATTTTTAAACCAAATATGAAACGTATCTATTTGAAACTCTAAATTTATAAAGATTTAATTTTTACCAAGATGATGTGCCATATGTCTTTTGTGTGTTGAACCTACATGAAGGAAATAGGCTATCTTGGATGAAAGCATGAAAAGAAATTTTGTTTTGAATTTTGAATATGTTGAAATAAAGTTTTGATATTTTATGTTAATAAACCTAAGTAACGAATGTTTTCTAATGGAACATGTTTTATAAAAGATTGACTTATTAAAGGATGAATAGATATGTATGGATATATATAGTTAAATGATTTGAGAAATGAGTGT
Source organism: Hedera helix (assembly GCA_947179155.2). Taxonomy (NCBI): domain Eukaryota; kingdom Viridiplantae; phylum Streptophyta; class Magnoliopsida; order Apiales; family Araliaceae; genus Hedera; species Hedera helix. The sequence goes on along the minus strand of OX359272.1, from coordinate 17,138,048 downwards.
GACTTGTACATTGAATGAAAAATTGATGAGTTCTTTGATATTTTGGTAGAGGAAAATATGCTATATTATAAGGCTTTGAATAATGTTGGTTAATAACGTTTGGAAATGAAAAATCAAAACTCTAACCTAGTAAAGAGTGAAATAAACTAATATTTGTTTTACATGCAAAGTAATGAAATTGTGTAGAGGCAATTTAAACTAAAAGTCAAAAAAAAATTAGTTTAAACAAACTAATTTGAATAATGCATTGATAATATGTGGTTATGTGCTTAATGACGGAGCATGACTACGCTGTGATTAACTAAGGTGGTATATGTTAAAAGTGTTTTTGTATACATATTAGTTTATTAGTGTCAAACTAATTCAAGTGGTGATAAAGACTAATGATGGTAGAGTTAACCAACGTGGTCTGTGTTAAATATATATACATGTTTGTATGAGAAATATGACCGGTGCAAGAGTACACTATAAAATTAATGTAAGGAAGCAGTGTGGTATGTGCCAACATGTGTGTTGTATTATTTGACGACTAATACCTTAAACTAGGACGTGATACGCGTAATAGCAAAAGTGTGACGGTTTATAACGATAACTAATTTGCATGGCCGCGTTATTATATTATATGTAGGCGGCATACGTGACAAGGTATCAAAGGTAAATGTAATCGACGAACGAGGCAAGTTCCTTAACCTTACTCAAAATTATATTGAGCAAGTTTTCTAACCATGAACTTATTCTGTTGAGTAGTTTCTTATTCAAACTATTCATTGTATATGTAAACTGTGACACCCCAGGATTTTACAGAATTTCCAAATGAGAATTATGATTAATTAAATAAAGGTTAGTAGATAAAACCTAGTTATGGATGATGGAAAGTGTAAGAATGATTAAGAATAAGTTATTTATGTGATCAACTTGCTATTATGACCTATTATGGTAGGTTGAATATGTGTATATGTATATATGATCTATTAAAGATAAGAAAGTTGAAATTGAGGAAATAATGGAAATAAGTAAAGAATTGTGAATTTAGCTTAAATTATAAATGTTGATAACAAGCTTGATAAATAGGCTTGGAGGGGCGATGATATGAAAATGACAAATGGAGATAAGTATGTAAGTGCAGTAAAGAAGAAACCGTATGACCTAATCGGTTTATTGAGGATTAAAGATAATGATTTATGAACGTTGGAAATTTTTAAGAAATTAAGGTTAATTAATTGAAATAAGATAGTTATATATATGTTGTGCAGATATAAAATGTAATACTTCGAGAATAAGTAGAAGGTATGTTGAATGCATGAATGATATAAAGTTGACATATTTATGTGATGTAAATAAGTAAAGGGATAAAAAGTCGAAGAAAAGATAATATGATCGAATAAGGATTTAAAAGTTGGATTTTGGTAATCCAGTTGAGGTTCGCTTCACGAGGAAACGGTTTATGAAAAAGTGAGTAATCCGACTATTTGAGATGTCAGAAATTGGAATTTGATTTATTGAGGAATCAAAAGGTTTATAGAAATTGGAATTAAATGAATAATATGAAATTTTGGTAAATATTATGGTAATTAATATGTGATTAATGAAATTGATATTTCAAAGTGTGACAAGTGATATGGGACAAGCCAATTATGGATTAGTTGATGATGGAATAAAATTCAAGCTTAATGAAACAAGTTTGGATAAAAAAATGAATTGATTTGGATTGGAAATGAGCAAGTATGAAATTATGAGAAAATAAATTCTTTAGGAAATTTGATGAAAGACCAAAATGCCCCTCAACAATTTTAATAATGACCTTTGTGTCCTAAAGGGGTTCAATGACTATTATGTCCATACTTGGAGGTGAGAAATGACATTAATGCCCTAACCATGCTAGAGTTAGTCTAACCACCTTTGGTTAGAGCAAGATATATTATATATGTTGGAGTAAGTTAACTGATTTCATTCCATTCCTTCGAAGGTTCTAGCAAAGTGAGAGTCTAAGGAAGAAAAGAGCAAGAAAAAGGGCTAGGGTTGCTTCTAAGCCATGATAGATAGCTGGAAAAGTGCTCAAGAGGATTAAAGAGGCCATCAAAGTGGAAGGTTCAACCTTAACAAGGTTTAAAGCTAGATCAAAGAGAGCTTAAAGAAGGTAAAGCCATGAAAAATTTATGTTTAAGTGTTTAAATTGAAGAACAAGGGTAGCCATGAATGAATCTTGGTATATATGTGTAGATTATGTGAAGTTACATGCTATATGTGAATTACTTCATGAAACCCTAAGCTTAAAGGTGGTGAAGTTAAGATTGTATATTATTCATGTATGTTTTCAAGTTAAAAACCATGATTATTGGATGATCATTGGTTAGTTGTTGAAAGTTTTGATGATAACTTAGTTAAAGATGTTAAACATGATTGATATATGCAAAATTTCAGGGTAGATAGCTACAAAGATGCATTTAAGGTTGATAAGCATGATTTGTTTAAGGAGAGTTAAATATTAGGCTATACTTTTTGTATAGATTGTGTAATAATCTGTAAAGTGCTTTGAAAGATATGTATAGAAGTTATGTGAATACTTAAAGTTGTTAAATGTGTATGTGTTAATGTATATGTGCATAAAGTGTAAAGATTCAAAGGGGGTTTAAGAGTTAAGTTTTGTAAAGTTGGCAAAAATTGCCACCAATATATGATTTTGGCTATGTTGTATAATTGGTGATCAAATGAGGTCAAAAAGCTTAGTTTGATATTAATATATGTGTTTGAAATGATTTAGAAGTTATTTGGCGTCTATGGCGACAATTGATGATTTTAAACATTTTAAAACGTTCGCCGACGCCTAAAACGAGTTATTTTGGAAAAAGGAATTCAAATGAAAAGTTATAAATGTTTTGAAGGCTCGTACAAGTTATATATGTGCTATGTGTGTTAAATGTGGTGTTGGAAATAAGTCGTGACAAAATGGAGTTAAGGATTTCAATTGAGTTTAAGCATTGAAATTGAAAAGTTTTGAAATTGGATGAAAATACAACCTAAGGTGTGATTTTTGGCAATTTTGAGCATTTAAAGGTGAAATGGAGTCCAACGACTCATGTTTATGTTATTACATGTGTTTTGGTTGATTTGGTCATCAACGGATAGGAATTTGAACGAAAAGACGATTCGAACGATAGAAATTGATCGTTTCGAATCGAAATGGATTTTAACGGATAAAAGTCGCCTCGTGCGAAGTTTTATGGTTTTGAAAGCTTGGGCATGTCATTTAAGTCTTATGTGAACTATGTCAAAGGTTGGAATGGAATTTAGAAGCAAATGGCCAAAAATCACAAGCTTGCAAAAGTTAAGTTTTGAAAATCTGAAAAAAAATTTAAGTCTGGAAATGTTATGAACAGCCCTCCTATGGGCTAGTGTATCTATGATTTTGAATATCCAAATGAGGCATGTAAAATTTTTATAAAATACTATGTAGTAAGGACTAGATGTGTTCCAAATTTGAGCTTAATTGGATGTATGGTGAAGGAGTTAAAATTCACCAAAACAGCAGCAAAAATCAAAATTTCAGTTTTTGGCAGAAAAGATGACCACGGCCGGGGCCATGGTTTTGTAGGCAAAACCACGGCCGAGGCCAAGTTTGGCTGAGAGATTTTGGCTGGGGCCGCGGATTTCTAGGCCAAAAGCCGGTCGGGGCCGCGGTTGCCAGAGTTTAAAAAAATGATATTTTTGACCCAAAATGAAATGTTTTGATACTAAATAATAGAGATAAGTTATGTAAACCCTAGATTGATAAAAATAGGCTATGAAAAGGGTGTTGTGGTATAATGAGATCATGAATGGCATAATATAACATGCCTAAAGCTAAGCCAAAGTATGTTTAAGGTTGTGAAAAAGGTCGGGAACGAGCTAGGATGTATTATTAACCTATGTAAGGTATAATACATCAAATGTAATATGATTAGAGACGAATGGTCGTGTAATTATGAATTAAGTTTGACAAATTAAATGAGTTTATGATCCTATAATTATGAATATAGATTGTGTGTTTACAGATAGCGCTCGAAGTAGCAACCCAATGCAATGAAGGATATAAAGGCGAAGCGAGGCAATAAAGGTTAAGTATATAAAGGCGTACAGGCAAGTTCTTCAGACTTAAGTATAATAGATGTTCGATATGAACTACGTGATAGTAAATGAATTGAAATGTGTCATATGTGCAACTATGTGTTTTAATTGCTAAATGAATTACGTGACATTAAGCATAGTATGTTAAGGTAAAGGATGCATGACGCATAATATGAATTGTGAGCATGCAAGGTGTTAGCTGAATTACTTGCTGAGCTTTATGCTCATTCTTGCTATAAACTAACTTTTCAGGTACAGTACAAGAAGGCCGGATGTTCCGGTTAAGCTAAGGTAAAGAATGAGAGTACATGGAGAAGCATGAAGGGAATTTGATAATTTCATTTGTGTAATATTTTTGTATAATGATGAATGTAAACCATAGAAATGATAAAGGGTATTATGATTGTATTAATATTGTAAGGCGAGTGTGTATCTGATGAAACTCGCATATATGTGATGAATGTATGTATATATGGATAGACACGATGGCTCAATTATAGGTAAATAGAACTATGTAGTAAACTTATGTGATGTAAGCAGGTTATGTGCAATACAGAATGTATGTAAACAGGTATAAGCTAACAGGAGCAGGTATATATGTAAACAGGGCCATGTGTAAATAGTTCATGGCGAAAATTTTATTTACAGATTATGATATCATAAATATATATGATTTTAAACAGGTAATAGACTAGGTCACAAATTATTAATGTTTGACATAAGTTTAATGTAAGGAAAGTGAACGCTGCGATCCTGAGACAGGTTTAACGAATGTAAGTTAAATAAGTTTTGATAAAAAAATAAATAAATAAAATATGGACCGAAATTGTGGTCAACTCAATGGTTTTAAAGGTCAAAGGTCAAGGTTTGACGCACGGGATCCCGGTTAATAAGGTGTTAAGTTAATCACTATGTAATCCAGATATAATTGGATTTAATTAAGGAAGGTGGGATCTCGGGGCGTCATATAAACCAAGTTCGCACTAATGTGCATTTCAAAAATAAAGTCGTTCTTTCATTGAACTAGTTAAGCTTACAATTCCATTCTTGTATGAACTATATTATTGTTGTAGGCCTATGCTATTTAGATTTAGCTAGACCAAATATGGTAGTATAGTGTTGAAAATCAATCCAAACCAACTTGTTGGTGCGGACTCTATAACGAGACTGAGTTGAACAAACCCTCTCAGTAGGGGTAACTTTTATGTCGGGAAATCGACTTTGCGCGCTAAGTCTGAGTGTTATGCATAACATAGGGTACAATAGACTGATCATCTAAGTATTTGCAGAAGAGTGTAATTAAATCTTTAGGTTTACTTACACTCTTGAGGTAATCAGTAGTTTACTGATAATTCCTCTATGTGTTCACGGTCCTTCAAGACCACTCAGTACGGAAATCCAAAACTTTAATTTCGGATAATGAAACATTTGTATCTAAGCATAATTCCTGTAACATTTACCTTTCCACATATTCTTTGTATTGAATTACTTATATTTGAGCTTATTTTTGATATTGAATCATTTACATTCGAGCTTATGCCTGATGTTGTATTATCTTCGAGCTCCTTCACAATTTTGATACAATTATTGAAAGTTATTCTAAATCGTTATTTTATTCTTCTGCCATAAATTGTCTTATACTTGCTGAGCAACTCAAATTGCTCACTCTTGCATAAAAATATATTATTTCAGCTAAGCCAGAGCAGACCGAGAAAACTGCAAAGGGCAAGGGAAAACTGAACGTGTAGTGTTGATTATATATTTGTGTTGTTTTGGTTTACTTAACATTGTAAACCTTTTTGAACGATATGTGTTGTAATTAAGGTTAGACAACCTGGGAACGATGTAAGACGGTTTTATTATTATATTATTTTGTTATTCCGCAATATTAATGGGTAGTTAGAATTGATGCATGAGTAGTATCGTGAGCACCAGATCCGAGGATGAGGTGACCTGGATTTGGGGGCGTCACACCAGTCAAAGTTGGCGTGTTAGGGGCATGTTTGGCGACGTGTTATTGCTGCAGAACAGAATTATTTCGCGAATTAGGCATTAATTTGATTCAAAATTGGATTTTAATTTCAATTAGGGTTAGGATAATAATTATTTTATTTTTCTTTTATTTTTAATTGTAAATCCTATTAGGGTTTGGACAAGTTAGAGGCTTGTAAATAGAGGGTCAATATCTCATTATTGATTATAAGTTTTTGGGAGATCTTTCTTCTAGGTTCTTGGAGAGAGCTTTTCAACTATTGGAGATTATTTTGAAGCATGTCAGGCTAAGTTTTATATTTTCAGCTCTAAAGGGATGTTGAACCTTATTTTTAATTGATGTTTTAATTGAGTTTTATAATCTATTTCTTTATGCATGAGATTTATTCTTGATAAATCTGTTTTAATTGTTTTATGATATTTGATTGATTAATTTGATAAGGGTCTGCTAAGTTAATCAATAATTTATCATATGCTAGATTAAGATTTGATATTAAAAAAACGACATTTTATCTGATCATAAGTAGCAATTAATAATATTTGAAATTGGACAAACTTTAGAATATTGTTATGATTATCAAGATGACAAGTTAAATAATCTGCGATGTTATGATTGTTGTTTGGAATAATCTAATTCTCTAATTTTTAATGCAACTGTTATATTAAATCTAGATTGATAGTTCTAGGTTGTATGATAGTTAGAGTCTTTTGTGAGCGATTGCTGCATTAAATTTATAATTTAAGGAGGATTTCGGGTAGCTTGGCGATTGTCGGTTATCTAGGATTATTAATTTCAATTGAAGGAAAAGATAATAATAACTTGATTAATTTGTTGATTAAAAGAAGAGGATACTGAACTAAGGAACTGAAGTTTGTTTTAATTAATTTCTCTCATTTTTATTATTTATTATTTAGTTTTATTTGTTTGAATTTTAATTAGTTAAATAATTAATTCAAAACTCCCCAATTCTGGTTTACGAAAACATAAAATTAAATTAATCATTCTCTGTGGGATCGACTCTTGCTTACACTACTACATTAATATTTTTCAAAAGTAAGATTTTATTTTTGGGTGCCTGCGACAGCATTTCAGTTGCATTTTAGTGTAAACATGAGATGACAATTTTGCAATTTGCACAAATAAAAAAATAAAAATAAAATACTAAACCATCTCACAATCATATTGCCTAATCTTGAGTGTACCCGAACTATCCGAAAGATAAAATAAGTACATATAAAATCAATTGTATAGAAATAACTCAAGAATGGAACAAAGTATACTAGCATATCTACTACCCCAAATGTTTGCACAATTCTTTTCCATAAAAATTTTCAACTTCTTTAAGTTATTATTCTCGAAACTTACTTTAAATTTTATAAATTTTAGTGGTTAAGGATTAAGTTAATCTTAAGGAAAGTTGAGAAAGAAATGATTAATAGCGGGAGGAAAAGGTGAGCAAAAAAATAATTAAGTTAAACATCTTATAGACATTAATAGTGTAGAAAATAAAAGACAGATAGATAATTTTACAGCAATATACAAATTCTAATATTGTATCTGGGCTTGAGCCAGCAGTATGCTAACATTCAAATTTGGGAAGGTGGAGAGATTTTGGGAAGAGCAATCAAATTTTTCCCAGTATTTTATATCTGGAAAGGTGAAGAGATTTAGTTGTGCCTGAATAATTTTATCTGCAGGCGTGCTAGAGTTCACTGAATTTAATGTGAAGTAGTGTTTGTCTAACTGGCCGGTAAAGTAATATTCAGTTAACACTGTCCTTCAAATTCGGCCAACTACTTAGCTGAAGATGGTCAGATGATTAAAGAGAAGAAAAAATTATTTCTCTAATATGTCTTTTTACCTTTGATTAAAGACTTCAATATTAGACATATGATTAAAAATCTAACTAATTCTACTTGGCCTACTTATTGATTTATATTCAAAGTTAAACTAAACTATAAATACAAAGTGTTGAACTATTATTAGTTAAATTAGCTTATCCATTGATTTAATGATTATGGTCAAGTTCGCATGCACCACAACCACCAATATTGTATAGTCTAACTCATTAGCTATAATACTTATTCGTTGATTAAGTGATTACATTCAATTGAGCATGCAAATCAAGTGAGATAATCAAGCAATGCCCGATAATTGATTATATATCAATGGTAACAACTATAAAACAAAATTAACCTAACATATCTGTTGATTAGCACGTTGTACATAAAGAATGCAAAATATAACCACTAATGCTGATAGTTAAGTAAAAATTTGAGTATAATTACGTATACCAATTGTACATAAGAAGTTGTGCATCAAGAATAAAATTCATGTATTATTTACAAATAAAAATGGATAAAACATTTAAGTATAGGCCGCACTCCTTATTTTCTCTCTGTCTAATACTGTATATACATAACTTTTTGTATATAGTTAATGTTTGTAGCTAGTATTACTCATAATTATATTGTGCGCAAAATCTTTAATATGTCACTTCAATCATTATTGCTTATTTTACTAATATTCTTCTCAGTTTACCCTTCCGAACTCATCGCAATGAAATAAATACAAATTTGACACAAATTCCAAACAGATACATTTTCATTAATTAATCAAATCAGTGAACCAAACACGACCATGCCTGAGCTAAAACACTGTAGCCATGCATGCATCTTTATTCTTTGCTTATTGCTCATAACAACAGTAGCTAAAACAGTACTTGAAAAGAAAGGAGTGAACCAAACTTAGAGAGACTTGAACACGATTATCCCTCAATGGGCACAAGGGTGAGGAACAATAGCGTAATATCATCTTTAAGGATTTTTTCAGCTTGAGTGAGACCATCGTCGTACTTGTAAATCACATCTATTACGCGTGCAAGATTGAGAAATGGAATAAGCAATTTCATTGAGATTGCAGTAGGCTTTAGGCATTCCGCATTAATATCTTTCCATGCATTTTCGATCCTTTTCTTATACTCGAGGACGGTCTCTTCCTCAGAGACACCGTATGCCTTCATATAGTAATCAATACCTGCAGTTACTTGTCCTCTCTCTTGCTCACCCTGCATAACACATATACTTAGGGCATAGTTTCTATTGATAAAATGATGAAATGTCAAACCAATCGTTAATGAAAATGGTTGAATATCAAAATTGTCATTAATACTATTTATTATCATATTTTGTTATTCTGCAATCACGATTAAATTAATCATTTATTATTTTTAAAATAAATATGGAATTTATAATTTTAATATTTATAAAATTTATAAATGTCACTCTTTTTTTAAAAACGGATTGAGTATATAATTAATAAGACATACCCGGCGAGTCGCAATGTCATCTTGGAGTCTAGCAATTATCTCTGAAGCTCTAAGAACTAGTGGTCGACTTTTGTGCCAAGCAAATGCCTCTTCATTAGCAATCTCGCCCATAACCGCAAAGCCAAAAACTGATACAGCGTCGTAGGCAGAAGTAACAAGGGCAACCTTCATATACTCATCAAACGGAGCTACGTATCCACTACTAAACCATTCCGCCTCAACATGATAGCCTCGTACTAATTCTTGCGTCTGATTTACATATATATAAAAAAAAAAAAGTGGATTGTAGATTAATAAAATACAATAAACAAGTAGAGCCTAAAAAAACAGTTCCATATGTTTAACAAAAGCAGTTCCATCTGTTTTTTTCCCCACAAAAAGAATTATTTTTTACTTATAAGAATATAAAATCACACGGTATCATCAAATTTTTCATCATAATTTCATAATCATGTCATTACTACTATACTAACAACTTATTATTTTTAGAGATAAATATAAAATGTAAATGCGTGTTTCATATTTGCAAATATTTTAAATATGACTATTTTTGTAGAACAAAAAAAATCCAAATCATTGATCTTAAGGAAATATAAGATCAGACTCCTCTTATCCATATATTACGCCTTTCACTTAATTACCCCAACACATATTTAGTAACCAAAATATTATATTTAGTGGCGAAATAAATAATATTTATTATGTATAATTATATTGTTGGTATCATTTTTTAAAAGTAATATTTGTATAGCTAAATATATATTAAAAAGATTAGGTGAAAAGTGTAAGGAAGATATAAGACAAGAATATAATATGCATCATACCGCTTGTTTTGAAGGTTGGAAAGCATAGGATCTTCCTTCCTTGGCTAGCTTTTCCTCGAATTCATCAAAGATATTGAGCAGAACTCCGTACAAAAATCTCATGTATTGTGGAAGCCGATCAACGGCACCAACATCCCACCTAAAAAATGAAGAGTTACGTGAAATGAAGAGTTACGTGCGTTGGGGATTTGAATATCATAAAGTTAATTTTGATCGATTGATCAATACAGTACTGACACGTAGAAAAAGAGAATATCTATTGATCTGCATGTTAATACTATATTGGTCAATTAACCAAAGTTAACTTCATGGTAATCGGATCTGTGTGTTAGTATTTACTCTGTTCCACAAAATGTGTACTATTTTTTTATTTCAATTAATTTTTAAAATTTAAATTGTGATGTAAATTTATTTAATTTTCACTAATGTACATATATAAACCGACTTTAAGCAAAAATCAATCTTGCATCTCAAAAATCTAAACATGCCGCTTGATACCCTAAATTTATAAGTTTTTATATTTAAAGTAAATTTAAATGGTGGTTATCTAAAAGGGTTGAATGGTAATTATATTTTTAAATTAACCTTATTATATTATTTAATAAATATAGATATGCATACCTGTTTACGGCATCTGTGAAAAGTCTAAGTTCCTCAATTGTACCATAGGCATCATATGTGTCATCTATCACCACTAGCACTAAAACATATTTGGTGAGTATGATCCGTGCAAGAGAGTAACGAGGCTCATAGTACAACCCTAAACTCCAAAAATAACTCTCCGGTACTCTATCTTTGATATACGTTAATTTCGATGGAAATCCCAAATCCTTCCACCACCTGAAATTGAGATAAATAAGTTTATAATATCTAATTATAAGCTTTTTCATGTATGAGCTGAAATAATTTCAAATATGTATGTCGTTTAGTTAATTTATGGGGACCTTAAGTTTTATATGACAATGGAAGTACACTTTGGCGAATATTAGACTATTTTTGGACTAAACTACAAAACTGTCTATTATATTTGTTCTCGTGTGATATTTTGATTTCTTTAACTTAATTAATTAGCAAACCCCTCGCATATAATTACCGACGCATGCACAGTTGTTTATTTAAGTTATAATTAGTAGTGTAAAACTGACTCAAATGAGACGGTTTTGCATTACTAGGGTTTTATTTAATAATACCTAAACTCATGGGAAAAAAAATTAGAAATGGATAAAGTATGTGGATAAATTGATCTCACAAAAAGCATAAAATAAATGCATCTGCAAGAATAATCAATCAAGTTTCTCTTAAATAATTAATCTTACTTTGAGATGATACGAAGTTCTTCCTTGTATAGTAGCTGTAAATAGTTGAAATGAAACTTTGCAAGCTTCAATATTGTTTCATTCATGGAAGAGTCTTGTTCATAGGTAGACATGTAAAGTCTTGCCTCTAGTATTGGAATCCCCCTGTGGAAGGGTCTCTTCAAAGCTTGATGCACTTGTTTTGCAAGATTTGAACTTAAATTGTTTTCCTGCATTGTCTTCTTAAGGTGAGCTTGGCAGAATTCTAGTGCTTCATCTAATATCTCTTCTCCTCTGACTCTCAGTTGTGTAGCTTCATAAAAGCTTAACATGCCCTTCACATCTCCCACAGTGATTTCCTTGAACTTACCGGTATTGTTGTCCTTAAATTTGTTAAACACATCTGAAAATCCACAAAGTAGTATTTTTATTTACGTCAACTTCCATAAAAACGAAAACATACGAAATTTATGGAAAAGGAAGCTAGCAGGTCAAGTATCTAAGTTAGCTACGTACCTTGTAGGGTTAAAACGTCCATCAAAAGAATTTTTTTTGAAAAGAAAAATTGACAATCAGAAGACTGCAACTTTTTCATACATCAGTTATGTAGAAAAAGTTGTATTGATTGGCGGTGTTATGCAGTGATTTTATCTGGTATCCCGGCCTATCTGTTTCGTTTAAAATAGTTTTTTTTTTTTAATTTATAAAAAGTATTATTTTTTTTCAGAAGAATGAGAAGCTCACCAGATGACATTTTGTAACCATGGTGTCGAAAAGTTTGAAAGTGTATCGAAGTGGTGTACAGATCAACTTCTTCATAATGAGACTTGTTAAGTTCACCGAAAAGTTTCTCAAATTGACCGTCAATCTCCTCCTCAAAATGATATGACAAACCAAGGTGATGGATAGAGTAGATCATATTTAGTTTCTTAGTCGAATCAATGGTCGTATCGGTTAACAATCCCTTCACTTCTAGTTTTAAACCTTCAATGGCTTCAGCATATGCTTCCAATGTCTACATGGAAACATGAGATAAAGTTAAGACCAAAAATTGTCCCATATGTTTGTGCTCGTGTTAATAATTTTGTATTTGAGTTTAGCTAATTAGCAAACTGTTCGTCTTTAAAAGTATAATTATTAGTGTAAAATTATATTTTATAAAATATGAATGATTAATGACTAAGTGACTAATGGAATATGGCGAAGATAACAGCATGTCGTAAAAGGAGATAAAAAAATGCGAAAACTGTTACAGAAGTACAGTTTTGAACTATTAATTATACTACAATCAAGATATATAGTGGCTTGCTATATAGAATAATCAGATATCATAATGTCTCCGCAAAGTAATAAACTCATAATAGAATATTAGATTTTAATCTAAAGTTAAACTCAGAAATATATGCATAGGACGTTAATTAAGAAGTTGGATAATTAAATGGAGTAATTTAATTCATACCGATTGATCAAGAGAGAAGAGAATGAAGCGATCCCCCCAAATACTTGGAGGAAAGTGACCCAAGGGACGAAATGTGGTATCATTAGATGTACCTGTTAGGGCCATCTCTAAGAAAAAGGAAATATGCACGTGAGATATATAATTAGCCTTTGCTTCTTGAGTGTGATGGATGATAACTTAGAACATGTTGAGGCTATTTATAACAAATGGATCATCAAAAAAAATTACAGTGCACAACATTAACAGTTGCCAAATCCAACATGACATCAGTTAAATTAACATATATTGTATGTATGTGTATATATATATATATATACATAAACATACCTTGCTAATTGATCGAAAAATCGGCGATGGGAGGTGAGATTTGAGCAACGTCTGGTGGTGAGATTTGAGAGTTAGGCGCTTCTATCTAGGTTGGCTTTTCTTCTTCTTTTTTTTTTTCTCTTTTTTTTTTGAATGTAATGTTTTTTGGTCAAAATTTGAGAACATGAGTCAGCTTTAAGAGTTGGCTTTTTCTTTGGAGTTGTACATTTGTCAACATTTGAGGACTTGGCGCTTCTACTTGATGATTCACGTTCTTTCTTTCTTTTAAAATCTTATCTTGTAATTCGCCTTTTTCATTCATTTTTTTTTCTCTAAAAAATTTAGTTTTAATAAAATAAGTCAATTTAAATTTTTATATATATGTGAACGATTCATAACAAATAGTTACTATGAAACAATAATTGACAAATGACATTAAATTCACACATTTGGACAAACAATGTTGGTAATTTAAAAGAAAAATTCAGCGTCCGCTAATATGTTTAGTAGACGTAACAATTTTCTAAATTAATCTACTTTATGCCCATTACACCTCTCGATACAAGCAATATGCAGGGACGGAACTAGCATATGACTGGAGGGGGCCAGGCCCCCCCCCCCCCCCCGAGATTTGAAAATTTTGTAATACCTCTTCAAGCTGACTAGTTATAATAAGTTCTTGTTTTTCTTATTTTTTTAATGTTTCTTTTTAATTTTACAAACTCTGATTACCTTCCTTCATTTTTCTCTCCTCTTGGGTTGTGAAGTTAGTTGGTTAAACAAGTTGCTATATATATATATATATATATATATATATATATTGATACTTTAGACAAAATTTAAACAAACACTCTTCCTTTAATTTGCCAAGGTATGATCCTCAACCTCATGGATATTATGAGTCGAATGGTACCACTAGGCCGAAGGCCTTCGGTATTGCTGAATTTTGTGCAATTATAGGTAATATGATCCTCAACCAGCTTGGAGAAATAACCTGCTGCAAAGACAGTTGATACCAAAAAATTTCTTGAAGTGGTATTTGAAAATATAGATAGAAATAATATTTCTTGAAATACCTCTTCAAGAATTTTTTTTGGCCCCCCCCCCCCCCCCCCCCCCCAAGATTAAATCCTGGTTTCGTCTCTGGCAATATGAATACCAAGTCCGCTAGTTCTATGAGTGGACGGAACATATTACACTCAGAACAATACACGGAATCAATTGCAACAAAGGGACACACGGAACCAATCGCAATTTGTTGCATGTTCCAATTAGTAGCAGTACTGTTATTGATTAGAATCCATTAGTAGCACTATGAAAATTGAAAGAACTATCAATCCGTTAGTATTACTAGCAGACAGAAGTCAGTAACAACAGTCCATCTTAGTCCGTTAGTATTACTAGCGGATGCCCTTAACACTAAACTCCTTTCACGAACTCAAGCCTCCACACCAACTCAAGCCTACAAACTGGACATTTAAAATTTAAAAAAATGAAGATAATATCACTTTGTCAATTATCAATTACTTAAATAAAATATGGATGGCAAAACACCATCAGGTTTAATAAGTCATTTCAACCTTGGACAGTTGCGGGAACAGAGCAAACGAGCAAATGAGCATAAGCAACATAAGTGAGCTTCAATTTCTAAACCTGATAGCAAAATATGTAAACCAGTACAATGATACTATTCTAACAGACAATTTCATACAAAAACTTATTGGAAAAAATATTCAAAAAATAGTTTTAAAAATTTAATAAAACAAGATTATCTTTATAGTTTTATACTAAACAATAATTATATATATACACCATATATCTAGAGTACGAATTATTACTTAGTACTTGGTTGGATTAACATGTTTAAATCTTCGAACAATTTCTAGTATCCTCAAGATCTTTCTTCCTATGACCTTATGCTGAATCTGGAGTATGGTCTCCAATGTACTGTTTTGGAATTTTTTTTACGTTTTTTTCCTAAGCAAAGAGAGAATACGCTATTTGCTCTTTTACTCTGATTTAGTAAAGAATCCTACTGTCACGTATATGATCAATGATATATTTATATCATTATTGATCCTTATCTCTCTTATAAAACTGATTTATATTATACTAGGATGAGGATGTTAAGGGATTCATATTTTGACTACAATACTTATTTAGATATTATTATCTAATAATAATATACAAAATAAATATGAATTATAATTAATTCCAGTAAATAATTGTAATTGCACTTCAGTCCAGGAATTAATTAAAATAAACCCTTTACTAATAAATTGTAAATATTTTCTCAATAAATGTACATAAATATTTCATAATTAAATATAATCCCAATATATTTAAACTAATTTCATAAGTTCATAATTTATCTTCATTTGAGCATAAATTGATTTAACAATTAAATCAATTCTTTTAATAATAAATATT
Source organism: Hedera helix (assembly GCA_947179155.2). Classification (NCBI taxonomy): domain Eukaryota; kingdom Viridiplantae; phylum Streptophyta; class Magnoliopsida; order Apiales; family Araliaceae; genus Hedera; species Hedera helix. The sequence goes on along the minus strand of OX359272.1, from coordinate 17,122,309 downwards.
AAAAGACTTGGCTAAAATTCTATGATCAATAATAAATTATCTTATGAAAAATCTTATAGATGTCTTGACAATAACAATGTTCCTAATATTAATTAACATTCTGAGATATTAATTAACACAATGTAATTTCACTCGTTGGAATATTAAATTATTATATATAACAATATTAATTCCATTATTATTTCAAAATTAAGAAAAATTCACAAATTAGTATTTATGTGAAAATATTTTATAAATAAATTATTATCACATGATCCGTTTAATGCACACCGTTATTGCATTAGTACTTTAATTAGAAGTCATACTTCTATGATCAAAATAAATCATTCCTATTAAAGTACTATAACCTACATGATAATATCTTCAAATTACCATAAGTTATAAACCATTATATCTTTATTTATATATATTACATATGATTTTTATCTTCAGTATATAATGCTTATTTGTACACATACATCATAAAATATATAAATTTAGAGATTTATATAAACAAAATAAATGACCATTTAATGAATGACAAATGATGTAAAAATCAATAAATAAATGTCCAACATACATAAAAAATAAATAAATAGATAAATAGGATTTTTATAGCAAAAATCCAACAAAACCATGAAACATTGCTCACTCTCTGTGATGGAACTCCAATATGCGAAGCATCTTAATGAAGGAACCGAAGCGACAGAAGCAACTATTGTATCAGCTGCAGATTTTGAAGGCACCGCCCCCTATTTCGCGTCCAGAGGGGAAGAAAAGTCTTTACCTTCACCTTCCATAAGCCCGCCACCATAACGGTCCAATTCTGTGGTAGCAATGTTAAATAAAACTAAGACCTTAACAAACTGTAGAAGTATGCCACAAAATTTGTTTTCCAAATGTGAGATTAAGTTTAAATACAGAAAGAGCGTATTATTGTGACGATTCATTCATCAGGGTAAATACCTATTCAGCATTCAAAAAACAGAAAGGCAAGTCAACCACACAAACATAAACATCAGTGTTAGAAAAATATTATGAAAATGCCTGTGCAATTACTTCAATAAACTTTATATTCTCATAAGGTGTTCGATCACCACTGTAGCTTTCAGGTTGTAAAATGATGTGAGCACTATTGTATGCCCCTCCAGACTCACCAACCTATGCACGTGCTGAAGTCGCAGAATTCATGATAATGGTTATGATTATGACTATGCAAAACAATGATACATAACCTACTGTTCATGATCATGAATGTATGGTAAACAATGATGATGCATGATGATGAAACATGCTTTTCTTGGTCCATAAGACAATAGGATTATAAAGTCCGGGATTAATATCCATTGATTACCTAAATATTCATCACAATGTCAACTATTAAACAATTTTAAAAAATTCCCATCAAACTTGGATATGAGCAAAATGACAAATTTAATAAAAATATTTGCCAATCTCCAAGAATCATAATTTACCAACGAAACCAAACCAAATCATAATTCACTAACAAAATACATTCGTGGCCAGCAGGAATCATTATTTACCAACCAAATCATAATTTACTAACAACTGGGATAATTTAGCTTTTCTTCTTTTGTTTGAGATTTGATTCGATGATTGCATTGGAATTGAGATTATTTCCGGGTGGAACTGAGATGGGTCTTTTTTACCAATGTTGATTTTTTATTTGGGATTATTGTTGTTGATTCAAATTCTATAGATTGATTTGGTCTTTCTTTTATTTGAGTTTTAAATTTGATGATTGGTTTAGGATTCAATAAGATCTGTGAAGTATGAGACATTTAAGAAGATGGGATTGTTTTGGTAGGTGATTGAAGTTTTTGGGATTTGTTTAAAATGATGATTTTTAGATAAATATTTGGAGAAAAAACACTTATTTTTGACAGATTAGTTCTTATTTCCAATCATGTTTCATATATGTTTAATTAAAGTTTGGTTACAGTTTATTGTTGATCAGCTATTTTGATCACTCTTATTTTATGTCATTATAGATCTTCTATTGACCCGTGTTGCTTTATGTTGTGTGAGTATATACTTGTACATTTGAGAAATGTCTGTTTTCTCAACATTTATGTTTGTCAAATGTGTGCATCTGCGTTAAGACCTATGTGAATCACTACTGCCATCAAACTTCACTCAATACTCGGGCTTACGTGTTCCGAATTATGAATCAATAGTCTTGTTTATCTACTCTGAATTATGCTTTTTGATACCTTAGATCTTCTCAATAAGCTTTTGATTGAAACTATAGCTGACAGTTGTGAAGTAATCAGCACATAAATACCCATTCCATATTATCAATTAAAGTTAAATGAGTATGCATTTATGTATTTCCCAATAATGTCTTTGAAACTATCCGTTGATAGAATGGAAATACATTATATATTGGCTTTTCTAATAAATTTCATTGTTAACCAAATAGAACAAGTTCATTCACAATAAACATAAAAAAATTCAGTATCCTTTTTTTTCTCAGAGACATTTTCTCAAACAGTGAAAAAACAAATATATTGGCATACTAATAGTGATGACAAAAAGAAGCACTTTTGGTACCTATGAGAGGGCCGGAATTGGTGGTTCCAGTGGCAAGCACACGAGCAGAAAATAACGCTACACAAGTAGAAAAGAAAGAAGCTTTATCAATGGGTTTGCAAACAAGTTTCGATGAGCTTTATCAATGTTGGTGGACACGGTGTTTGTAACGACCCCAAAATCCGGCTCTAATAATCCCAGATCTAGTCCGTTAAAAGTAAATTCAATCATGAGTTTAAACTAATTATATTTGACTTATAAACCATAAACAAATACAATTATTACTATACACCGGGTATTAAACCTTAAATGAGTAAAATTTTCAATATCATTCTATTTCAGAATCGAAATCTTTAAACATTTTTATTACACTTTCTAATCATATGAATAATGATTTAGCATACCAACCTATCACCCTCATACATAAAGGACAACATCTGAAAATGATTTAAAATAATCTATATATGTTCTTTTAACATTTCGGTTTAATTTGCTAATCTATAGCACATTTAAGACATAAAAATCTTCACAAATAATACCTACAGAGATAATTTATTATATCGCAGGGTTTTACTATAAAAGCATCTACACTTCAATCTTGATGATTTGTTAGTTAATCTTCATCTTCGCTTCTACCAGAGTAATTAGCTTTCTTAAGCTTTTCTATAATGTTTTGTTTTAAACAAGGGTGAGAACGACGGCTCAACAAGTCTAACAGTTTCACATAACATATAAACATATTTCATCATGCATCTCATGCCTTGTAATGACTACATATCTCATGCATATCATGCTTTGTATTTACTCTATGATTCACGCTATTCATGCATGTTATTTACAATTTCATACAGTTCAATATATATAAAACAATAAACTTAATCATCTACTGTATATCAACAGTTTATTTCAACATGTATCACAAAAGAACATTACCACATTATTGCACATAATAACATATGCACACATAATAATTTTATAGCGTTCTAATTCAGGCACATAATGCAACACGTTCTAAAAAACTTGCCTGAACTTGTATAACCAGCTTATGCTAATCTTTCACGTTCCTTGCATCACCTATACAGTATGTGAGATCAACGGTGCACAATATCAGTTATAGTTTGACTTAATACTAAAGCTTTAAAGATATTTATTTCTTCTTATCGTCCCCTTTTTAAATCAATAGGGTTAATTTCATATTTTAGTCTCTCATTGACTTGACTCAGTGTTTCATATTCAACACCGTAAATCTTTTGTACAAACTATGAAGTTATGATATTTATTAATATTGTCACTGCATTAATGCCTGAATCTTATTTCTATTTAGGTCGAACAACTAATTAGTCACTAATGGACCATGCCCTTGGTTTAACTTAATCACATCATTTAACTCGATGATTTATCATAATATTACCTGTCTTGGATAATATTTTAAACTCTTACTATTAATTAGTAATAACTTATAATGTTATTTAATTATTAAGTAACACTATAAATAACCATTACTATTATTAATTCCTTTTTAATAATAGTTTACCTTAATCATTATTATTTATCTTTTAATAATAATTTAATTGTTTGCTAGTATTATTACCCTTTAATAATATTTTAATTGACTTCTCATTATTATTAATGATTTTAATAATAATTTAATTGGTCATCAATATTATTAACCATTTAATAATATTTAAAATCCTCATGTATCATTAGTAATTATTTAATAATGATTCAACCCTTAACTATTATTATTCAATAGTTAATTACTTGTTAAACAATATTATTAATTCTTTAATAATATTTTAAATCTTTATTTATCATTATTATTTATTTAATAATGGTTTAGCTCGTAACTATTATTATTTAATAATTAATTAAATGCTAAACAATATTATTAATCCTTTAATAATATTTTAAATTAATTACATATCATTATTAATTATTGAATAATGATTTAATTCTTAACTATTATCATTTAATAGTTAATCATTAATATTATCAATATATTTTAATTACTTAATAATCTTCTTCCGATTAACTAATAATAATGTCCACTTAATTATCATTTAATTATTATTTAATATGAATTAAATAATAATTAATTAATTAATTATTCGTATTCATTATTTAATCTTAATTAAATAATAAACAATTATACTATTAACTCTAACATCATTTGATTACTATTTAATATATTAAATAGTAAGCAATTAACCCTCTTTAATTATTATTTAATGTTAATTAAATAATAATTAATTAATTATCTTTATTCATTATTTACTCTTAACTAAATAATAAATAATTAGTTTAAACACTTTCTCATAATTTAATTACTATTTAATATCAATTAAATAATAATTACTTAGTTACTTCATTTATTTACTATTTAATTATCAATTAAATAATAAATAGTTATTTTCCTTCGTTAAATAATATGATATTGTTTAAATATCACATTTATTATTTAATAATAATTTAATAACAATTTTCTTCAATTATTAGTCGATTAACATCCAACTAATGTATATTATCACCTCAAAAAGTATTAAAAAATACTTTTTTCTTCATTTAGCCTTACTTACTATTTAATATAACTTGAATAATAAGTAAGTAGGGTGATTAACATTTTTTCAGCATTTAAAATACTTTTAACAATTTTTCATGTAATTAGTTAGCTTTAATCATTTAATAATTATAGAAATTACCAAATTACATACTAAAAATACAAACTAAAATTTATAAAATAGTACATGAAATTCCAAGCAACTTTCCTATTCGGGCTTTCGCCGGAACCGACCGAAAAAGTGGTGAACCGGTTGCCGAAATGTTCCGACCGGTTCACCAAAGAAAAACCGGCAGTAGGTTTTTAATGTTTCCAGATTCTGTCCAGTTATGGGGTCCTTCACTAAAACTTTAATAACTTGAGATCTATAACTCTGATTAAGCTCTACTTTATATTGTTGGAATCGTGACTTCCCGAACTACAATTTTTCATTATCAGATTAATTTTTCGGACATGATTTGACCACTGAAAATAGCCTAGAACCGGACTATTCATGCAAAACTTCCAACAGTGGAGTGTTTGAGAATTTACATAACTTCAAGATCTAGCATACAAAATTGACGGATTATGATTCCGACTTACAGATCATGAACAGTAATTTTGGGAATGAGACTACTCGGTTTTTAGTTTTCCGGTAAACATCATTTTATAACTTTTGCTAAGTTTTTCCACATAAATGCTTATGGATCCATATCAAAAATCCATGAAACACTTATTTAACATATCTAGCATGGATCTAGACTTAAAGAACATAAAGATGGTATTTTTACCATTTATTTCTTATTTTAATCACATAACAAGCATAACTAAGGTTTTTAGGGTTTTCTAACCTTTTTGTTTTGTGTGCTTGCTTTCTCTTCCTTCCAAAATAGTAAATGAACCTCCAAGTTCTTCTCTTGGTTAAGAATGGGTTGAGTTGGCTTGACTCGGCTTGACTTGGTTGAGTTAACTCATTAGTTTATTCTCTATTTCACTCAACTCACTTGGAACTCACTTCAACTCACTCTAACTCACTAACCACTCAATATAGAAGAGCTCTTGGGAGATTCTATAAACCCCAAACAAGGTTGCCAAGCATTGGTATTTATAGAGCTTCAAAATATTTAGATACACAATTTATATCTAAGCATTTTGGCTAGCAATTCACAAAGTCAAAGATTTGGTCCATAAATTAAGGGATTGCTAGTCCTTTATTTTGAAAATGAAGCAACCAAAAGTCATCCAGGCCATCCCTCCAAGGACAACTGGCCATGTTCCTCTTTTCCCTCCGATTTTCATTTATTTTTATTGCCAAATTTACCAATTAAAGTCTTCTAGAAGGTGAGCTAGGGTTTTGGACTTGGAATTAATTTGTATAGGGCCAAACATGATCAATTTATCCAGCATTTGGTTTGGCTACTATAACACCAAATTAATTTACCAACATTGGGCTCAAACATTAATTTATTAGTCTCCCAATTTAAATAAATCATTGGGCTTACCTAATTAAATTAATACAACCAATATACAAATCCATACTTAATTAATTAAGTGGACTTGTTTAAAAAATATATATATGAGCTAGCCTACTAGTATTTAACTACTAGTTGGACTATTAATTAATATTATTAATATTTCACATAATTATTATTAATTAATAATTATATTAATTAATTTACATAACCCAATTAGATTTGCCCTAATTAAGCCTCATTGAATCCTAATTAGGGTTTCTCAACATACCACTCGCTCGGTATTAATTTCCTAGGTTTGTTCGTTAGTTTAATACCCCTTTGATCGAACAACCTTAAAATAAATCCTCAAATATTTAAATATTCATAATACCCTTTCATAAGGTTTGCAATAATCACCCTTCATTAATTCACTAATTTAGAAATTTAAATTCTAAATTTTATTTATAACATTATTAAATTTTTGGGTTTATTTCAACTAGGTTGGCTTAAATCGAATTACCGCAACAATACCTAGCTTATCTTATCAATCAAATAATTCATCGAATTTTAAATGTATCATACTATCTTGTTTTACCCTAGTGAATTATCTTTATTATAATTCCCTTATCTATCGGGTCACTAATCGCATCCTGAGTTAATGACTGATTTACTCGCTCCTCTAAGGCATCTCTGATTCAAGAGAAAATTTTCAGGGTTCCACAACACTTGAACCTCCCAGGTTCTTACTAACACATAGATAAAAAAAATAAAATTTATCCATCTATTTTCACCCTTCTCACAGAACTAGGTTTTTAAATTTTACAACCTTTATTAATCTCCTCAATATTTTCATTAAAAAAAATATTGTTAAATATTCGGGTTATTACAGTGTTAGTGGTTCCGGTGTTGGTGGTACCGTTGAGCTTTATATGGGTTAGCGAACAATCTTCAATGAAATCGCCGGAGGATTAAAGTTGTAAATTAGGTCTTCTTTTTAATCTCCTAGTCTTTCAACTTGAATGTAAATATGATTTTGTGAAATAGGCCGACGTCCGCTAGTATGTCTAGCGGATGGCATCATTAGGTTATTAGTTTGTGCGAGGTGTGACGTCCTTCAGATGATTTTAGGGTCATTTAGGGAATTGTTCCGTCCGCCGGATTTTTCTTTTAAATCACCATCGTTGCTTGTCAAAATGTGTGGATTTGATACTATTTGCCAATTATTGTTCCATAACTTCTATATGCAATGGACCGCCCCCATATATATAACTAAAGACATTTTTACTTTCAAAATATAAAGTCAAATAAAGCTTTTAACTTATAACTATTAAACACTATTTTCTACTTCTGATTAAAAAAAATTGAAGTAGAAACAAAAAATTTAAAGTATAAATATTTCCAAATAGACTATGTAAGTATTAATAATGTGACTAAATTCCAAATTGTACCATAAATTTTAACCTTAAAAGCGATTTGCACCCTAAATTTTATTTTGAATTAAATGCCACCTTCCTTGTTCCTTTGTTTCCTAATTCTTTTTGGAAACTAAATCAAGGAAATCTCCCTCTTATAGCTTTTAGGAAATAATCTTTCAATTACTTGATTTTGGAAACTAAATCTTTCCTTTTGGGTTTTAGAAAGGAAAAAAAAATACTCCATTTTGATTTTGGGAAGGATTATCATTCCTTTTTGATTTTGGATTTCCATAACACTAGTACATGGAGTCCTATAAATAGAGAACCCAAGTACTTCATAATCCATCATCTCAAGAGCAAGTATTCGTTTCTTTCTCTCACAATCTCTTCTTCTTTTGTTCAAAGAGAAACTGCAAGGTCAAGTCAACTTTTCACAAGCGAAGCAAGGATTCCGTGGTACTCCCAAATTCGGGTTCCTGGAACTAGGGTTCGGTGCCCTCGGTACAACATACGTAACACCTCTATCTGCCCATTCATCATTAATATTAACATTCATTACAATGTTCTTAATACAAATCATAATCTATCCCAGGTTAACTAACCTTTAAATACAAAACATAATAGTCATACAAAAGGTTTACAATATATTGTAAATTAATCTATTCCTTTGCTTTTACTTTACCCTTGTCCTTTTTAGCACCTTCAGAAGACTCGGGCTTAGCTGAAAAGTTTATTTTTGGCAAGTGTGAGCAACTATTGGCTCAATAAGTATATAAATAGTTTATGGCATTAATTACATGGATAACATGATCACTTATGAAGACCTTCAACAATTGAGCAACAATTCTGAAGAAGCTTAAATAAATATGCATAGGCATTTACTTTAGGATTCAAATCATTGATTTTTCATGCTAATGGTCAAAAGACTTAGAACACATTAAGACTATTAATAATCACCAGAACTGCCAATAATCAAAGGTCATAAGACCGTATATCGTTAAGACTATTAACAATTGAAAATATTTAAAGATGTGTACTTTAGGGGATCAACGTATAGTACGATACATTGTGCACAATATAAATATCTAGCGACGCAACCACGTCATATAGGAAATTACATCCTAATTGTAACGTTATCCCTTACTATGAGGGTTGTTCATTTCAGCTTTCAACATAGGATACCACACCAGTAAAATATGATTTGGTTTAGCTTTAAGAATTAATTGAATTCTGAACATCATGGCAATATCAGTTTAGAAGAACAAATGGTGTAAACTCACATTTTAAAACAATTCATGAATATCGAACTTAAACTTTAAGTCAATTCAAAAATTGAACGACAATTGAAGTGCACCTCAATACGAACATAGCATATGATAACAGTTATTGAATTTTCAATAATGAGTTTGATTAGAAATACTTGTCTCCTTCGTCTTTTAAAGCAAACTTTAGTTTAGCGCTTCTCGTACGACCTATATATATCATAAGTCGATTACTAACTAGTTACGTATAGACCTAACACATTGGTTCAATAAAGATACACCTTTCTATTACACACCTCAACAATTCGGACATCACATAACATATTCACATCATAGTTGGGCTTCACTAATTAGTTATAATCATAACCCATCATACCTCTCATCTTAAGTGTAACCCATCCTAGTTTTAATTTACTAGTTGGTTAACTTATTCATCCTAACACATACCATATTGGTGAACATATATGCTCATACCCATTAACTATTGATCATTATGGTTTTATTTATACCATGTACTACTTTGTAACACTAGTCTTTATCTTATACGTACATCATCATAACATAGCATGTTGGTTCATTATACCTTAATTAGGTCTATAGAACTTATTTTGTACACACAACTACACAATAGAAACAATGCTGGAAAAACACAAAATCTTGGCCTAGCGCGTAGGCGTTAGGTAGGCGCTGCTAGGCAGCACTCATCAGTGCGTAGGCACTGACCTGGAACTCTTTTTTCTTTTTCTTTCTTATTTTCCAGATTTTTGCTTCATAGTTGCTTAGATTACACATGCAACTAAAACATATCAACACATTTATAACGACCCAATACACATTCCTTAGCTTGATTAGGTTCAAAATTTATAAACCAAAGACTATAATTTTTCTTTAAACTTTTACCATCCAATATATGCTTGACATTTTTAACTTCCCAAAATAGTATACTTGATTCATCATATTAAAACTCACGACATTTCTTTAGCTCATCAATTTAAGTTAAGTTTCACTTTTCCAAAATGAACAAATTTTCATTCTTAGGACTTTGAACACTTAACATACATATTAAGATATAAACATATCAAGTATTTCTTACAAAGTTTTAAAACCATATTCATGCAAAACATCTTCATGCATCATGAAATACCACATTTGCTACACTTATAGAATTTTGAAAGTTCAACTTTTATTTGGTTTTATCCCTTTTTCTTAGTTGTACAAAACATACCATACATAGAAAGTTTCTTAGTTTGAAAACAACATTTAACATCTAGAGTTTCAATTTTAGATTGATCTTTGATCCTCTTAATTTCTTAAGCATGGAATGTGATTTACCCATAATACATAACATATAGATAATCTAGGAGTTTAAATATGAAAAGGACTTTTAACCTTAGTTATTGGCTAATGCACCTCCTTGCTATTGAATGCTTTGAATATTGTTGGTGCTCCTCCTTAACTCCTCTACCTGCCGAAATCCTTCTATTTCTCTCTATGCTTGACTTAGCAAATTAGACATGACTAGGTTATAAGGCTTTGATGGCTTAATGGGGATGGTTATTTGAAGGAGTACTCCTCTACTATTTCGTAGCTGAAACCCCTAGCTATCCTGGCCCCTAAGTGACTTACAAGGTCCCTAAGTGACTTACAAGGTCAACTCCTATAGCCCCCCCCCCCCTTTTTTTTCTTTTTCTTGCTGCCGAGCTGCACTACATCTGCCACATAGAGCAGCCTGCATGTCACTTCCCTTGCCTACTTAATACACTAGCCTACTATAACACACACACACACACACACACACAGACACACACACACACACACACACACACAGACACACACACACAAGTCATCAATGCACTAACCACATGCATCATCACCAGCCCTTTAATGCTCCTTGCTACTACCTCTAATGGCTACACAAACAGTGAACCTCAGTTACTTCTTCTTTCCTTTAGTCCTGCCGAAACAGAGCATACACACACACACACACACACACACACACACACACACACATATACAATTGCTGGATATTACATTAGGTTGACTAGAAGCTCTACTAGTTGCTAGTAACAGGCTAATTATATATACATATAATTAGGGTGGCAAAACCCGAGGGAGGTAAACCCTAGGATTTCGCTCCTCCTTCAGTTCGTTTCGTTCATTTTGGCTTTTTTTGATCAGTTTTTGTCCGTTTCTCTTGATTCTTGTTCCTATGAAAAGTTTATATTGCCATAGAGGAATTAAGATAAACCATTTTTAGGCCCTCACAAGATTTCTTAGTTTTGGGTTCATTATCCATTCATTGCACCGTTCGAAACTTGCTCGGGACAAAATTCGGGAAGTCAAAACGTCACGACCCTTAGGAGTCCAACCCCTAGGGGTACGAGCCTTAGGGGCAAAACCTAGGGTGCCCTAATGGTCCCTGAGGTTTTTCGTTTCGCCTTTGTCCATTTTCTCGTTTTGTCTTTGTTTCGTTTCTATAATTCAAATCAAGTTCAATCGAACAATCATTATTGGACATTTTCATCGAGGGTGGACCACCTAAGGACCGAACCCTAGGGGGCTAATCCCTAGGGGGCCAAACCCTAGAGTTTCCCTTTTTTTTATCTTTAATTGTTCGTTCGTTATCCATTAATTTGTTGTTCGTGTTCATTTACTTCTGACTTGTCCATTTTAGTTCATTTAATCCATTAGGTAAAATATAAAGTCTAATTTATACTTGGGTCTACAATATGTTTTGTTAATGATCAAAATCAAGCTTAGTACAATAAGCACCTTTGCTAAATTTACTTCTGGAGCTCTAATGCACACACTTTGCACTCACCCAATGGAACAATTCGATAGCATTAAGTCGTCTCAATCTGGACGACTCTCCATTCTCGTCACCTTCGATACCTTGTTTAAACCTTTGCTCACTGTTTTGAAAATTTTGAAATAGGATAATTTAGAGAGGAAGGTGAGATATAGGAAGATTTATTTTTCTTCGATTTCCACTTATATATCAATTATCTCTCACTTACATAAAATGTCTCACTTACAAGACTATATATCTCTTCTGACACTTCTACAATCACTCCTATAATCTTAACTTGACAAAATACATATACATGAACCTAATCATACATATGCTAAAATATTTCTAAATACATTCATGTACATACATGTATCATGAATTTAGACATTCATTCATTCATGCACTAACACAATTTAGTAAAACTACTAAATAATCTTTATATTTTTGACATGTTCTTTATGTAGTATGGTAATTGCTTAGTTCTAACAAAATCCCATTTAGCTATAATGTTTATCCTTCACAACTACATAAATTTTTAGCAAAACTAAACCCCAACATTCATTACATGGTCTCATATGATATCCCTTTAATACTTCGAATTTTCAAACCAACAAAATTAAAGAGTTATAGAATTAATTCCAAAGAAACTCTCCGTACTGTCAACAATAGCAACTTCTATTCCATAAAAGAAAAAAGAAGTATTCAAAATCTTTACATCAATAGCAAGGACAGATCTATAGCTAGGCACTCATATTTTTTCTTTTAATTTACTAATCATATGGGATTTTAAGAAACATATAAAAGCATAGGGTACAAAAAGATTGCCAAAAAAATTTGTTAAGATATTACATGTGAGTTTGAGTCCTACATCAAATAAATAATGAAAGAGTCAATGACTAATATATATGAATGAGCCTAAGACCTAATAGATTAAACTTTTGGGACAAGTTGAGTTCTAAACATGTGTGTTAGTATGAGCAGGCTCTCTGATTATAGAAGATTGATCTCGAACTAGTGAATCTTTTCAAAAGAATACGCAGTGGTTTAGAAATTAATTTCGGAAAGCCTCTTCAAAAGACATGCGATGATGTTGAAATCTCAATGAAAGGTGCTCTCGATAGGTGATGTTGAATTCTTAATAGGTTTAGCCGAGAATTGGTTCCGAGATTGGTTATCCAAGACCTAATAACTTAATAAGCTTTTGGGTCAAGTTGGACTCCTAACATGTGTGTTAGTGTCTTTTGTATGCACACGTAAGAAGCAGGCTCCCCGGTTCTCCCCCAATAACAATATACCATAGTTCCAAAATATTAGATCAAGTCTGACATTTTAAAGTCAAATATTTGAGATATTTTTACATTCAAAATTGATGTGATTCATTTAACTCATTAAAAAAATAAATCTTATAATTAGTATTTTTAGTTTTTGATTGGCAAAAAGAATTTTTATTAGAACTTGAATCAAGAACAAACTAGCAAATCCATAAGATTTGTATAGATTACAAAGATTCAACTCTTACCAACACCCAAGAATAGAAATCCTAACCATAAAATGACAATAAAACTCCATAAACACCTAAAAACCTTTCATAAGCATAGAGAAAACCTCAACATCACCTTGTTGAACTGGGAAAAAAAGAAAAAAAAAACTCCAGCAGTTGGCGTAATGGTTCAAATGATGTCCCGGGATGAGCTGTAGACTCGGATATCTTAGGATTAAATCTCACTTACAACAATTGTTTAAGAAAAAATGCTAATGGGCCCATGGATCTTAGAAGGGCTGGTCCGGGCTGGGGAGATTAATCCGACTGCGGTTGGGAAACTCCACATTATCAAAAACAAATAAAAAAATAAAATCAAACTAAATATTACTACAATCAAGTAGTTTTCTAAACTGATTATGAATACCAAAGAAGCTGCTCTATGAGCCTTAAATTGTCATATCATAAACTCCACAACTTGAAGTACCAAAAAGCGATATGCTAAATGGATCCGGCTATTTACCGACACCAACAATTGCTAAAAATTATCAAGCCTAAAACTGAATTTACAAAAAACTGATTTGGAACTCTGATGCACTGTCAAACCATCACAAAAGAACCAACCTAATTTCATCTAAAAGAACTCCATTTATATAAAGAAGTTATTCATTATTATTTAGACCATTTGCAATTTTTTTAATTGTACTTTCTAAAATAAAATTAATTTATATCAATTTTGAATATTGACTTTAAAAAATCGATATTGATCTTGTATTTTAGAAAGAAAGGAGTATGATTTGGTGTATGTTTGGTTACACGGTGTTTAGATCGTTTGAAAGTCTAAACTCACTTGAATTTTTTTTGTCTAATAACAGTTTATATCAACTATAACTTATTTAATGCATTGCGTTTGGAGATCAAAATATTATAAATGTTACCACAACAAATGTTGCAAACACTACAAACACTCAATACTTACTCTAATGACCAAGAATTTTAAGTGACTTTATAAATAAAAATTAAGAATTTAATTTCTCATGAATTAAATTATTTATTGAATTAATTTGAATCATTATGTAAATGATTGATTATGTAACTATGTGTTGAAGGAAATTAAAGGAGAGTCCAATTAATGATTTATTTAATAATGGACTAACCTAAGAGAATTTAATATTAATGCATTGATAGGTAATTAGTTCAATTAACTAGCAAGTCTAATTGGACTATGTGATTTAATTGATGTGATTATTATATGAGCCCGCTGTGTCAAAATATGTGAATTTATTCAATAGTCCAAGCATGTAATTAAATTTTAATGGACTAACCTAACGAGTTATTTAAACAAGCCCAAAAAATTAATTGTGTATTGGACTTTTAGATATTTAATATGTGGTCATATAATTAATTAAACTAACCCACTATTTGAATTAATTATCAAGTGTGCTAGTAGCCCAAACATTTAGCCCAATTGGTACAATTAGTAAAAGTCAAAGCTTTGGCCAATAATTATACCAATTAGATAATAAAAATAAATCAAAATTTTGGAGATAATGGGGAGAGGACAAGTGGGTCTCAAGTGATCTCCAATTAACTCATTTGATTGGTGGAAAATCTAGAGAATTTTCAAGTTGACTAAGATAGGATAATATTGAGAAAAGATGTATAGATATAGGAAGTGTATGTATGCATATTGGTAGATGAATTGATTTAATAAAGCTCCCTTTAACCAACTTAAGACTTCATTAGTTAAATTTTCTAGCAACTTAGAGAGAGAAGCTCTCAAGTGAGAAATAGAGAAGTTAGTAAGAGAAAGTCTAGAGAGAAAAAAAAAGGGAGAAAGAAAGAAAAGCTAGCTAGTAAAGCAAAGAGAAAGAAAACCCTAGATCCAAGGGAAAGAAGGTTAGCAAGCACATAAAGGAGGATCATTCATTGGTGGCTAACATTGTGCAAGAAGAAAGGAACTAGATAGGTTAAAAGTGTTCAAACCCTAACTTTCCTTTCTATCTTTGTGTTTTAGTATGTTTTGAGTGATTTTGATGGTCAAAAATATATTTTAATAGTAGAAAACTATTTTCAAAGCTCTTGATACTTAAATCTATGCTAGACTAGCGTATATAGGGTTTAATGGGTTTAACATGTGTTTTGATATGCATCTATGTGGGCCAGTTTGACAGAAAGCATGAAATCAATTTTCGTTGAAAAACCCAAATCTGAGCAGTCGGTTCCCGAATTTACTATTCATGTTCTATAAGTCGTATTCATGATCCATCACTTAGGTGGTATACTTATAAGAGACGAAGATTTTTCAAGTGGAACGACTGAAAAATATTAAACGAGCTATTTATGGTGATTTTTCTTGTAAAACAGTTCCTGCCGAAAAATACCCAAAAATCTACTCTCTAGATTTTTTTGCAAGGGTTGTTTTGGCCACTTAGCTTGCTCTAAAAATTCCAAACTTTTTATACATGATATTAAATGGTATAGATCAGCCACTGTCCAAAAATAAGCTCCATTCGACTTCAGATGTGTGAGTTATGGCTCGACGTTTCTTTAGGTTTTAAAATAGAGCAACGGCTATAACTTGAAATTTGTAACTCCAAACCTTATGAAATTTTTACTGGGAGTATTATTTGATGTTAGGAAGCTATCATATAAATTTTAGGATTTTCAAATAAACAGTCAAGTTTTAATAATTTGTGAAATTGTTGGCTAGAAATGAACTATTTAAAAAATATTTTGTTTATGAACTGAAATATAATATGTATATCCAAGAGTTATAAAAATAATAAATCAATTAAGTATTTTTAATAAATACAAATAACTTAAGGAAAACAAGGATAATAGAATAAAACAATTATGTATTATTCAATTTAAATTAAATAATACCTAAAGGTAATTATTTATTATTTAACTAATATTAAATAATAAATAGAGTAATTAAAAAGAAATTATTTATTTATTTATTATTTAAATGCTAAATAATAAATAAGGTAAAGGAGTATATGAATTTAATAAAATAATTACTTATTATTTAATTAATATTAAATAATAAATAATGGTGATTAATTATCTAATTATTAGTTCAAGGATATTAAATAATAATTAATGGAACATAAAGTTAATAAGGTAATTGTGTATTATTTAATAAATAAGGATGGTTAATTATTTAATTATTATTTAAATGATATTAAATAATAATTAAAGGGAGGTGAATTGAATAATATGATCATTTGTTATTTAATTAATATTAAATAATAAACGAGGTTAATTAATTAAGAAATTATTATTTAAATGATATTCAATAATCATTAAAGAAATTGAGGATAATTAATTATTATTTAAATGATATTAAATAATAATTAAAGAAAAATAAGGTTAGGGAAATAATTGTTTATGTAACGATAAATAAACAACTAAAGTTAATTAAATTAATTATTTATAAACAAAAGGAAGAAATTAAAGGAATAAGGATGTGATTTAAATAATTTATATTTAATTGTTTAAATCTTTAAATATTACAAAATGAGTAAAGTATTATTATATATTTAATGATAAAAACAAGTGATAAAATATTATTAAATGATTAATAATATTAATAATTGGATGAATATTATTAAGGACGTAATAATATTAATAATCAATTAAGATATTGTTCAATACTTAATTACGTTTGTAATTGAATGAGGTATTATTAATGTATAATAATATTGGTCGGTAATTAAAATATTATCTAAGGGTGATAATATTGTCCTTTAATTTTTGAGTTAGTAAATTAATAGGGAACTATGTACTGCCGAGTCAATTTATTTGAAAATGATAAATGAATCCCTATGTGCGTTACTAATTAGAAGATACTCATATTAGATCTTTCAAATGAGGTAAATTGAATTGTGTAAGTGTAAGCAATGAAGCAATTCAGACAAGTTTTTCAGTACTATGTGATGTTCCTTTAAACTTGTTGTTATATGTATAAACTGTTATGTGTGCACTTATTATATGTGTGGATTGATTTTTAATAGGCCTTTATACAGTCATATGATGTGAATAACTGATATACAATTAATACTATTAGTTGAAATGTGTTATATGATTTATATAACTTGAAAATAATGAGATGCATTGTAAGCATGAGTAATTGTATAAATGCAAAGCATAATAAGCATGATGCCTATATGAAATGAGAAGCATAGAGCATGAAGCATAATTTAAAATGTGATCTACGTGTTATGTGATAATTGTTAGACTAGCTGAGCCGTCGTGTTCACTCTTGCTATAATCAAACATTTTCAGCAAAGTGCGAGAAATCTGAAGATTCCGGTAATCGTAAAGGAAATGATTGAAGTTATATTTGGTTATAAAACCTTGTAACTAGAATTATTAAAATCTCTTGATGTAGCATTTCGGGATAATCAATGCTTTGAATTATTCTTGATTAAAAACCTTGCAACAGTAGTGAGAGACAATTATATATTATGACTAGTGCTGATATTTGTGAACTCGATTAGTTAAAAGCAGTCAACAAATAGTCATAACGACTTATTGTTGAAGTGTAAGCTTTTGTATACTTATAATGATTGTAATACACTAGCTCATGATTTATAAATGACCTGAGTTTGTAATATCAATGTAAAGATTTCGATTCTGAGACAAAGTTAAAGGGAATATTATAAAAGTTTAAATTTATTGGGTTTTTAGCAGCATTGTATTATATTTTGTTGTGGTTAGTAAGGAAAAGGTTGTACATTAACGGACGGGGGTCACCCGATCCCAGTGCGGGGATTCCCGGGACGTTACAGTTGATATCAGAGCTAATATGTTTTACACCTTAGGTATGAGTACCTTAGGCTATAACCATATAATGAGATAAGAAAAATGTCAAAAGAATAAACTCAGATGGAGTTTAAGCAATAAGAGCTGAATATAGAAAATTCACAAGGGAAGATCACCAAGTGATCAACATAAAATCATGGGGTAACAAATGATCTATTAAATGATTAAAAAAGTATGTAGATAGCATAATGCTATAAAAGAAAGATACTATGAGATAATAGTAGTGAACTCGTAAAGAGTGGTATGTGTTGAAATATAGATTGAGAGAATTCATATTAAGCCAAGGAAAAGTTAGAGGTTTGTTAAATTTAATTGAGGACTCATGTTAGTAGCTAAGTTATACGATTCTTTGTATGGGCGGGGAATTTGTGCTTGGTTTTAGAACCACTTAGCTTCCTATATTAATATAGTGGTTGAGTTGGATAATCCTTTGTATGGGCAAGAGATTTGTTCTTTGCTTAACAACCGCTTAACTTCTTATATTAATTAGTGGTCGAGTTGACCAATTTCTTGTATGGGTAAGAGATTGTGTTTGGTTTGACAACCACTTAGCTTTTTATAGTGATAATCGATAGAAACATGGTGTCGCACTATTCACTAAATGTATGTTAAGAAAGTGATTCTTTTCTCATGTGTATAACGGATAGGTGGAGGATGTTAAGTTAGGAGCGTGTTCTTAAAACTCACACTTAAAGTAGGTTCATGGCTCATAATCATATGACATGTTTTTAAGCCCTTCAGCATATGGACAGTCCGTGATTTGTTCTTGGATTACGTATTGCTAGGACAATTTCTTAAACTCATATTCTTTTGGTAAGTACATGAACTCAGAATGTGTGGTAAGTTTGATGAACAATGGTTGTGAGTAGAGTTGAGTAGAAAGATTTCAGCTATACTAGATATAGTTATTAAGCTGGAAAATGTGAAGAGTAAAATTGGAGATGATTGAGATTTTAGGATATTCCAAATCTTCTAGTTGTGCTAAACCTTGCAATTCTTAAAATCGTGTCAAACTCGCACTTGTATGCTTTTAAAAGACAAATAAATTTTCTGAGTTTTATCAATAAATCGTAGTAACCCGAGTTGTGGAGACAACCCATTGTTACCTATGATGATATGATAAAACCTAAAATGGTTTTCAAATGTTTTGAAACATTTAAAGGAGAGTTTATGCTACTTGTTTCGGCTAGACCAGGGTGATTTGAAAATATCAAAATATATTTTTATTTTAAAGCGTCAACTCACCAGGTGGTGTGGGTATGACAGAATTCTCAACGTACTGTCAAGACGATGCATAATCATGAAGTCATAACGATGACGAAATCCTCAACGCACTATCAAGATGATGCGGTCTCATGATGTGACACCCCCAAATCTGGGCTCACACAGCCCAAACTTGAGTTGTCAAAAGACTACAACAAAATTATTACAAGGTAGTATAACGTTTAACAATACAGTGTATAATAATACACAACTAAGTCTTCACTATTATTGCCACACTATTTTACAACATGTGAAGACTACGATAGCTATTCCTTGGACTCTCACTCCATCCCCCGGCTAGACCCAACTACCTTCCCATCTCCTGTTGAAAAACAATGCAACAAAAGAAAGGGTGAGCTCAAATAGCCCAGTAAAGAAATATCATGACTAAGATAATGACGAATAAATTATCATTAGCCTTCAACAGTTGAGTTCTTAATAAAATACAATAGACTACAAGGTTTATATCAAAAACTGTAGTTAAATTCTTGAACAACGTTCAGATCAATAATAGCAGCGGAAAGAGCAATCTATTAGAAGAATAATGCAGACTATAATGTCCACTCGCTTCTCTTTTTAGGAAAAACATCATCAACTTTTATCATCTGAAATACCATTAGTCATGATAATACAAATTCACAGTTCCTGGTCATAATCATGCAAATCAACAGTTCATCTTTGCACTACGGGCCAAAGATAGTCAATATAACACCAACGGTCATGATTATACCAGTATTCAGCCTTTGGTCATAATCATACCAAACAACAATTTATCTTTGCACTACGGGTCAAAGAGAACTTTCACCACGTGTCATAAAAGACACTGAACAGATGTATCGCCTTTAACCTATTATATCGCCTTTAACCTATCATCCGTTCAACAATTATATCACATATGTGCCCCCGACCACAGATATTCACAACAGCTTGATTCTTGATGATTAGTACAAATAACAGTGATACAATTGATGAACAGAAGAAACATGATAAATAATAAGTATCGGAAGTTTACTTTACGCAGATTCAAATAATGTCCAAATTGTCAAAATGATGTGGAGTGAAATTGAAAAATGATATTCAAGATCAACAGTCCAGAATAACGGTTACAGTTCAATAAAAATGTTTAGAGAAATAGGAAGGTTCAATTGAAATGATATTAGATGAAGCACAAACTATTAAGGAACATATAATCATTTTAGAAAACTTTACCAAATGGTACTTACCATAGTAAGTTAAAAGTATAAAAAAAATAATATCCCTTACTATAGTAAGTTTGAATAATGGAAGATGAAAAAGATTTCCCTTATGAGTATAAAGGAAAATAATATCACTTACGAATAGGAAAGAAAATGATATTACAAACAAATATGAAATAAAAGTGTCATGGGATAATTCGTATAGACAAATTATTTCCACAAGAGACAAATAAGAAATTTACAAAGGGTTATTCACCAACAGGCGGTAGTCCGCGCAGTAAGGTTATTCCCACAATTTAATAAAATTTGAATATGAAGAGTTATTCACCAAACAGGCGGTAATCCGCGCCGTAAGGTTATTCTCAGAGATTAATAAGGAATGAATACGAAAGGTTATTCACCAACAGGCGGTAATACGCGTCGTAAGGTTATTCCCACAATTTAATACATGGAAATAAATGACACATCTTATGAGTAAAAAAGAAACGATATTATTTTCGAGAATCAAATAATGATAATCCCTTAACGTAGTAAGTTTAAGAGTATGAAAGAAAATGACATCCCATACAAGTAAGAAAATAATACCATTTATGATGATAAAAAGAATGATACCCCTTACCTTAACACGTGACTGGATATTGATTTAAATGAGGTTAATCAACCTATATATTTATAATATAATTAGTAATTAACACATATAAATTTCAAAGTGTATGATAACTCGTATAATATGAACTATCAAAATTATATATATTTAACATAATTTTTGTAGTATAATATAACAACTTTAAAATAGTTTTTAAAATAATATTCTAAAATAAATCTTTCAAAGAAAACTTTTAAAAATGAATCTTCTTAAAGAAGAGTGTTCTAAAGGAAGATTTGTGAATACCGTGAAAAATAAGAATTTATGAAATTACTACTCTTTAATAAAAGACTTTCTTGAAAAATTCCTGCACTCCTTTTGGCTTTTAAACACTCAAAATAACCTTACTATTTTTAGAGAAAACTTATAAAAATTTTATAGAAATTTTTTATGTTTTATGTGTGATTTTTCTATTCAGCTGAGCAAGCTATTTATAGGGGAAAAGAAACTACTGTGTGTGTGGTAGGTGAGCACGCCAGCTAGCTGAAAATTTTCAGCAGAGGCTGCGCAGCCTCCACTTACCAATTCCCAACAAATTTGCATGCTTATAATTCATGTGGCTCCCACAGAGGGTCCACATGGTTACTATTCAAAATAGTAAAAATTAATTATTTTTTTAAAATTTATTTATTTATTATTCATGTGAGTCCAACATATATATTAAAATAATGCTACAACAATAATTCAACAATAATGTAATAAATATGTTACATATTATTATTAATTTAATAATATAAATTACTGTATATTTGCTACTGTGACAATTATTTGGTTCAATAATTTTAGAATACAGTGCACCAACAATTATTGATTAAATGATATGAAATACAGTGTAATGACAATTATTGAATCAATAATGCAAAATACTTTGTAACAACAATTATTAAATTGATAACATAAAATATTATGCATTGACAATTATTGATGAAATGATGTGCAATAGTTACGGTGTCAATTATCATATTAATAATGCAAATACTGTGTAATGACCAATTTAACAATTCAAAAATATAAACGCCGCACAATACCTTGTGCTACTGTAGAATACCGCGTGCTACAGTAAAATACCATAAATTACCATAGGCTACTATTCTTTTATCACCGGTATTTGAAGAGTTAAAAGTGATAACATCGTTGACTATTTTTATTTAAAAATGTTACTTCTGTCGTTTTCTATATCCGACAAATATTCTGTTGTGGGGTCCACCAATAATTAGTTATTTCGGTGCCGTCATATGACCCGAATATTCCTCGACAAAACAAATATTCCCTGACCAAACGAATATTATCCGACATAATAAAATTTGCACATAACATCCTTAACTTTTAACTTTGTCAATTTAACCACTTACTGTTTCAGAAAAATATATATGAAGAAAAGTTAAATTTTGTATTTCATAAAATTCGGGGTCTTACACATGAAGTCAACAAAACGACGAAGTCATTAACATAGTGTAACCGAGTGTGGATGTGATCATAAGATCGTCAATGCACTGTGGTATGTTCTGTGATATGATAGAGTCATAAAATATTTTTTTTTAAAAATAAAATTTTGAAATAGTATGGGTCGATGCCATTTTCATTGGCTAGACATCTTTGCAAAAGGAATGAACTTCGAAAATTTATTGCACGGACGTGCTTGTAAAAAAAAGTTTTAAAGAGTTCCGGTTGATATCCGAACTATTATTATAAGTCTAAGTTAATTGATTTGGCTAAACAAAAGGGGAAATATATTTACAAAATTCAAGTATTTCTTGGGAGTTATGTTGGGAATTCAACATTTTATACGTATACATGGGGTATCTAAGACTGATCTCCATAACTGGTAAGTATCCATTTAATGTTATGTACATACATAGAGTACAGAAGGTTGATCTTCTTAAGGAGTAAGTACTCGGTTTGAGTGTTTACAGTCTGAGTGATTGTTAAATACTCATAAGGTATTCAGTTAAATTACTAACAATGCCGAACAAAGAGATTATTTTAAAGGGATTATATTAAAGGTGTTATTTTTATTTCTCGGTTATTCAATCTCCTTCAAAATTTGTTGAACAATTGTTAAAGACTTCTGGAAGATGTTCCAATGTTCTGGACATCGAATGTGTAAGAGGGTAAGTACGCTGTAATTTCTGGGATGAAATTCTTAGAAGAATGAGAGAATGTAATTACTCAAAAATTCATAAGACTGATAAGTATGGTCTTAAATGAGTAATGTGATTTAAGACTAATATAATCCTTGGATAAGGAAGTAGTAGATATCCAGTAGTAAAAATTTTAAGCTTTCAATAATTCGATCGTGATTAATGGTTGAGGTGAAACCTATTTCTGGTGAATGAAATGAGAAGAGATAGATGTACTATAATTTCGAGGACAAAATTCTTGTAAGTAGGGGTGAATGTAATATCCCGAATTTTTATGAGATTCGAAAATAGAATCGAATACGAATAAGGGTTAAAAACGTAAAACCTAGATTGGAAGAACCACACGGCCGAAGAAGCTACGTGTGAGCTTGAAGAAAAGATGAGAAAGAATTATCAGCATCTTTTTGAGTGAACTTATGTTACAATTCCGAGGACGGAATCCTTATTGGGGGGGGGGGGGGGGGGAATGTAATGACCAAGAATTTTAAGTGACTTTATAAATAAAAATTAAGAATTTAATTTCTCATGAATTAAATTATTGTTTGAATTAATTTAAATCATTATGTGAATGATTGATTGTGTGACTATGTGTTGAAGGTAATTAAAGGAGATTCCAATTAATGATTTATTTAATAATGGACTAACCTAAGCAAATTTAATACTAATAAATTGATAGGTAAATAATCCAATTAAGTAGCAAGTCTAATTGGATTTTGTGATTTAATTGAGGTGATTATTATATGAACCCAATGTGTCAAAATATGTGAATTTATTTAATAGGCCAAACATGTAATTAAATTTTAATGGACTAACCAAGTGAGTTATTTAAACAAGCTCAAATAATTAATTGTATAATGGACTTTTAAATATTTAATATGTGATCATATAATTAATTAAACTAGTCCATTACTTGAATTAATTAACAAGTGTGTTAGTCGCCTAATGATTTAATTAGTGTAGCCCAAATATTTAGCTCAATTGGTATAATTATTAAAAGTCAAAGCTTTGGCCAATAATTCTACCAATTAGATAATAAAAAAAAATTAAAATTTGGGGATAATGGGTAGAGGACAAGTGGGTCCCAAGTGATCTCCAATTAACTCATTTGAATGGTGAAAAATCTAGAAAATTTCCAAAGTTGGCTAATATAGGATAACATTGAGAAAAGATGTATCGATATAGGAAATGTATGTATGCATATTGGTAGATGATTTAATAAAACTCTCTTTAACCAACTTAAGACTTCATTAGTTAAATTTGCTAGCAACTTGGAGAGAGAAACTCTCAAGTGAGAAATAGAGAAGTTAGTAAGAGAGAGTCTAGAGAGAGAAAAAAAAAGCATAGAAAGAAAGAAAAACTAGTAAAATAAAGAGAAAGAAAATCCTAAATCCAAGAGAATGAAGGTTAGCAAGCACATCAAGGAGGATCATCCATTGGTGGCTAGCATTGTGCAAGAAGAAATGAACTTGAAAGGTTAAAAGTGTTCAAACTCTAACTTTCCTTTTTATCTTAGTGTTTTAGTATGTTTTGAGTGATTTTGATGGTCAAAAATGTATTTTAATGGTAGAAAATTATTTTCAAAGCTCTTGATACTTAAATCAATGCTAGACTAGTATATCTAGGGTTTAATGAGTTTAACATGAGTTTTCATATGCATCTATGTGGGTAAGTTTGACAAAAAGCATGAAATCGATTTTCGCCGGAAAACCCAAATCTGAGCAGTCCTTTCCCGAATTTACTGTTCACGTTCCGTAAGTATTATTCATGATCTGTCACCTTTGGGTGGTAGTTCTATAAGAGACAAAGATTTTTCAAGTGGAAGGACTAAAAAATATTAAACGAGCTATTTATGGTGATTTTTCTCGTAAAATAGTTTCTGCCGAAAAATACCCAAAAAACTACTGTCCAAAATTTTGCAAGGGCTGTTTTGGCCACTTAGCTTGCTCTAAAAATTTTGAATTTTTTATGCATTATATTATATGGTATAGATCAGTCACTGTCCGAAAATGAGCTCCATCTAACTCGGATGAGTGAGTTATAACCCGACGTTTCTTTAGGTTTTAAAAGAGAGCAACAGCTATAACTTGAAATTTATAACTCCAAATCTTATGAAATTTTTACTGGGAGTATTATATGATGTCAGGAATTGCCCATATAAATGTTAGGATTTTAAGATAAAAACTAAAATTTAATAATTTGTGCAATTTTCGGTTAGAAATGGACTATTTAAAAATAGTAAATGAAGTTGGAAAATTAAAAGAAAATTATTTTGTGTATGAAATGAAATATAATATGTATATCCAAGAGTTATAAAAATAATAAATCAATTAAGTATTTTTAATAAATACAAAGTACTTAAGGAAAACAAAGATAATAGAGTAAAATAATTATGTATTGGAAATTGTCGTTAACACTCCAAAATTAATCCTTACTTTCAATCACAATCTCAGTATAATAGCAAGTAAGGGTCGAACCCACAGAGAATGATTAATTTATTTTTATGCAATGTAAACTAGATTTGGGGGTTTTGAACTAACTATAATTAACTAAATAAATAAAAGTAAATTAATAAAATTAATTAATAAATTAAAAACTTCAGTTCTTCGGTTTAATCTCACTCTTATAATTAATAGATCAATCAATAAAAATATATTTTTATCCTTCCATGAAACTAATAACCCTAGGTAACAACAAGCTCTACTACACGAAACTTCCCTTAATTTTAATCTAACAAAATAAGTTCTTCATTAGATTCTAACCATTATACAACCTAGAACAAGCTCTCTAAATTTAATATAATGGAAGCATTAATCACAAGAAAATTAGATTATTCTAAGCAACAATCTCATAAGCTCGAATTGTTTAACTTACATCATGATAACCATAGCAATAAACAAAAGTTTGACCACAATCATCTATCACTATTCACTACCAACGATTAGGAATAATATCAATTACACGTAATATAATTCCTAAATCTAACAATTGATAATAATTTGATTAACTCAACATGCCAAAATTAAATCAATCAAACTCAATATCAAATAAACAATTAAAATAGATTATCATAAATAATTTTATATGAGGAAGAATAAATAATATTACTGAATTAATTAAATCATTAATTATAATCGGGTTTGAAATTCCCTAGAACTGAATAATAAAATTAGTCAAACATAATAAAAATAAAATCACCTGAGAGAGCTCCTAAAAATATCTAATAATCTAATAATAATTCTTCTCTAATCTAATCTAATGTATTTATAGAAGTACAATAATAATCCTAAGCTAATGTGGAAAAGAAATCCAATTTGGAATCAAATTAATGCAATAATCCTGAAATAATTCAATCTGCTACAAAAACGCGCAACCAAACGCAGCCTTAACGCCAGTTGACCAAGTCAAACCCGCCTCCGCGTATTGCTGACGTCACCGAGCTGTCGCGCATTGTGCGGTGTTTTCTTTTCTTAGCCTAGACAGAAACGACGTCGTCTTAGCTCGTTGCCTGAATTCCTTACGCGCATTTCGCACGACCCAGATTTTCGTTTAATTACGAAAATGCCACCGGTCGCCACTTTTCCCTTATTTACAATTTTGCCATCCGAAATTGATTTATTACGATTTTGCCATTCAAACTTTTGCAGAATTTACAGATTTGCCCCCAAGCTTATTTTTCCTACAAAATAAAATATAAAATAATTAAAAATAAATAAAAATAATAAAAATAATAAAAACACATAAAATTACATAAATTATATAAAATGACCTAAAACACTAAAAATACTTAAAAACTCACAATTAATTAAGTCTAAAAATACCTAATAAATAGGAATAAAATTCTACTTATGATGTATTATTCAATTTTAATTAAATAATAAATAAAGATAATTAGTTATTATTTAAATAATATTAAATAATAAATAGAGTAATTAGAAAGAATATATTAATTATTTATTATAAAAAATGGTAAATAATAAATAAAGTAAAGGAGTATATGAAGTTAATAAAATAATTATTTATTATTTAATTAATATTAAATAATAAATAATGGTGATTAATTATCTAATTATTATTTAAAGGATATTAAATAATAATTAATGAAAGATAAAGTTAATAAGGTAGTTTTTTTTTAATAAATAAGGATGATTAATTATTTAATTATTATTTAAAGGTTATTAAATAATAATTAAGGAGAAGTGAGTGAATAATATGATCATTTGTTATTTATTTAATATTAAATAATAAATGGGTTTAATTAATTAAGAAATTATTATTTAAATGATATTCAATAATCATTAAAGGGAATGAAAATAATTAATTAATTAATTAATTAATTAATTTAAATGATATTAAATAATAATTAAAAAGAAGTAAGGTTAAGGAAATAATTGTTTACGTAACGATAAATAAACAACTAAAGTTAATTAAATTAATTATTTATAAATAAAAGGAAGAAAATAATGGAATAAGGAGGTGATTTAAACAATTTACATTTAATTGTTTAAATCTTTAAATATTACAAAAGGAGTAAATTATTATTATATATTTAATGATAAAAGCAAGTGATGAAATATTATTAAAGGATTAATAATATTGGTAATTTGGTGAATATTATTAAGGGCTTAATAATATTAGTAACCAATTAAGATGTTGCTCAATACTTAATAATGTTTGTAATTGAATGATGTATTATTAATGTATAATAATACTAGTCGGTAATTAAAATATTATCCAAGGGTGATAATATTGTCCTATAATTTATGAGTTAGTAAATAGAGAACTATGTGTTGTCGAGTCAATTTATTTGAGAATGATAAATGAATCCATATGTGCGTTACTAATTAAAAGGTAATCATATTATGTCTTTCAAATGAGGTAAATTGAATTGTGTAAGTGTAAGCGATGAAGCAATTCAGACAAGTTTTTCAGTACTATGTGATGTTCTTATAAAATTGTTGTTATATGTATAAACTGTTATGTGTGCACTTATTGTATGTGCGGATTGATTTTCAATATGCATTTATACAGTCATATGATGTGAATAGTTGATATACAATTGATGCAATGAGTTGAAAATGTGTTATATGATTTTTATAACTTGGAAATATTGAGATGCATTATAAGTATGAAGTAATTGTACAAATGCAAAGCATAATAAGCATGATGCCTATATGAAATGCGAAGCATCAAGCATGAAGCATGATTTAAAATGTGATCTACTTGTTATGTAATAATTGTTAGACTTGTTGAGTCGTCGTGCTCACTCTTGCTATAATCAAACATTTTTAGCAAAGTGCGAGGAATATGAAGATCTCGGTAGTCGTAAAGAAAATGATTGAAGTTATATTTGGTTATAAAAGCTTGTCGCTAGAATTATTTAAATCTCTTGATGTAACATTTTGGGATAATCACTGCTTTGAATTATTCTTGATTAAAAACCTTGCAACGGTAGTGAGAGACAATTATATATTAAGACGAGTGCTGATATTTGTGAACTCGATTAGTTAAAAGCAGTCGATAGATAGTCATAGAGACTTATTGTTGAAGTGTGAGTTTTTGTATACTCATAATGATTGTAATACACTAGGTCATGATTTATAAATGATATGTGTTTGTAATATCAATGTAAAGGTTTTGATTTTGAGACAAAGTTTAAGAGAATATTATAAAAGTTTTAATTTATTGAATTTTTAACAGCATTGTATTATATTATGTTGTGGTTAGTAAGAATAAGTTTGTACATTAACGGGCGGGGGTCACCCGATCCTAGTGCGGGGATTCCCAGGGCGTTACACTTACCTTGATAAAAACCCTCAGTGCTTGCCCTTAGTACTTACCCTTGGTACCAAGGGAATATAGTTTTGACAAGATTGGGGAACATATATCATAAGCTTAAAGACTTGACGACCGAAAAACTATTGATAACTTGATAGGAGGTCAATGATTTTGACATAAATAAAGTAAAATAAAATGATTTGTACATTTTTTTAATGATTTTGATATAAATAAAATAAAATAAAATAATTTGTAAGTTTTTTCATAGCTTAGCTGGGTTCAGTGGTTTTTTCCCCCAGTAATCGGGTGAGTTTCTTTTGTTTTTTGTTGCTAAATTAAGTATTATATAAAAACCAAGAAGAATACAAGGATTTGGGACCTAAAAAAAAAGGATTAGTATAGACATCAGATGACAGACCTAATGATGTTACGACTAATCAAAGCTAAGTTCTAGAATACAAAAACTAGCTCTAGTTTTCTGATTTTGGATTTTTCTATTAGTATGGAGCTTACATTTAACTACATTTAATGTCTCATTGATTAGAATTCTAACACGAGTAGACCTATCATTGTGAATCCTTACGTTACGTTCCTTCCAAATAGTATATGTAATTCCAGCAAAGCCAAGATGTAAAACATTGTGGTGCAAAGTTTGGCATGTTCTAAAGATGATGAAGTTGGTTATAGCTTGCTAGCTATGAGAAAATCCTCTCAAACCACAGTGCGTAAGTATGGCTAATAGTAACTGAAAGGAATAATAACAACTAAAGAACAAATGAACCAAGGTTTCCACCGCAGAATAACAGAGTTTGCATAAAAAGTCCACATCAATACCAAATTTAGTCAGAGTGTCCTTAGTTCCCAGTTCCTTGTAAAAAGCTAGCCACAAATGAAACAAAAATCTTTGGGTTAACCACTTATGTCAGGCAATATTAGACCAATCAATAATCTAGGCATTACTTCTGATGGATTGCCATATAATTCTAGCATTGACAGATTGAGCAGAAACATTGAACCAAGACACAGAAACAGATTCTTTCGAATTGCACCTGTTGGTATAATCGAAGTTATTACGAAAATTAAAGACAACAGAGCGGTTCGAACTAGGAAGGTGCCAAGAGGAATGAACAGTAATAATGCTTACCTTAGCTTGGGGATCAAGCCCTAAAGGTGTCAAGAGGTTAGAAGAAGGGTCTATAGCCAAGAGGGATGGGGAGAGCCAGGGGTTGAACCAAAGGCTTGTGAGTTCCCCATTGCCAATCTAATAGAAAATGTGAAGCAGAGCTGTTGATCTAAACTACAAAATCTTCCTAAAGGTCCAGGAGCAGTCAATTGGGATATCCATGCACCAAAAGTGTTTATTTTTCATCTTAACATTCTTAATTCATCTAGCCTAAAGAGAAATGGAGTAAGGGTTCACCAGATTCCAAAGATGGAATAGCATGAGTGTTTGGTTCCATTCTTCAAGGTGCTTAATGGCCAAACCTCCTTTCAAATAGGGCAGGGCTAATTTACTCCAAGCCACTTTTGCTCCCCCTTTCTGCAAGGTTGGACATTTCCAAAGGAATCTGTTCATTATACTCTTTAAGCTTTTAATGACAGCGGTCGGAAGTAAGAAATGGGAGGACCAATAATTTTGTACCGCAAAGATCACAAATTTGATGAGTTGTAACCTACCAGCATAAGATAGGAAGCAACTGGACCAAGAATTAATTCTACGCAAGATCCTTTCCATGAGGGGTTGACAGTCCACAAGGCTCAATTTTGTAGTAATAAGAGGCACCCCCAAGAATTTGGTGAGAAAAGTCACCAACTAAAAGCCCAGATCGTTCAGAATAGCTTGTGCTGTGTCATGAGGAGTATTAGAAAGAAAATAGGTGCTTTTGGCTTTATTGACATGAAGACCAGAAATAGCAGAGAAAGTATCAAGGCTTCTTATAAGGACAGACACCGAATGAAGTTCCCTATTACAGAAAAGTAAAACATCATCAGCAAAGTAGAAATGAGAGATCTTGAGTTGCTTAGTGCCAGTGGAATTTAAAATTAGAGTTGGCACTAAATTTATCTAAGATAATTGAGAAAATTTCCACCGTAAGAACAAATATTACAAAATAATGGAGCTTTAGCAACAATTTTTTGGGCAACAACTTATAAAGTCATTGCTAAAAGTGTATGTTTAGCAACGAATTCTGTCATTCGTTGCACATTATGAAAGACTTTCATTTTTTACAACGAAATTCATAAGTCATTGCAAAATTTCGTTGCCAATTCATTGGCGGAAAAAAAATTCGTTAAAAATTCGTTGCAAAATTTTTGGCCACTTGATTTCACCTCATTGTGGGCAACGAAAGTGTTTTTGTTGCTATATTTCGTTGCCTAATATGGACCAAATTCATTGGCAATTTTTTTTTCGTTGTATATTTTATACAACTTTTTGCAACGACTATTAAAATGTTGCCCTAAATTAAGATAATCCCAATAAACATGTTTTGTAAAACCATAGTCGGTATTCGTACAATTGTCAAAAAATATGATAATTACCGTGCTCAAAGGAAACGATGTCTGGTATAACAGAGGGAGGAACGGGGAACATTAACTGTTGGCAATGGATGATGAGACAGAGTATGCTAAAAGGCTTCACGAATAAGAAAAAAATAATGACTTTAAAATAATTCTTCATTAATGTCCATTTCTCAAATAAAATCCTTCACAAAATATAAATTTGTAAATAAAAAATTAATTGCTTATTAGTTTTTACACAATATTACTTTAATAGCTCATTGAAATATAAATAGCAAAAAAGTGCAGAGAAACTTTATATATATTAAATAAGATACTAATTATTATATCATTTTAAAATAATATAATGTATACAAAGCTAGAATGACCAATACACACTAAAATTACAAGACTTGTTATTGAAAGCAAGTACTATATCACCTCAATACGTATTCATTGATATTACACAAGAAAGAAAATATCCAACTATAAGGTGTTGTAGTTGTTAGGTGCTCATTATCTGCATGTCTTCAAGCAAGTTAAGGTTTAGCCTTTAACTTCATACATACTGCAAGAAAAGTATCAAAACCCAATTTTGCAAATATGAGTAAGAATAGAACAATAACAAAAGATTAACTAATAAAACTTAAATTAAGAAAACAGGTGAACAAAATGAGAGAGATCAAAATATAACGTTCACTGAAATTGAAATGTTCATATTAGATGCTAGATGCTAGATGATAGATGAAATTATATTGAAATTAACAAGAAAAGTTCTACTACATTGAGTTAACCAGCTAAATGCCAAGTTAACAAGAAATTATATTGACATTAACAACAAAAGTATAGTATGCAACCAGCTAATTGTTATTTGGCAAATTGAACTATATTAAAATTTTGCCAAAACATCTATAAATACAAATCAGCTAAATATGAGTGTAACCAACAAACAAAATGTGAAGGTAACTTGATAAAGTTAGTAAATATTTACCTATTGTCAAATTTAGCATCCCAGCAAAGGCAAAGCAAATGATGATCCATCATAATACCTAATCTTCACACCATTCCAATTGTAAAAATCTGCTCACTTTCACATACATTATTTAAGTTTCCAAAACATATAATCAATATCTAAATATCTTCAACAGCCAAATATCTTCAATTGAAATCAAAAATCATCCTTTTACGGGTCAAGTAACACATTTCATATAGACATTAATTGTACTTGGCTGAAATCTCATAGTAATAGCATACGAGTTTAACACTAACGCTTTAGTGTCGGTGACAATATAGTACATAGTTGATTGGAGAGCCCTTGATAAGCTTTTTGGGCATTGTTATTCTTCCAATAAAATAAGTCCACATGCAACGTGACATATAACTCCAGCAAAGTGGTTCCACTAATGCATACAGCTCATGTTCTTTCTTATCGAAACATTTTTCTATTTTACTGGAGACATCAAAGTGAGTATGTGACCCATTCTTCGCAAGGAGTCCTATGAGCAAGTCAATGTAGCAAGTGGTTTCCCTGGTCAACCCCAATGGAGATATGATCCCTATTCAAATGCGTATAATTCAAGATGGAGGGATCATCCTAATTTTGGCTATGAGAATCCACAAATGAATCTGCCCGCAAATCAGAATTTTTCAAGCTATCAACAATACATGCAGCCATATCCCCAACAACAACAGAGTCAAACAAATACTTCTAATATGTCTTTAGAAGATATGCTTAAATTAATTGAAGATAACACTTTATAATTTCAACAAGATAATTTGCAATTTCAACAAGACATGCAGGCAAGTATTCAGAAAAATAATGCAATTATTCAGCGTTTGGGTACTAAAATGGGACAAATCACAACTGATTAATTGAAAGAGCAAAGTTTTGAGCAAGAACCTTCTCAAACGGTGGATAATCCAACATAGAATACAAGTGTACAAGTGTTAAATGATATAGAAGATCCAGAAAAGACAGTTCCTCCATCACCGAAGCAAGAGAAAACAAACAACATCAATGAAGCGAACATTGTTCATATAGACAATGATGTTATTTTTGATGATGACACGCCTAATGTGGAGGAAGTTGAGGAAATAAACAAGGAAAATTAGATATTGCAATTACCAACAATTTGGAGTTAAAGAAAGAAGAAGCAATTGAGCTGAAACAAGATTTGAAGGATGATGAAGCTCCATTAAATTCGTTGCCAATGATTTTTGATAATAATGCAATTAATTCCATTCCATTGCCTGTTACTCATAACAAATTTTTATCTTTTGTTTTGCAGGATCCCATTCTAATTCTAAAGAATCTTTGTAGTCATCTCCAATATTTATTACTTGAAAATGGAGTTGAACAGTCATGTCGAATGCAAGGGAGAATGAATCTACCAATGAAAAATAACGTGATGGATGGGGTACTCAAAATACATGAAGTAGGAGTGGCGTAGTATTTTGGTCTGCTGTCGAGCCAATGACAATAAACAAAGGCGCTGTTTGGGAGGCAACCTAAGAAATCAGATTTGCATTTCTTTTCCCTTTTTCTTTTTATATTTATTTGTGCCTATTTCTTAGCATTATAGTTTACATTGGGGACAATGTAAATTTTAAGTGTGGGGGAAGGGATTTAGGATATTTATTTTATTTTTAGGGAATTTTAAAATTTTGTTTTATTTTTTTATAAAAAAAATAAAATTATTTTCAGAATTTTTAAAATTTTTAAATTTTAAATTTTGTGGGTAAATTCACTGCAAACCCTCACGAGAGAAAACTCGTCCACTTGGGGTAACCTTGTGGTTTAAAGGCTTGTTGCACATGCTAAGTGTAACCGTGTTTCCTACGAAAATGGGGTAGTTTTTATTTTTTATTTTTTATTTTTTATTTTTAGGATGTGTCACTTGAGCAATGAGTTGATTGAATTTTAATTTTTAGCCAATGATAAAATTTTGATTTTTATTTAATAATTCTTGGAAAAAGGATAAATTTTTGCTTAGTTTGAATTTTTAACTTTTTATTGATATTTACTTTGTTTAAGATCTTTTAAATTTTTATGCACTTATATCCATTTGTTTGAGCTAGTTTATATGGTTAAATGCTTATGAAAGATATTTTTGAGCTCTATATCTTATTTGATCATTATTTGAAGTGAAATATAATTTGGAAGAGATGATTTAGGTAATTTTTCTAGGATTATTATTGAAAAGAAAAATCTTGTGGTGGGTTGAGATGGAGCGTAAAACGCACTCACTCATAAACACATGAAAAGTGAGATGGAGCGTAAAACGCACTCGCTGGTGAGATGGAGCATAAAATGCAATCACAGTGAAAAAAAAAAGGTGAAAAAAATGGGATGGAGCATAAAATGCACCCATTAAAAGAAAAAAAAATTAATGAAAAAAAATATTTGGAAAAATGATCCTAGTGTGTAGAATTGTTAAAATACCTTTTGATCTTCTAGTTATATGTGTCTATATTACTGAAAAATGATGAGCAAATTAAGACTATAGAGTTTTGTTGTTAAACTAACCATTTTTGATATCATTTATGAGACATTTAATTATGTGAGCGGATCTAAGTTTTTTTGCTAGTTTGATATATTTGGATTCACACCCACACAAAAGGTCTTGAGTAGAGTAAGATTAATAAATATGTTAAAATTTTGATCTTTGCATATTTTGAAATTTTCTTTGAGTTATTATTTTAAAAATCTCTGAGGCTGATGTTGAAATTTATATTGATATGTTGCTCAAGTAAGTTGTTTGGTTATTAGTTTTTTTTTCTTATTATTTATTTTTGTTTTGCCCGAGGACGAGCAAAAAACTAAGTATGGGGGTATTTGATAGAGTTAAATTATACGATATTTTTATTCCCTAATACTTAGTTTTTATATTTATTGTATGCTTAAATGTTTAATTATTTAGTTTATTTTGGTTTTAATAGGTTTTATAGGATTTTAGTTAATTTATGTTAATTTAGGTAATTTTATAGTATTTTTATATTTCTTTTTATTTATGTGTTTTTATTTATTTTTAGTGTTTTAGGTGTTTTATTTCTTATTATGTGTCTTTATGATTTTTAGTATTTTTATATTATTTTTATTTATTTTTATTTATTTTATATTTGATTTTGTAGGAAAAATAAGCTTGGGGGCAAATCTGCAAATTCCGCAAGAATCTGAGGCTAAAATGGTAATTAACCAGCACCGGTGGCATTTCTATAATTATCGGAAAAGAGGCGACCGCGCGCATTGCGCATATGGATTTGTCGAACATAGAAAACGATGTCGTTTCATTACAGTGACCGCGCCATGCGCGCGGTGAGCGAAACAGTGGCAAGAAAGAAGCAGAATACGACGTCGTTTTGATGCAAGTGTCGCGCAATGCGTGGGCACGCGTGAGTTGACCGGTCAGAGGACGCGAAGGGCTTGTTTGGCTGCGCGTTAATTCTGCAGAACGGGATTTTTCGAATTTATTGCTGCTTTTTGATTCCAAATTGGATTTTAATTCCAATTAGGGTTAGGAAAATAATTATTTTACTTTTCTTTTATTTTTAATTGTAAATCCTATTAGGGTTTGGACAAGTTAGGAGGTTTATGGAGCCTATAAATAGAGGGATTGATACACATTGTAAAAAACAAATCTCATTAGAATAAAAATTCTCTCTTCTATTATTTAGTGTTCTCTATTATTATGAGTAGTTAAATTAATTTTCTTGGTTTAAGTGATTGAAGCCATCAAGATTTATACACTGTGAGATCTAATTTATTTTAATTGTTCAATTTATATTTTGATTATTGAATATTCTTCTGTGCTTAAATTTTATGATTAGTTTGTTTAATTGCTAGGAGTACTACTAGTTTATTATTCATATTAATCTACTGCTATTTGTGAAGCAACTAAGTTTAATAATTATTTTGCAGATCAAAAGATTATTTTATCTTAGGAAGAATATTCATCTAAATTAAATGCAAACAAATGACTTGTATTGTTTAGTTCAACGATCTCTCTAATTCTTTATGCTGCTATTAAATTAAATCTTTAGCAAGTGCCGGAGGTTGTTTATTAGTAAGGGTATTTAGACCAAGTGGCTCTATTTATCTAAAATTAAGGAGAGAGGAGAAAAATTATTCCACCTGCGAGTAGTTCTTTCTACGGTGAATCTTCAAAATATGAATTGAGTTATTCTTGCATCAGTGATCAGTTGTAAATTCTTGATGGTGGATATTAACTTAAACCAATATTTTTTCTTCTTATTTATTTCTTGTATATTTATTTTAGTTAATTTTATTTAAATTATTTTTTTAATTAAAAACCCCCCAATTTTAGTTTACAAAACATAAAATTAAATTAATCATTCTCTGTGGGATCAACTCTTGCTTACACTACTACATATTTATTTTTCCAAAGTAAGATTTTATTTTTGGATGCTTGCGACATCACACCAGTCAGTCTATTAATATATTCATTACTTGGACTTTTCTTTAATTAATTTAACATCTAATCACATAGTCATGTGATCACATAATCGTTAAAAATTAATTCACAAAAGTTCACTTCATTGGAAAATAAATTCTCAATTTAATTTACAAGGTTTGTAATATTTGCGGTTATTACAGCATTGATGGTCTTTTACCAAGCTTGGTTCAAGGGTAGTTTAGTCCTTTATATGCTAGCATTTGATTGGTTGATTAATGATTCATTTAACTAATTAAACTTACTTAGTTTAGTATTAATTTTGATTAAATATACTAACTTATAGAGTTGACTTTTACTATTCACAGTTGACTTTTCGTATTTATACTGTATTATTTTTGTATTCAATCCGAATAATTTTTGTATTTATACATGTATTTATGAATAGTATTTTTTTAGGGTTTAGGGTTTGAACCCTAGTATTTAAACCTCAGGGTTTCTAAAATTAGGATTTAGGTTTTCTTAAAACCCTAATTTTAGGTTTTCTCTAAACTCTAATTTTAGGATTTCCAAAATTTTACTTTTATTTTTCTAATAATTGTTTAAGTTGGATTCTTGAAACGAAACACAAAAAATAAACACATATGAATATTTCATAACACATATAAGATGTAATTCAATCTTTATTTATGCATATAAATTCGGACTACAACTATCTTGGAAGTGCGAAATATTACACACATGTCAAAGGGAGAAATTCCAAAAATACCTTTAATGATAGGAAAATTTCTAAAATACCCCGTGTTATCTAAGTAATGCCTAAATTATCTAATTCTTCTATCCAACAATCCAACCCCTCAACCGGTTCCCAATACAAGTTGTTCTCATGAGCTTTCTATCTCAGGACTCATGACAACACCTTTTAAATTGTACCTTTAAAGTTGTATAATGTCTAGAAAATTCGAATAAATCAATTTTATTGTCAAAGAAGCCAAAGAAACGCATCACGGAGCAAGAAAAGACCACCCCAATGGGGCCCACCCTAGGGGGGCGAACCCTAAGGGGTCTTCATTCCGTCTTTTTCGGTTTTCATTTATTCATTATCCGTTTGTTTGTTATTCATTATTTATTATTTTTTGTTTTAGTTCATTCATTGTGAACCTAATTTTATTCATAGGCTCACAATTATAAAACCTGTAGGTTAACTTTGAGTAACGACAATATGTATTTAGCTGAAAGGAATTTTCATGAAAATAATAGTTTGTCGTTCAAGTAAACTGATTTTCGGCAATAAAAGCAAATGTTGAATTATATTTTTTTGCGTATCAAATTAACTATTCAATTAAAGAACAAATTGCTTAGGTGTCCTAGAGTTTTATTATGTTTTGAAAGAAAAAGTAAAATAAAATATTTCACCCCTCAACAAATATACGATCTATGAATTTGAATAAAAAAATAACAATAATTAGTAGAAAATATTGGAGGTGGCGACAAATAGAAAATAACAACTGGATTCTCAGTCTGCATGGGTACTGTTCAATGCTGAGTGAATATTTTTCCTTTTCGGCTGAGCGAAAAGGAAAAGTTATGGTTCTCCAACGTCAGCCCTAACCCTATCCCCATTGCCAGGTCAGTATATAATGATGCTTCTTGTTCTCCATTCCAAACACAATTTCTAGGCGGCTGGACTCATTTGTTAATCTCAATTGAAGCTTATTCGAAAAGATGGTTAGAGTTCTTTGCCTCTTTCAATCTATTTGTCTGTCTGTGTATCTATTTATCTCAATCGCTCTTTTTTGAACAAAAGTTTTCTTTTTTGAACAAAAGTTTTTTCTTGTTCAAAGAATTGAACAATGAAATTAGACTGCAAATGTCTAATCAGATAGATAGATAGATAGTAGATAGATCTATCTATCAAATCTATCTATATGTGTATTTTTTTGGAATATATAAATTGAAATGAAAATAAAGAAGATTGTTAGAGTTCTGTACCTTTCTCGCTCTATCTCTCTATCCGCCTGTCTATCTATCTATCTATTTATCTTTATCAGTTTTTGTTGAACAAAAGTTTTTTTCGTATTGTTAAATAATTGAACAATGAAAATAGATGGTGAGTGTTTGATCTAATCGATCGATAGATAGATAGATCTATATTTTATGAATATATACATTGAAATGAAAATAGAAAAGATTGTTGGAGTTCTTTGTCTCTCTCGATCTATCTATCAATTTATCTATCTGTCTGTGTATCTATTTATCTCCATCAATTTTTGCTGAACAAAAGTTATTTCATGATGTTGTTAAAGAGTTGAACAATAAAAGTAGACGACGAATGTTTGATCAAATAAATTGATTAATAGATAGATAGGTATATTTTATGAACACATGCTTTGAAATGATGAGAGTCTGAAAAACTGTCACACACACACAAATATATATAGGTAACGCATTCACAATAAACCTTTGCTGTCAATATACTGCCGCTAGAGATAGCCTAAAATTTATTTTTTTTAGCGTTAATTCTTTTTTTTTGCTTGCCGCTAGAGGCTATAGCGGCAGGGACTTTCACAGTTAATTTGCCCCTGTATTGGTTACTGCAACAGTGCTTCTAGCAACAGTGCTTCTAGCAACCGCTTGATGTGAATGCGGTCCCATATATATATATATATATATATATATATATTGCAACAAAAACATGTTTGCTCTTATGTTGAGAGAAGACACAATGGCATAATCTATAAATTGGTACAAGTACATGGATAATTAGGTTGTAGTGTTCTAACATGTATTACATTTTATGTCTGATTATTGTAGACGCATTGCGCCGTAAATGATAGGACCTGATATTTAGAAAGCTAGATTTGAAAGAGGCAGTTCGTTTGTTGATTCACCTGGCCTCTTGTAAGTTTCTTTCTGTCAATTTCATTCTGCTCCGTTTCTCTTCTAATGCATCTGATTTATATATATTTGCATAAATTTAATTTTCTTAAGCATTTGATTTATTTTTACCTTTCAATAAGCTTTAAGTTTATGTCTCATTTTTTTTTTACATATAAATGACCTTACTTGCTATAATTCTCATAGTTTTGATTAAAGAAGTTGTGACCCCTTTATAAATATCTTTTATATTTTACAGCAAATTAAATTTTTTTCATACTACTCTTTGTGTTTCACAAATCCATGATTTGACTTCAATGTATGAAAAATTATTTTCATAATTAAATTGCTTTTTAATTTATAAAATTAATTTAAAAATTAGAGTGAAGTAAATAAAATTAATATACAATATACTCCCTTCGTCCAAAATTTGAAATACATTTTTAAAATGAGGACTTTTAAAAATAATTTTATATTACAAAATTAACATTAACATTAAATAAGAATTCAGTAATAGAGGTTATATTGTAGAAATGTTGGTAAATTGTAATTTATTCATATTGTTTCTAAGTTTTTAAAGAGAAGGGAAAGAAAATAAATGAATGAAAACTTAAGTTTTATATCCATTTATCGTGTTTGTGAGTATTTTAAGAAACGAAAAAGAAAAGAAATATAAATAAAACTGACCACATTTTTTGCGAAGTTTTTCATTAAAAAGTAAAGTGATAGATTTGTAGGACACTTATAAAAAAACAGTCTTCAGTAAATCTTTTGTAATCTCTACATTACTCTTCGTGTATAAGCACAAGAAGATTTAGTATAATAATAAAATGGTAATCTATATTTAAGTTAAGTTTTTTTGTGTTTTTTTTTTTTCATTTATAAACTTACAAAAATACAAAAAGAAAATACTTATAAGTTTTCTATTACTTCTTCTTTTTTTTCATTCTAATTCAAGCTTATTTTTCTTTTTTTCAATCCAAAACTCACAAACATAGTGTATACTAATATTGAGAAAATCAGACCGGACCGGCGGTTCGATCGGAACTGGTCGACTTTTCGATCCGATCCGACCAAAAAATCGGAAAGTTAACGACCCAGTCAAAAACCGGTTGACCACCAGTTCAACCGATGGTTCAACCGGTAAAATCGGTAGTTGAACCGGTTGACCCGGTTTTTAAGTATTTTTTTTATTTTTTTTACAAAAATATTTTTAATAATATTATAATATTATTTTATTATATTTTAGCTTATAAAAAAGTAGATATTTTAAAATTTTATTAATTATTAATAATATATTTTTTTATGTATTTATGACGTCACTGGTTTAATAACGGTTCGACCACTGGTTGGACCAGTGACCTATCCACCTGGTAATTTTTTCGATTCGATGACCGGCCCTGTTTTCTAAACATTGGTGTATACAATTGCCTACATTGGCCATAAAATAGATCTGCCTTGTCAAATATTGTTTTCACAAAAAAAAAATGTCTCATATCTTTCGATGGTAGTGTAAAATGAAATAATGTCATCAAGTTTACAATCACAAGTTCAGTATCATGTCTAGTAAATTAATTTAGATATCTTTCGCTGGTTTCACATTTTGATTTCATTATCATGCTTGTGTGAGGTTTCTCTATGCTTTTATTGAGTGTAATTCTTCTTTGAGGGTGTGTAGTGGAATTTACAATTCTGCGAGTTTTTATTTTTTTGCCTCTTATTTTTCTTTATGAGGGTGATTCTTCTTTCTGTGTCCGTTTGGGTATTTTTTGGGTTTGGAGGTTTGAGGTCGTAGAGGGGTTTTCTCAGGTGCTTTGATTTTTGTTTTTTTTTTCAAGAAACAAAAGTAAATTTATTAAAACCCAAAATAATTACAAAATGTGGCAAATCTAAAAGGTATGGATAGGGCCACAAAGAATTACAAAGTAAAAGGAAGAGATATATCCAAGTAGTCTAAAAGTTTCAAACTAAATACCAATATTTCTTTGAGCATCAAAAAGATATATACTTGGGTGTTTTGTGCTTTTGTAAGGCTGTTTTAATTTTTGCTTGATTCCCTTTTGGTCTATCAAATCCTTGTGTTTTTCTTGTGTCTTTTTTTGGCTAGTGAGGAAGTAGTAGAAACGAAGAAGTTGAGAGTTGGGTGTTAGAAAAAGAAAATTTTGGAAAAAAGAAAACAAAAGAGTGAGAAATAAGAAAAGAGATGAATAAATTGAGAAAAAAAAAAAGTAGAAACAACAAGAGGGAGGAGGGGGAATAAAACAAAAGTATGTAGGAGGAAGGCCAGAAAGGTGTCCGTTGTAGTATATGCCATAGAAAAGAAAAGAGTAAAGAGAGGTTATAAGAATGTGAGAGCAGTAGTGTAAAGGTTTTTGGTATGTTGTGCACCTTCTGTTTTTTGGTCCAGCTGAGATTTGACCATATTATGATACTGTTGCGGTGATTTAAAGCTATTGATTTTGTTATACTTGCCTCTTGGACTATATATGATTATGATGTTCTGCTGTTGTTGGTCTGGTTTTGATGGTGTTGTTTTTGAATTGGCTTTTGGCCATCTTGGAGTACGCTACATCTTCTGTTGTTCAAGAAAAATTAACGTTAAAGAGCAAGGTGTTTTTGTGATCTCTATAAATTTTTACAGTAAGCATGTAAGATTTATTATTGGTGATAATTTTTGAAGTTGCTATGTAATTATGTGCTGCCCAATTCAAACCTTTTGGATTTGCCAAAGTTATAATTTGTTTTAGGGTTTTAATGAAGTTTATGTTTGTCGTTCTAAAAAAATATATATTAAATAAACACTCAATAATTTAAGGGTAATTAAGGAATCAAAATATATCTGCAACACTTTTCTTGGACAGACAAAATAATATTTATTAAAGATTCAGCTAGGGTGAAGTCACACCCTTAACCATAATGAAACTCTATAATTTTTTGTTGTATTAGTTATAATAAATGTTGCATGTGTGTTGGTCAACAAATAGAACACTAGAATTAACATGCAACATTTGTTATACAAATAAAAAGTTATAAACTTCATAATAATCAAAGATGTGACTAACCAACTATGTTTTTTTGGGTTGCGTGATGTTTTCATATTTACCAAGTTGTCTCTCACTTGATGGCGAGATATCTTCCTAGCTCTCTAATGATTTGTGAGAAGTCCTTCAACCTTCGTATTTTATTTAAATTTTTAATATTTTTGTTTTTGACCACAAATTGTTATTTACGCTTCCTTATTGTGGATTTTATTTTAACAAATATGACTAAACGGGTTGTCCTAATTCTCTCTCTTTGTAGAAATACTCTTGAAGCAGTGCCTTTTAATTCAACTTCGACAACAGCAGCTTTGAAAGTAGATTTCCAAAAGCTGGTTTTGAGTTGCCATCATAATGTGGAGAAGGAAAAATGAAGTCTCTGGTGAGGGTGAGAGCTCCAGGTCCCAAGACACCGGTGAAAGACAAGGTGGTGGTTCAACTCAATCACTCTACCATCAGCAGCAACAACAAAGTGGTGGTGGTGAATATCATCATGGAGGTGCAAGAGGCTGGGACCCACATCAACAAGGTGGTACAACTCAACACCCGCAGCAGCAACAACAGAGTGGTGGTGGTGGATACCATCATGGAGTGGCGAGAGACTGGGCCCTGAAGCAACAAGGTGGTGGTACAACTCAACGCCAGTACCAGCAACAACAGAGTGGTGGTGGTGGTGGATCCCACGATGGAGGACGGAGAGGCTGCGCCCTGCAGCAACGAGGTGGTGGAAGATGGTACGCTGGTGGACGTGGTAGCCATCGTGGTGGAATGGCTCCCCACCAGTACAATGTTCGACCTCCTCAGCAACATCAGCCACGAGGACCACAATACCACCAACATGGCAGTGGTGGCAGTGGGGTGTTTATACTTTCCCTGCCATCAGTACCAGCTACTGAACCAACTCCAACAGACATAACACAACACTTCCAGCATCTTGCCCTCCAACAAGAACCTTCTTCAAGTGAGTCAGCCAATCAGCCTAATCCCACCTCAACCAATTCACATAAATTTCCTCTACGACCCGGTAAGGGTCGTATTG
The DNA here is from genome assembly GCA_947179155.2 of Hedera helix. Taxonomy (NCBI): domain Eukaryota; kingdom Viridiplantae; phylum Streptophyta; class Magnoliopsida; order Apiales; family Araliaceae; genus Hedera; species Hedera helix. The sequence continues at coordinate 17,078,124 of OX359272.1, read as the reverse complement.
GTACTAGATGTCTTGTCAAGGTCAACCACTTTCTTGTCGAAATGCAAGAAAGAGATTTGCACCAGTACAACGTCTCAATCACACCTGAGGCCACATCTCGCCGTGTCAACCGCGCTATAATGTCACAGCTGATAGACATATACAATGAATCTCATCTCGGAAATCGCCTCCCTGCCTATGACGGAAGAAATAGTTTATACACTGCAGGACACTTGCCTTTCATTTCGAAAGAGTTCAAAATCACTCTCCCTGATGAAAACAACGAATCTGCAAAAGAGAGGGAATTTGAAGTTGTTATCAAATTAGCCTCACGTGCCAATTTGAGCCACTTAAAGACGTTTCTAGATGGAAGGCAAACTGATGAACCTCAAGGAGCTATTCAAGTTTTAGACACTGTTCTACGACAGATGCCTAGCTCACTCTATTGCCCTTTGGGCCGATCGTTTTATTCCCCAGCAAGAAAACAGCCATTAGGCGAGGGATTGGAAAGTTGGCGTGGTTTTTATCAGAGTCTCCGGCCAACTCAGATGGGATTGTCTCTCAACATTGACATTTCATCAACTGCCTTTATTGAGCCACTGCCTGTTATTGAATTCGTCGCCCAACTTTTAAATACAAATATTACAATCAGACTATTGTCTGAGGCTGATTGTAATAAGATAATAAAGGCTTTAAAGGGAGTGAAAGTTAAAGTCACTCATCGTGGAAGAATGCAAAGGAAGTATCGTGTATTCAGCTTAACATCACAAGCTACACGAGACTTGACATTCGATGTTGATGGAAAAGGTACGATATCGTTAGTGGAGTACTTTAGAGAAACCTATCAGTTTATTATTCAACATATTCACTTGCCTTGTTTACAAGTTAATAACCCAAAAAAGCCAATGTATCTGCCTATGGAAATTTGCCAAATTGTGGATGGACAAAGGCACACTAAGCGGTTAAGTGAGAGACAAATCACTTCTTTGTTGAGAGCTACATGTCAACGTCCTAAAGAAAGGGAATCCGAGATTGTTCAAACTGCTTGGCATAATGATTATGCTAATGATCGTCATGCAAAGGAGTTCGGAATAAGAATTAGTGAGGAATTAGCCACTGTCGAAGCCCGAATTCTACCTGCTCCATGGCTTAAATACCACGAGACAGGCCGAGAAAAAGAGTGCCTGCCTCAAGTAGGCCAGTGGAACATGTATAACAAGAAGATGGTTAATGGGGGAACAGTAGAGAATTGGATTTGCATAAACTTTGCTCAAAACGTTCAAGATCGAGGCGCTCTAGGATTTTGTAATGAGCTTGCGCAAACGTGCCATATCTCCGGTATGCAATTTAATCCCGAACCTGTTCTTCCACAGATTAGGGCACAACCTGAGCAAGTAGAAAGAGAGCTAAAGAACTACTTCATCGAAGCAATTACAAAACTCCAAAAGAAAGATCTCGACCTTTTGATTGCTATTCTCCCAGATAACAATGGCTCTCTTTATGGTGATATCAAGCGTATTTGCGAAACAGAACTTGGAATAGTTTCACAATGCTGCTTGGCGAAAAACGTCTTCAAAATCAGCAAGCAGTTTCTTGCTAATTTGGCATTGAAGATTAATGTGAAAGTTGGAGGGAGAAATACCGTATTGGTTGATGCATTATTGAGACGAATTCCTTTTGTTAGTGACCGTCCAACTATAATCTTTGGGGCTGATGTTACTCATCCTCAACCGGGGGAAGATTCATCTTCATCGATTGCGGCAGTTGTTGCTTCTCAGGATTGGCCTGAGATAACAACTTATGCTGGATTAGTTTCTGCTCAACCCCATCGCCAAGAACTAATCAATGATTTGTTCAAGAGTTATGAGGACGGGACTAGAGGTACTATAACTGGAGGTATGATAAAAGAACACCTCATTTCATTTCGGAGAGAAACTGGACAGAAACCACAACGCATTATTTTTTATAGGGATGGTGTTAGCCTGGGGCAGTTTTCACAGGTTTTGATTCATGAAATTGATTCAATTCGGAAAGGGTGTGATTCATTAGAGCCCGATTACCAGCCTCCCATCACGTTTATTGTGGTACAAAAAGGGCATCACACGAGGTTATTTCCTAACCGTCATGGAGATCCAAAGCTAGTTGATAAGAGTGGCAATATTTTGCCTGGTACAGTTGTTGATACAAAAATTTGTCACCCGAGAGAATTTGATTTTTATTTGTGCAGTCATGCGGGGATTCAAGGGACGAGCCGGCCTGCTCATTATCATGTATTATGGGATGAGAATAAATTTACGGCTGATGCTTTGCAGTTGTTAACGTATAATTTGTGCTACTCTTTTGCTAGGTGTACTAGATCGGTGTCAATTGTGCCACCGGTGTATTATGCTCATTTAGCTGCCTTCCGTGCTCGGTTTTATATGGAGCGGGAGAGTTCAGAACATGGTTCTGCAGCTGCTGGTACAGGGGGAATGGATGTTGGTGCGCGAACCACGAGGATACAAAGCACCGACGCTGCTGTTAGGCCGCTCCCAGCCATCAAGGGCAATGTCAAGAGGGTGATGTTCTATTGTTAATTAAGATATAGTAGGGTTACCATGAAAACCTATTGCTTCACATATCAGGTATTATCATTCAGAAATCCGATACTGTCCTGTACATTCTATCATAGGTAACGATTGTCGTACCCAATTTTATTCTACCTACACAATCAATCAGGTAACCATGAGACATACATTAATGTATGGGGGGGGGGGGGGGGAATATTGAAGTTGTTGGAACTTCTTTTTCTTTTTCTTTTATTTTTTTAGCGATATGAATTCGGTTTTACTTTTGACTTCTTGTTGCAACATGGAAACGTCTTTAATGTTCTTAAATATATCAAGGAAGGTGCACTTTGCTTGGAACTATAATTTCCCGCTATAGTTGTTTTATAGGTGCACAAGTATTGATATTTGTGCTAGCTCTTATAAAGTTCAAAATGTTTGTTGCTAAAAAGATATCTCTTGCCCAAGAAAGTAATGAAACACATTACCAAGGGACACATGGAATCAAGCCCAGATGCAACTCACTTTAACAAGATGCATAGTAAAAAAGTTGTATGAGGGCTTTTTCTTTATTTTCTTCTAACAAAATGGATATAATTATTGAAACAAAAATTATACAACTATGCTAAGTACAACAGTTCTGGTCGCAACAATGATTTTGTGTTGTCAAATTTTCTACGAACTCAAATTAGGGTATTTTAACCTTTTAGAGACATTTTGATCATTTCACATCAAAATGTTGTTTGCCTCTCCGGCTAATTTTTATGATTTTGGTGTCTGTAAAGTCTATTCCATCTATCAAACCCTAGATTTGTTATTATCTATGCTGATTCTCTAATCAGCCAAAACCCTAACTCCCCCACCCCCCCCCCCACCCCCCCCCCCCCCCCCCCAAAAAAAAAAAAACTTGGTTAGTGTGACAATCCGAAATTTTGATTATATTTTATAAGAATTTAATATATAAAATTCTTATTATAATACGAACCGGGTCAAATGAATAAAATATATATTTATTTTGAATTATGTGATATGTGTGGTGGATAAAATATGTATATATTTAAATGTGAAATATATACAAGTACTTTGAAAAAAAAAGAAATTTAATAGTTAATTAAAACTATTAATTTATTTATTGGTATTGAGTTAAGATTATAATATAAATTAATATAATTTGTATGCCTTGAATGACAATGGAGTCTTTATGAATTAAATTTCATAAACGTGTAATTAATTCACTTAAATAAAATAGTGAATTTATGAATATATATTATATTATGCCAAACAGAAATAAATTAAATATGAAATGAGGGAAGTAATTCATTTATCTTTATTAGTGGATGAATATGTTAACTTTAATTAATTGAATAAAGAAAGTTATTTTCTTTTATTTAGTTAATGTTGAGAATTATGTTACACTAATTAAAAATGTAACATAAATAAGGGTATAATATTTAATATTATATCAAATTGAGGTGAATTAAATATTATGAATGGTTCAATACATAAAATGTGTAATTGGAACCAAATGTGTAAATTAAATTCATAATTTGAATTGTGATTAATTGTTAATGTATTTAATATTATACTAAGTGGATGTGAATTGAAAATATGGAATAAGGGAACAATATTTATTAAATAAATATTGGATGATTAAAATGGGTAAATTAAAATAATATTTAATTTACGGTTAAAGATATTAAATTAGTATATTTAATATTTTAAATAGAATGGCATGAAACAATTTATGGAGAGAAAGAGATAATTTATTTATGAAATATTGATTGGATAAATTAAATGAGTGGTGTGAAATAATTAATTAAGTGAATATTAATTATTTTAAAATAGTGATTCGTTTTACAAAAAGGTGTTAAAGGAAGGTTTAATTAATGGGTGGATTAAATTAATAGACCAACCTAGGTGGTGTAATATCAAAGTTGATAGAGTAAATGAGCTATGAGATTATTTAATTAAATAGCTAGCGAGTTAAAGTTGAGGTATAAATTAATTAATATGGTTATTAATTAATGGGAATGTGCAAACATTTATAATGTTATATTTGTTTTCATTCGGAAAGTTATTAATAGTGGGGTATTAATAATTTATATTTCCATTAGGAAATTAATGATTTTGATGTGTCAAATTGATTTATTAAAATAAGCCTAACTTTGTGGACTTTAAATTGGGACATATAATTATTGGATCTAAATTGATAGCTACAAGGGGTTATATTAAATGGCTATATCAGGAATATAACACATTGTCGGTACGAATATATATAAATATATTTGTTCTCTGTTTTTCTTCCTTGAGCCGTGGGACGTGACTCTATAGGTTAGTAGAGTCAGCTAATTTATTCACTTAAGCGGCAGAGAGAGGGAGAGAAGGGAGAGTCTTTATAACGCAGCCTTCATTTTATCTTTCATTTCTCCTTCAAGTTTTCCTATTAAACTAGAGTAAAAATCGGAGCTGTGAGTATAGGAGAAAGCTAGGAAGCTGGAGATCATCCAAGGGGGTGAAGTATTAAAGCCGTGAACATCAGTAATAGCAGTGGTGGGTTTGAAAGAGTGAGAGATCGGTTGGAGAAAGCTTAGCCAGGAAGAGAGTTTTGGCTATTCTACTAGGAAAATTAGTAACAGGAGGCGAGCGAAATTAATACAGAGAGAAGGAGAGCATGGGTCAGTCGTCAAAGGGATGCACTCTCTCTCATCATCAACTCCTGGTTCGGAAGGAAAGAAACAAAGCGTAACAAGGGTAAGTAGTATACTCTATTTTAAATGTGTATTGATATGTATTAGTTGGATTTGTGAGTTGAGAATTGAAGACATGTTTTGTAGTGATAAAACCCCATTCGGGTGGTATATGCACGATCAAAGTATAGTTATGATATGTAAAACTTTCTATGCTCTCAAAGTATTCGATGAAATGTCCGAAAGGAATTATGTGTGCTGGAATATAAATTTTAAATTGTCGCCATGCTCGAACAAGTCCACCCGTAGGCTTAACATCCTTCTGTTTAATCTAGTTGCATGTATTGGTAGCTAGAAGGATAAAAAAATTAATCAAAATTTCGCCGGAACATATTTTCGAATACTTGTTTCAACGTGAAATCACTAATGAATTTTGAAAATAATCATACGTATGACACCGTGAGATATAAGAGAGCAGATATGGGCAAGAAAATCCCGAAAAACTCGCCGAAAAACCTACCATTCCGCCGGAGAAGATGACCGAAAAATATTTTCCGACCAACTTTCCGGTAAGACCGTTTCTCTATGTTAGAGGCAGAATCTGGAAATAAATACTTCTACAAAGTTGTAGATAATTAAATTTCGTGTGGAATGGACATAAGATTCGTAATTTTCGGATAAACAGGTTAATTATTATGATTTTCGGAAGTTTCAGCACATTTAAAATTATAATTTAATTACAGAAAAATTATTTGTTTTCTGACAATTATTTTACAGTAGTGTTATGATATTATTTCTGAATTACTGAAAAATTTTGGTGAATTATTGGAGAGCTTAGATATTTATTGTATTTTTATGGTTATTTAAAAATAGTGGAAATTCATAGAAAATTCTATGAATGTTTGAAAATTATGAAAATTGGTGGAAAATCTTATATTAATATAAGATAAATGTTGATAGTGTTTGGAGAATATAATAAATATTTAGGATTAATATTTAAATATTTTAAATATTAATCTAGTTAGTTTAATATTATATTTTTCAAATATAACAAATATTTAGGATTAATATTTAAATGTTTTAAATATTAATCTAGTTAGTTTAATATTATATTTTCCAAATATAACAAATATTTAGGATTAATATTTAAATGTTTTAAATATTAATCTAGTTAGTTTAATATTATATTTTCCAAATTTATGATTAAATTAATTATTAATTATTTAATTAATATTAAATAATAAACAAGGATGATAAATTCATTCATTATTATTTAATTACTATTAAATAATAATTAAAGACAACTAAGATTGATTATTTAATTATTTATTATTTGATTAAATTTAAATAATAAATAAATCCAGTTAGTTATTATTTATTATTAAATAATAACTAAGGATATTTGATTATTTATAATATAATATAATTATTTATTATTTGATTAACTTTAAATAATAAATAAATCTAGTAAGTTATTATTTATTATTAAATAATAACTAAAGGTAGTTAATTGCTTACTATTTAATTAATGTTAAATAGTAATTAAATGAAATTAGATTTAATGAAATAAAGAAAATGTCTTTTAACTCATTTGTTTAAACAATTATAATAAATTGTTTAATAGTTTAATAAGTGTTTAACACTTGAGAAAATTGATATAAATTAATTAAATTATTAACCTAAGATTGATTAATTGTTTTATAGGTTAATGATAGTATAGTAAATTATTTGTTATGTAACTTTTATTTGATAGATAAATAGCATAATTGAGCGCATAATTGTACAATTTTACGTAGTGCTAATTGATAGACCAATATTGTTAATATTAGGTCATTCAAAGAGAGTTATTTAAAGCTAGTTAGCTGTAGATCGACTATCGGGCAAGTTCCCTAAACCCTACTCAATTTATATTCGAGCATGATATATTATTTTATTGAGCAAGTTTCCTTCACTTGTGCACACTTTATGATTCCGTGCAAGTATTTTGACTGCAAGTTCTTTAACCTTAAACTTATTATTTGAATAAGTTCCTAACTTTGGGTTGAATTATCATTTTCAAGCATGCTTGTGGTTTAATTATTGTCTATTATTCCACTTCAATAATATTTATTGTTAATCGCACTTGGTGCAAATTGCATATGTTCATCGGGTATGAAAGGCTGATCACCTTGATTACCAAAGTATTTGTTCATGGTCATTGTTGGCCCCTCAGCATTATTGATTCAGTTATTCAATTATTTATCGTTCTTTCTCAATTATTATATATTGTTGAAAATTCGAAAGCCTATTCCTTTTCAATCATGATATATCTTTCTGGTATTTAAACTTGCTGAGCAAAATAGTTGTTCACTCTTGCTATATCATGATAATATTTCAGTTAAGCTCGAATGCTTCAAGAAGGACAAAGACAAGATGAGAAATTCAAGAGTAAATTATTAGACGATATTATCTGCTATGTTATCTAATGTGGTTTGACTATGTAAACCTTTTTAGTTATTAAAGGTATGTATTAAGTTAAGGTTGATAGACCATTGGGGAAATTATTGTGAAATCATTTGGAATAAACAATGTATATTTATATTTTTCGCGTTAATTGTATAGAGTGTAAGAAGATGACATATCGTGACGTACTAAGTCCAAGGTTCAAGGTACCCGGATTTAGGGGCGTCACAGTTAGTGGTCATGGATCAAAGATGATGCTGAGAATATCTATGTATGTTAAAGTTCAAATTTTCTTTCCAAATAATATTTCATTTACTATCCTACCCCATATACATAATTCAATTAAAGTGGTTATTTGTTGTCTTATAGTTTATTGAGCAAATTCGAAAATGTCCACTTATTTTTTTCACTCAAATGCAACATAAACGTTAATGTTTCAATTTTTGCAATCTCATACCTTGCGTTTCATTTTTTTTGCAAAATTGTCCCCTTTGACAAATTTTGGTCAAAATAAATAAATTATGTACACAACATATGAGTTTTGAAAGGGTAAAATAGTCTATTTACGCACTAAAAAATATGAGTTTTTAAATGATAAAATATTTTTTTATCTTAGTTTAAGTATTTATTTTAAGTACACGAGTAAAATATAAAACTAATACTGGTAGCTTTGTGTATGCAATGTTTATAAATTTTTGTATGTTTGTGACTAGCTTATTATAAATGGTATGCTTTATTTCTGTTGAATAGTTTGGAGATTTGTGCGGCTAAATCAATTAATTTGCATGCATGAATGTATACTTGGAATACACTATATGTGAATTTTAGTGGGGGGGAAATTGTAAGCAAATTTTGACATGGATCAGATAGAACATGAGTTGTTCATTCAATTACAATCCAATTGCTTCTCAACAAATAAATAAAGAATAAAGAGGGAAAAAGTTCTAATAGATAATGGATAGAGAGAGAAACATTTTTGCTGTGTGAGAGAAATAAGCAGGGAATAATATTTTATTATTGTACTTCCAATTTAACCCCTCTAATTGGAAGGAACATTTTTTCTTACGTAAACAGACTATTTTATTCTTTAAAAACTCATATGTTGCGCACGTGATTCATTTATTCTGACCAAAATTGGTCAAAGATGACGGTTTTGTAAAACATTGAAATGTTAATTATGAGATTGCAAAAATTAGAATATTAGTTTCTATGTTCTATTCAAGTGTAAATATGAGGGGACAATTTTATAATTTGCTCTAGTTTATTTTGAGTACGGATAAGGATGACATGGAAGCATTTTTATTTATTTTTTAATCGGTAAAAATAATATTTCATTAACAGCTAACAGATAAGGATGACATGGAAGCATTTTTATTTTATTTTTTAATCGGCAAAAATGATATTTCATTAACAACAGAAAACATATAATAGTGACGAATTCATAAGGTTTGGACAATGCCGCTATAGAATTCTTAATAATCAAGCAAAGAAAAACCTTTAAAAACAGCCATATCCTAAACAGGGGTGGCTCAAGACATTTTGAGGCCTAAAGCGATATTTTTAAATGAGTCATTCTATTTTTGGTACATCTTTTATTGATTTTTATGGTCAAATTGATCATTTTTCAAATCATTATATCTTATTATTATTTAATATATATAAAGCCTATAAACATTATAAATTACATAAAATTTAGTACTAATCTTAATATTTATTTTTTTTTAAAATCTAATTATATATGTTTAATTTTTAATTTTAAAATTTGTCAAATTTGACTACAAAAATCAATTGAAAACTTTTATTTTGAGACGGAAGGAGTATTAATATTTTTTATTTAAATGAGATTTTTTTTATACAGTTAATTTTTTTTACGTATTTAATATTTGAATTGGACTATAGGTCCTAAAGAATTAATTGAGCTTATATTTTTATAAAATATTTTTTATATAAATTATTTATGATATTTAAAAATTTGGGGCCTTATTTCAAATGGGGCCTAAAGCCCATGCTTTTTTTGGTATAATATAGGGCCGGCCCTGATCCTAAACAAAGTTATCCAACATCCCAAAGCTTCATCAAGAATATTCCATCAAAATTCAGCATCCTTCCCATAAAAGAAGAATGCCACCTTGGACTGATTTAGTCTCCATATATAATTCAATAATTGCAGGTCCTTAGAAGTAATTATGCTTTTCCTCCTTCCAAGAGATCGGATGCAAAAACTCCAATTCTTATTTAGTCCTACAATAATAAAACAACTATAGCAAATTAAAACCAGAATCTCAAGCCAAACAACTTAATAATACAACAATAAAAAGATACTTCTTCAATTATTGGTTTTCCCAATGCTTCCTGCTTCATCACTAGAAGTCTAATGATTCCCAAAAAAAGCGTAATTAAAACCTAAAAAATTTCACTCAAAGAAACAAAGTAAATAGAACCCCAAAACACGCACCCATAAAAAGGCTCACAAAATATCTTCGATGCATGTATAGACGAATCAGTGAGCTAAAATCACATGGACACACTTGCCAAAAAAATAAATAAATGAAAATACTCCTCTATTAAACTCCCTTTGCAAAGCCATAAACTCCCACTCTCCTAATTTTGAAAATGTTGGGAATATTCGACCCATATATTTGACCAAAAAAGTTAACATATTTGGTCTATGATCTATTAAAGTATATAGATGTAAAATTTTATTATCACGTGGTATCTCAACAATCTCCCCCTTAACGCGTGATCTCTCTATCACTTCTTCTTAACGTGAGCCTATAGTCATGGCTCTGATACCAATTGTTGGGAATATTCAGCCCATATGTGCTCATCTAAAATCACGTCTTGACCAAAAAGATACTCTATTAAGTCTATAGTTCGTTAGAGTATATATGTCATCAATTTTTCTCTTTATGATTCGATGTAGGACTTTACTATCATGCGATAGCTCAACAGAAAACTCAGGATTCACTTACAAGTTGCTCAAACATGCACCCAAGAAGATTTACTCTTGAAAGACCCCCTTCTACCAGAAAGAAAGAAAGAAAATGCTAGCACAACCCCAATGGAAACCACAGATGACAAACCCCAATAAGAACATCAACACATGTAATTTAGCTTTTGAAGATAGAATCTCTTCTAACCTCTCCTTTGCATTCCTTTCAATCTCTATGTTTCCCCCAAACAAACCCAAATTTCTTCCTGTCTCCATTGCCTTCAATATAATGTTATTTCTCCCAACTATATCCCCCTCGGATAGGAACTCATTTACAATTCCTGGTTTTCTACCTCTTTCTTTGAACCTTTTTTGTTCCAATTTACCTTATGATTTTTTCTTGCAGTCCAAGCAAATCTTCTATATCTTGCATGTATCTCCATCTCTTCACCACCTTGTTTTATCTTTGCCCTTGTTACCTGTGTTTGCTCTTGGTACAATTAAATCTTCAATATCATTGTCTTCTTTCTCACCTTCGCTCCTATTCATGCCAATAAAATTTTCCTCCGTCTGCTGTATCATCTCTCTTATTCTTTCACAATCTTCACGTCTGCACTTCTTACTAGCTTTTATTACTTTTGTTTCCTTGTTTCTGCTACTTATATCTTTGTCATTCTTTTCCCCAGGACCAACTTCAAACAAGTCTCTTATCTTTTGGGTTTCTTCATAAATGTTTTGGATTCCCCACAACACATTGTTGTTCTATTTCTCAAGTTTTGCCCACTAATGATTGCACTTCAACAAGTTTTGAGTTTTCTCAAACTAATCATATTATATGGTCCTCCACATTTATTATTTTTTTGAGTTAGCTACATATCAAACTCTGAAATATATACTATTTTACACTTTATGCCCTAAAATTTAAATTCCCCCGTCTCAGTCTCAACATTATGTTAAGTAGCCCAATGGGCCCTATTTACGATTTTGGCCAATTTTCCTATCTAAATCTTGACACATGGCAACACGCGAAAGAAATATATACATTGACCGTATTTGACTATAGTTGACTTAATAAAATAATACAAATACAAAGTAAATATGAAATCAAGACATCAAGACAAATAAATAATAACTAAATAAAACGGTAAATATTAACTACATTTTTTATATTAAAAGGGTAAATTAATATCTGTAGTAAATAATTAACTCATCTAATTAATCAAAATAAAATAAGTAACGATATTGCTTATATACTTAAAAAGCTAAAAAAGTAAAATATTACTCTCTTTGTCTAAATTTACTTGTTCTAATTTTATTTTATTTGTCCAAATCTATTTGTCCACTTTCTATTTTAATACTATTTTTCACCTAATTTTTTCAATACTATCCTTATTCAACTTTATAAATTTTTTTTATTGAAAATAGCATGGGATACATTGAAAAAAGTAATACTATTAATTTTGATATTAGAAACACAACCGCACTCTATTTTTTTTCTCTCCCTCTCCTCTATTTTATTATTCCAAGAAAAAGCTAGTTGATTAATTAAAACAAAAAAGATGATAATACAGTAGTTAAGATAGATAATTTGGAGATAAAATAAATTTTTAATAGGTATGTATTTTTAAACTAAGACAAATAAAATTTAACGATGGAGTTTAATAATAACAAATTAGAATCAAAACAAGAATCTCAAGCCAAAAAAGAAGCACCACCAATTGAAATTGAATTTCACCTAAAACTAAATCCAATAAGTTAAACCAATCCTTTTTCCTCCTCCTTATTTAGCCTCTCCTTCCCTTTTTTAGCCGCACCCCACAATCCCCAACTCCATCTTAAAAAATCCCTAAACTGTAAAAAATGGAATAAGCAAAACTTAAACCCCTAATTAGAAAAAAATTGATGGTGGAGTGGTGTAAATTTGATAGGTTTGGTCGAGTATTAGCAGCGACAGAGTGGGAGTTGTTGTCGATGGTTTTCAATGATGTTGCTGTAGCTGAAATCACACCGAATTCGTCTACTAGCCTGCTTGGGTTTAGAAGTAGATGGTTTCATGAGTTTTTAGGATTGATTTAGATTATAAGATTTTGCTTACTGTGTGGGATTAAATATGGATTTTTGAGATTTGGGTATAAATTTTTTGACTAAATTACTATTTGCACTATAAACTTTACATATCAAACACCTGTCACGCTCTAAACTTTAAAAAAAGTGTGTACTTACATTCCAAACTTCTATTTTCATGTTAAGTTGAACCTTCTGGAAATTTATTTTCATTTTTTTACTTGTCATTTTTTATTAGAAGTCTCGGTATTCATTTGTTGTAGTAGCTTTCTTTAGATTATAATTTTCTAAACACTATCAGAATGATTATACTTTTTATTTCTCTTTCCATATTCTCTCTCATCACACACAACACCTTCTTGGCTGAATTTGATAATGGTGTTGAGAGTGATCCTGTGGCTGCTGTTTAGTCTAATAAGGATTGTCATATGAACCCAAAGCCAATGACGGTGAAATGGAAAACCCTTAGTTTTTGGAATGGAAAACCCATTGTGAAATCTTTGGTGCTCTGGGTCTTTACTTCTCTAAACCCATAGTTTTTTTTGTTCTTCTCTTCTTTTCTTTTTCACCTACAATGCAATTGCAATATACTTCATATTCACCATCAGAGATGCTTGTTAGTTTTCAAATTTCTAATTCCCATCTCCGATTAACCCTGTTATTGTTAAGTTTGCTTTGGTCGCCGTTGATATGCCTCGGAATTCGTGATATGCACCGGCATTTGAATACATTTACAACCACGTATCACTCAAGTTAAAATTAACCAGAAAACCTAGAATTTCGGGGAAGAACCTGCACAGAGTAGGGGGAAGAGTAACCATGGGCACGGGGGAGGGGAATAGAAACCTAGAGAGAGAAGGATGAGAGAGGTATAAAGCGACCAAAAATGGGGGTTAAAAAAGAAAAATTGATCCGTTAGTTTTATATATACCTTTTTGGTGGGTTAATTGAGAAGCTTATGCTTTGTATCAAGTAGCTCTTTGTTTGTAAGAAAGAGAGAGATGGAAGGGGAAAAACTCGTGCAGAGGAATGTAGAGAGAAAAAGAAAGCATGTTTTAGAGAGAGAGAGAGGGGTTTTATTTTATTTTTTATTTTTCTTCTACTACTGTTATACTACCATATAACAAAAGGGTGAAAACTACCCTGTAGATGGAAGAAGGAGAATTCCTACCATCCAAGGGCAAAAATTAAATATTTTTCTAGGTTAAAAGCTTCAAATTGAGATGGAAGAAGGAGAATCCCTGCCACCCAAGGGCAAAATCAAAGATTTTTCTAGGTTAAAAGCTTCAAATTGAGATGGGTTTGATTGTGCAAGAAGGAGGTCTTCAATTCCATAAAATTGAGCTTCATAAATTAGGTCTTGAAGATCAAAGGCCTTGGCTTTAGATGAAAGATGAGCAATTCTTAGGAGAGATAAAAAAGATTGAGAACAATTCTAGGTCTCTGTCAATAAATGGAATATATTGAAGAAAATAGAGAGAGGAAAATTAAAGAGGAATGGTAGTGGTGAAGAAAGAGGAAAAGCGGAGAGAAAAGGACAAAGAAAACTGAATTGACCCAATTGTCCCTAAAAAAGTCACACGTGTGCAACTTCTTGTCAAAAGTGAACGATAAAATGTCCGGAAAGTACAACTTAACACGAAAAATGAAAGTTTAGGGTACAAGTACACACCTTTTAAAGTTGAGGTGTGACAGGTGTCTAACATGTAAAGTTTGGGGTGCAAATAATACTTTATTAAAAAAAATAAATTGGGTTTGTGGTTTAGACTTTGAAGTTCATAAATGGGTGCATACCCAATTCCAAATTCACCTCAGAAATGGAACCCCATTTTATACAAATTTGTGTCTTTTCGTTATAATCTCAATTTTCGATTTGTAAATTTGATTTTGAATTCTTTTTGGTTTGTTGTTGAAACTTTTAATTTAGGTTTGGTGGTATTCAACTTTCAAGAAACTTTGATTTGGGTTTGGATTATGAAATTTTTGAGTTTCATGATGGCAGATTGTTGGATATTTTCAAAATATGTTGTTATATAATTAATATATTATATTGTTTTAATAACTAACATATACATTGTTTCAATGGTTGAGGTGTAATTACTAGTTTGAATAGGTGTAATGTTGAACTGGTGCAATGGTTCAACTTAGGTCACTAGTTTGAACCGGTGTGCTTGCTAGTTTGAACTGGTGCAACATTGAATCATTGCCATGGTTCGATTAGGGTCACAAATTTGAACTGGTGTGATTGCTAGTTTGAATGGGTACTGTAACATTGAACCCGTGCACTGGTTCGATTTGGGTCACAAGTTTGAACCGATGTGACCGTTAAAAAAGGTGTGTTGGTTCTATCATTTCAAATTGAAAAGGTGCCTTTTCAAATGGGTGTTTGGAATCCTATAAATAGATTAGAAAACTCTCATTTGGGAGAAAAAATTCATTCACAAGAAATGAATGCATAATTCTTTTAAAAGAATTTTGGTGTTATATTTTCTTCTCTCTTAAATTATAGTTTTGAATTAAATAATATCTCGCACATATTATTTAATACAGATTAATTTTTGGGTCTACCTTATCTTAGGAGACGGATTAGCTATAACCCTGTGCAGTTTATATAAGGGACGAATATTGTCTTAAGAAAAGGATGGTCAACCATTCGATTCAGACGGTACTATTATTATTTTTCAGAATTTCGGCAATGTCTTACGACGAAAGTTCCGACAATCTTAAGACAGTATTCTATGAAGGACATTCTGAAAAATGATTTTTTGTCTGAATATGGAAGGGTGACGATGCTCCATCAAAGAATCATATTTTCATATAATTACAATTGCGAAAATTATTATTATCTAGGAGGAAGTTTCCCAATCAAATAAATTTCAAAGAAGGAAATGTGAAATCGCTGTGAGTGAATTAATTTATTTTTGGCATGATAGTATAAATATTTATTATTTAATAATACTATATGTGGCTAAAAATGCATATTTATTTTCTTCCAAGTATAATATATGTGATTATATTATTTAGGAGGAAAATAAAGTAATACATATTGATTATTATATGTGGGAGTTTGAGTTCATAATTTAATAAAGTATTGAAAATATAGTATATGCCTGTTAATTTACTCTTGAAATTGTTGCATATGAATAATTTACATATATGTATATTTTAGATTAATCATACCATGAAATTTTGTACTGGGTTATGAGCTTTAAAATTATGAATATTAAATTTTGCACACATATATAGTATTTGGTATGACGTTTAAGTATAAATAATTTTTACTATGGTTAATAACCATATGTTATGATCATGGACTATGGTCAATTTCGAGTTTATCAAGGCAATAAAAGATTTTCTCAAAAGGAAAAATGCGATAATGCCTAGTTTTAGATTAGTGTTTTAAATTGTACCAAGTACGGATTAATGCGCATGGTTCACTTTCAAAGTGAGTTATGGTTCAAAGTGTTGTAATGTAAGATATATATGGGACATCATATATAAACTTATTTATATATAGATTAAGCATTATCTTTGTATTAAAGATAATATGGTTTATAACTATATGTTAGGACCGGTTAGTTTGTGAAGTTGTTGTCAACATATCTCGGCTTGAGATAGTGATATGTAAATGAACAATTGTACACATGATTTATGACATTTAATTATGTTGAGTCAATGTAAATTTGACCAAGTCCTTGCACTAAGGGCCCTAGGCAAGGAGGATGAATTATGTGTACGTTAAATTAATTTTTAGAGATACTATATAAAATTCAATAATGAAGTTTAAATTTTATCATTTTCTGATAATGGAAGTGATTGACTTAAGTACCTGGAATTAGAGATATTTATATGACATTAGTTAATTGATAGTTATGATAATGCGGTGACTTTTTAAGAAAGTCAAGGCATATCGGTATAAGATATGACTATGTGAATGAGCGCTCGATAGTAATAAAGTAATATAGTCATTATTTTTGTTAAAACCAAACTAATTTGGTGGATTCAGGTTAAAAAAGTCCTAGGCAGGGATTGTTATGGAGTAATTCCATGGAGATGAATTTAAAGCCTTTGAATGAGATGTAACCTATAAGTGGAACCCAACTAAATACTAGAGTGACATTTAGTATATTAGTTCAATAGAAAAATATTTATAGAGATAACTAGTTATACACTAGATGTGATAACCTTTATTAAATATTGAAAGATTTAGTATATTAGTTCAATGGAAAAATACTTATAGAGATAACTACTTATATGAAAATATTGAAAGATTTAATAAGGGTTATAGATTAAAACCTAGTTTTGTAAGAAGAATGGTGTTAATAGATGGATTAAATTTTTTATTTTATCTATGTGTTAAGAAGAACCGTGTAATTTAAAGTCTTAGTTACATGAACTCATTTAATTATAAAATTAAATGAGATTGAAAGAAAAAAAAAAAAAAAAAGCTATTCGATTTAATTTATTTAATTAATTACATGAAATATAAGTAAAAATTATGTTAATAAGTAACTAACTTAAACGGGGGTCTTAAAAGACTAAACTGAAGGCTTTAATTAGTTAAGTAGCCAACTTAATTAATATGTTATGGAATATATTTACTAATTATTGTAATTAAGGAACCAAGATATTAATTATCAAGGGTTGTGTAAGATATGCGTGAAAATTTAAATGAAAGTCAAGTTAATGAAAATAACCAAGTTTTTAATAAGTTTTGTATTTGAAATGTATAGAAGCCCAACCTAGATTTGGAAAGGGGTCCAAGTTAACTAAATTAACTAAGCCCAGTGATTTAATTAAAGTCAAGCTCAAACATTTGGAATGGGTTTGGAAAAGTTGGTGTAAATAGTTCTTACTGCTAAAAAGTTAGCAAATGTCATTAATATGCACGTAATTGCAAATGTTGCAGATAATGCATCTAAGGAAGATATTGCTACTTATGAAGTGGCAAGACGATGCAACTGTGGCTCAATGCATCATCCTCGCATCTATAAGTATCGAGTTACAGCATCAATACGAGAAAATAGATGCACATACTATAATGTTACACCTTCATGAGTTATATGGTGAGTAAAGTAAGTCAACTAGATATAAGATATCTAAGAAGCTCTTCCGATCTATAATGATCAATGACATTACAGTACATACACATGTCCTAAAGATGATCAATTCGATCGATTAATTGGGACAACTGGGTTTTTGTCATGGATGGAGTGTTGAATCAAGATTTGATTTTGGAGTCACTCACTAACTCCTTTTCACAATTTGTTGTAAACTTCAACATTAATAAGCTAGATGTCAGTTTACCTGATTTACTTAACATGTTGAAGACTGTTGAGAGTCACTTTCCTTCTAAGAAATACCAAGTCTTACTGGTAGATGAATCTTCTGAGCGGGGGAAGAAGGCCAAAGGCATTTATGAGGAGTTAGAAAAAGATAGAAGGCGAAAGAAAGGCACTAAACAAATGACATAAATAAAAATAATTTTGAGGGCAAAGGAGTTTACTTTCATTGCTATAAACTGGGACACTGGAAGAGGAATAACAAAGAGTATCTTGTAGTGGTTAAGTAAAAGAAGTTTGGTGAAGCTTCTACTATAGATATAGATTTGTTCATAATGAAATAGAACTTTCTATAAGTCAAGTTTTAAGTGGGTATTAGATACCGGCTAGTGGTCTCACATATGTAAGTCATTGCAGAGACTAAGCAGAAGTAGAAAGCTAAACAAAGGACAAGTAATCATGTGTGTGGGGAATGGAACAGAGGTTGCTACATTAGCCATAGGAACTTATAATTTAGCATTACCTACAGGCAAGTCTATTAAGTTAGTAAGTTATTACTATGTTTCAGTTCTTATAAGAAATATTATTTCTGTTCCACATATTAATAAAGAAGGTTTTGGCATTATAATAAAGAACAATAGTTATTCTATTTATAATGATAATATTTTTTTTCGATCTGGTTGATTACTTGATGGACATACTTTATATAACAATTTATATGAAAAACTGTTTCTAACTGAACAAATTAAACAAAAGAGATTATGTGAATCAAACATTCATATTGTACTGTAAACTCGGTCATATTAATGAAACAAGACTAAACAAGTTGTATAAAGTTGGGTTTTAGAGCCTTTTGATTATGAATCATATACAATTTATGAATTTTGTATCATTGGTAACATAACTAAATCTCTATTTAGTTGACATGGAGAGTGAGTTGTAGAGTTGTTAGAGATGGTACACACAGTTGTGTGTGGGACATATGATAACACATGTAAAGTAGAGGAAATTCATTCATTACTTTCACTGACGATTCTAGATTTCGATATATGTATTCGATGAAATACAAATCCAAATTGTTTGAAGGGTTCAAAGAATTCAAAAGTGAATTAGGGAAACAAATGACTAAAAGTATTAAAGTTATTTAATAAGATCGAGAAGTAAATACTTAAGCAGTGAGTTTTTAGATCATCTTAGAGAATGATATTCTTTCACAGTGGACATAGTGATAATCCATAATGAGTTTTACCAATATTTCAGTATCCTTCTAGGTTTATGCCCTAGAAATGATAGCATATCTACTAAACAAAGTACCTTCAAAATCCTTCCCTAAGACCCATATGAGTTATGGATAGGGAAAAAATTAAGTCTTAAGCATGTTAAGATTTGAGGTTGTCCAACTTATGTTAATAGGATTGAAATGATACGTTTGGGACAAGATCTGACAAGTGTAAATTTGTGGGATATCCTAAAAAATGTTTAGGATATTACTTTTATAATCATACTGATTAAAAGATGTTTGATGAAACACACTGCCTTCTAGGAAAAAGGAGTTTATCCTTAAAAGGATCAGTGAGAGTAAGATAGATATTGAAGAAGTTCAAGAACCACAAAACACTACAGATCAAATGAAGGAACCTGCACACGTAGATAAATCTATTGTACCACAATTGAGTCATAAATCTGGAATAGTACCAAAGATACTTAAAAATGTATGGATTCATCATAGATGATGATGAGGTACGTATCATGGTGGATGATGATCCAGTTACTTACGAAGAGGTATGAGTAGTAAAGACTCTAGAGAAATGGAAGAAGACCATAAAATCCAAAATGAATATTTTAGAAAGACTAAAGCAGATAGTAATATGGAGACCTATAAGACATGATTAGTGGCAAAAAGTTTTCAAACAAAGTCAATAAGTTAACTATGATGAATTTTTTTACTAGTGGTAATGTTTAAGTCCATTCGGGTTTTATTTGCAGTTTTAGCTGAATATACGAGATCTGGCAAATGGACGTAAAGATGCCCTTCCTTAATAGAGGATGTATATGTGATACAACTAGATGGATTTGTCTCCAAATGGATGTAAAGATGCCCTTCCTCAACGAGACTCGATTTATCAGACTAACCAAAAAAATAACAAATCCGTTTTAGGTTATGTGATTACCTTGAATGGTGGTACAGTTAGTTGAAAAAGTTTCAAACAGCCAAAAGTTATTGATTTAGTGACAAAAGTATATTATATAGCTATAAGTGAAGCTGCAAATGTGATTGTTTGGATGAACAAGTTCATTTCAAAACTTGAATGGTTTTTAGCATTAAAGGAGTTTAATTCACTAAGGAACCTATGTCTCATCTGAAATTCAAATATATGTTGCAGCACTTTCATATGATTAGAGGAATCATTGAAAGAGGGGATGACACCATAGAGATGGTAGACTCTCAGAACAGCAATACAAATCCATTAACTAAAGTATTTTCTCAGCAATTCAAACGATCGTCACTTAAAGAAAAGGGTATGAGATACCAATGGCGATTGGCTTTAGTGCAAATGGAGATTGAAAGTAATATGCCCTCAAACCAATCACATTTGATGTGACAAGCTTATACTTTGTAATCTTATTCGTTTATTAATAAAAGTTTTATTTAAAGGTATTTCTTTATTCATGGTTAATTGGCTGAATTAATTAAATGGTTAAACCCATATCTTTGAGTAATGCTTTTAGAATCATAATGTTAATTATGCTAGTGAGATCTAAATTCAATATTTCTCAAAACTAAAATGCTCTGAATCGTGGGATAACTAAAATAGGGATTAATGAATCCGAAAAGATTCGCACATACTATGCTTGCTCTTATAAAGATGATTATTGATCTCATAATCATTTGTATATAGACACTAAAGCAAGTATGTAGGTGCTTATTAGAGAATACGTTCATTGAATGTGACTCACTTAAGGAACACCTAATAGAGTTCTACTTGCTTGTCGATTAATAGGAGTTCCTTTTGTGATAGTAGTACATGTGATCCTTGGACTTGAGATCATCATAGTACCTAGTGTATGATGAGTTATACTCTGGCATAGTCTTTAAGGCTTGTTGGTGTATCAAATAGTATGATCGGGCATAATAAGTTATAAATGGTGTAGACACCCAAATTTTGCACTTCTCTACTAACCCTGTCAGGAGGGCAAAATCGTCACTTGACCCGACACGCAAAAAGGAAGGTGGACCCCAACACGAAGCCACCCCAACAACTTACGGTCAAAGCCGCCACAGCAAACGACGAGCATCAGGCAAGGCAAACGACTGATCCAGAAGAACCTGGTTGGATCACCAAAGACGACTAATGGCCACTACGCTTACAACATTCATTTAGGCACACACACGCGCGCGCACACACACACACATGTTTTAAGATTTAAAAGGATAGGAAAAATATCGAGATTGCGGTAACCGTGTTTCACGAAAGTCGGGGGGTGCCTAACACCTTCCCCTCGCTTAAGCAAGCCCCCGAGCTCTATGAATCTCGGTTTGCGGACCAATTGAATCGGAGTCACATATGAGCCATTACGATTACGAAAACAAAATTCGGATGAGTTGGTACATCCATTTCAACAATACCAACTGGCGACTCTGGTCAATTGGCTCATAAAAAATCGACATTTCAAAAACCCGTCGACATTAAGCCGACCCTTTTCAAAAGTCACATCTTAATCTAAAAGGCTAAAATTGGAAAGGGCATCTTTAATAATTAAAAAACGAAACGACCGAAAATCCCGGTGTCGACAAATGGAGATAGGTGAATGATCAACAAATGATTTACCACTTTCGGTAAAGGGAGAGAATGTCCTAGTAATTCTATAAATGACAACTCAAAAATTCTTGGTCAATGGGAATGAAAATTAGAAAGGAGTTTTTAATTTATATTAGAGTTATGCATTTGAAAATTGAAATGCATATGATGAAATAAAATAAGACTTGATAGTAATTTCATGTCTTATATTTGATTATAATATTGTATGGTAGAATGATTGAATTATACAGTAACTATTCACGGAATAGGTTCTTTGTGATCAAATGTTAAAATTCATATTATCTGGAAAGTCGTTGATCGCTAAGAGAGTTTAACCTTATTGTGGAATAAATATTATTTTTTTAAATGAATTAAATAGTTCTAATTTATTTATTCTACAACCGGTTTAATATGGTGAATTTAAAGGGTCACACCGCAAAAGAGTAATATTAATTTTAGAAGTTGATGGTATAATGGTAATAATAAATTAAGTGTTATTTAATTTATACTATAGTGATAGAATAAATTAAAAAAAACTTAATATTTATAATTTAGTATTTTAGAAATATTAATTATAAATTAATAAGAGGAGTCTTATTATTATTATTATTATTATTATTATTATTATTATTATTATTATTATTATTATTATTATTATTATTATTATTATTATTATTATTATTATTATTATTATTATTATTATTTTTATTATTATTATTATTATTATTATTATTATTATTATTATTATTATTATTATTATTATTATTATTATTATTATTATTATTATTATTATTATTATTATTATTATTATTATTATTATTATTGTTATTATTATTATTATTTAGTTTCTAAATGGTTTAGAAATTAATTAATAAATAGTAGTATTATTATAAATAATTAAGTTCCTAAATGATTTCGAAATTGTAATTATTATAATAATTAATTTAGTTCCTAAATGTTTAGGAATTAATTAATAAGAAGTACTCTCATAATAAATAATTAAGTTCCTAAATGGTTTAGAAATTGTAATTATTATATTAAATTAATTTAGTTCATAATTAGATTAGAAGTTAAATTAAAACTCTAATCCTAAAGAGTTTTGGAGGGTTGACCAAATCTATAAATAAGAGGAGTCTTATTATGGATTGGGATTATACACTCTTTCACAAGTATTTGGAGATTACTTCATTATTCTTTACATCTAAGAGTTAGAGAGAGAGAGAGAGAGAGAGAGAGAGAGAGAATTAGGGCTAGCCACTCATGGTTTGAAGAAACCAAAAATTTACTTCTTTAATTAATAGATCTCTTGGTGGATCACCTTTAGAGACTAAACACTTGGGTAGCTAACGTTGATCTAACGATTTTAATCGGTGAATTTGAAGAAGAGTGTAAATGATTAAAGGGATGTGAACTCGTAGCTTTTCAAGGGTTGAATCTACAAAGGCATAATATCTTATCATTCTTTAATTAATAATGTTCGCATAAAAAAGATCCTGGTTGTTGGTTTGTAAATTTTTTTAACTATGATTTATTCCTGCTTCCATTGTACTATTACAATTTGATTGTTAGTATGCCATATTTTTTCAAACCAACAAAACAAACTATCAAATGTTCAAAGTGGAAATGTGAATGATAAGTTATTAACGTGAAAAATAATTGAAGAGGGATATAAAAATGATATGACACTATATAATATTCTATATGTGATTAAGTTTTTAACATTAATGATACATGCTTAAAAACAAATAAGGAGGTACCAATACCATTTTTGTGATAAACAGAAATGTCGAGAGAAGGACCTTAAGCTAAAGGAACACATCAAATAATAGAAGTTAAAAATAGGGAGTTGGATTAGAATATTTTATTGCAACTGATGAATGTAATAGTGAAAGTTTTTGAAGCAGTGATCACTGAGTTTATTCAAAGTCGAGTGGGAATTAATAATCAAGAAAGAGAAGTCACTCCAATCACGAAAAAAGAAATTCATGCTTTAAAGAAGGCGAAGAACCGTCGAACAGAAAGAAGTAGTAGAGAGAGCAATAAAAATCTTAAAAGGGAGTGGAATAAGGATGATAGAAGTGGAGAAAAGTCAAAGAAGAAAAAGATAGAGGCATGTGTGAGTTGTGGAAAGAATCACTTAGGGGTGTGTTTAAAAGGGAAAGGAAGATGCTATAATTATGAACGTGAATTGCTTATCTCACCTAATTAGCCTAACCCAAGGCATAAGGTGAAAGGATATTACAGGTGTGGGGCACCAGACCATTTAGTAAAGAATTTCCCCAAGAAGAGGACATATGTTGAAAGGGAAAGTAAAGTTTTGAGCCAATATCAATAGGAAAAGAAGAGTAAGAAGGGTGAATGAGGTAATCTAGAGGGGAATGGTAGAGAAGGAAATGCATATAACAGGAAGTGAAGTAACGTCAGTAATGTGGGAGGTAAGCAAGGGTATTCGAAAGGGTAATGGGGAGTTTGTGGAAATTATGGGAAGAACTATACAAGGGAGTGCCTGCGGGAAAGAACATATATTACGACTCTGGGGAAGAGGAACACATCTCCCCCAATTGCTCAAATCAAAAGAAGAGAAAGAGGTGTTTTGCATGTGGATCAACGAATGATCAAATCAAGGATTGTCTAAAGAAGGCAGCTGGATAACAAAGCAGAAACAAGGGAGGCAACAATAATAAGAAGCTGGCAACCATAAAACCAATACAACCGGACCAACCAACTGCTCAAACCATCAATATGACTTTGCAGGAGTCAACAACATTAGAGGACGCAGTGTCAGGTAATATTCGAATCAATAATGATTATGTATTATTCGATTTGGGGTTATACATACCCCTTGTATATAACAAATTTGCTAGACGATTAAATCTACCTCGAAAAGAATTAAAAATCCCTATGAATATAGAAGTTGCAGATAAGGAAGTAATTTTCGTAGAGTGCGTATATAAAATTGTTATATCGATATAGAATAAAATAGTTTAATCAACATCATAAAAGAGATAACAATAATGCTGGAAATAAATAAGAAAATAGCACGTTACTATGTAATGACAATTATTGATTCAGTAAAGTGAATTACTGTGCATATGCTACTGTGACAATTATCAGCTTAATAATATAAATTATTATGCATGTGACAATTATTGGTTCAATAAAGTCAATATAGTACAATAGCCACTTTATCAATTCAATAATATGAAACACTGTGCAATACCGTGTGCTACTGTGCAATACCGTGTGCTACTGTGCAATATTGTGTGTTACTATATAATACCGTATGTTACTATTCTTTTATCACCAGGTATTTTAACAATTAAAAGTGATAGTACCGTACCGTTGACTATATTTATTTAGAAAGGTTACGTATGTCGCCTTCTATATCCAACAATAATTCATTGTGGGGGTCCACCAATATTTGGTTATTTCGGCGTCGTCATACGAATCGAATATTCCCCGACAGAACCAATATTCCCCGATAAAATGAATATTCTCCGCCAAGATAAAATTTGTACAAACATTTATTAATTTTTACTTTTGTCAATTTAATCATTTACCGTTTTCAAAAGAAAATATATAAAGAAAATTAAATTTGTATTTCATAAAAGTCGAGGTCTTACCTCATTTTTGCATTGATGAACGCACTAGTAGCGTTCATGGATTTAATGAATAGGGTGTTTAAGCCATATTTGGACAAGATTGTAGTGGTTTTATTAATGATATCTTACATTACTCCAAGATTCATGAGGAACCCGCAGAACACTTAAGATTGGTGTTAAAAACACTGAGGGAAAAGTTGTATGCAAAAATTTTAAAATGTTAATTCTAGACAGAGAGAGAGTATAATTTTTAGGACATGTGGATCCGACTAAGGTGGAAGCCATGATCAATTAGGAACAATCGAAGTCTCCGACAGAGGTGCGAAATTTTTTAGAATTAGCAAGGTATTATAGGAAATTCATTCAAGATTTTTCTAAGTTAGTGGCCCGTTAACTTATTTAACAAGGAAGGCAGTAAAGTTTGTTTGGATTGATAAATGTGAAGAAAGACTTCAAGAACTAAAGAAGAAATTAAGAGAGGCAACCGTATTGTTTGAAAGTAGTATGCCCTCAAGTCAATCACATTTGATGTGATATACATATACTTTGTAATCTTATTCGATTTATTAATAAAAGTATCAAGGCATTTCTTTATTCATGATTAATTGGCTAAATTAATTATATGAATAAACCCATTGTTTTGAACAATACTGTTAGAATCATAATGTTGATTATGCTAATGAGATCTAAATTCAAGATAACTCAAAACTAACATGTTCCTAATCGTGGAATCACTAAAATGGGGATTAGTGAATTCAGATAGATTAGTACATACTATGTTTGCTCTTATGAAGAGGATGATTGATCTCATAATCATTTATGTAGAGACACTAAAGCAAGTATGTAGATGTTTATTAGAGAATAAGTTCACTGAACGTTACTCACTCAAGGAACACTTAACAGAGTTTTACTTGCCTAACAATAGGAGTTTCTTTTGTGATAGTAGTACAAGTGATCATTGGACTTAGGATCGTCATAGCACTTTGTGTATGATGAGTGATACTTTGATATATTCCTTAAGACTTTTAGGGTATATCAAAAGGTATGATCGGGTATAATAAGTTATACATGTAGGTAAGTGAAGGGCTAACAAATGATCTACCATTTCCAGTAAAGGGAGAGAATCTCCAATGAAATTTAATAAATGACAACTCAATAATCCTTGGCCAAAGTGGAATGAAAATTAGAAAGAAATTTCTAATTTACATTAGAGTTGTACATTTGATAATTGAAATACATATGATCAAATAAAATAAGACTTAATAGAAATTACATATCTTATATTTGATTGGGACATTGTGTGATAGAATGATTGAATTGTACGATAACTATTCACTGAGAAGTTCTTTAATGATCAAATGTTGAAATCTATATTATCTACAAAGTCGTTGATCGCTAAGGGGGTTTACACCTATTGTGGAATAAATATTATTTATTAAATAAATTAAATAATTTAATTCATTCATATAAATAAAATTAGAATGGTTCTAATTAATTTATTTTACAATCAGTTTAATATGGAGAACCTAAAGAATCACACTGCAAATGAGTAATATTTATTTTAGAAGTGGATGACATAGTCATAATAATAAATTAAGAATATTTAATTTATACTATGATGATAGAATAATTTAAAAAGTTTTATATTTATAATTTAGTATTTTGAAAATATTAATTATAAATTAATAAGAGACTTATTATTATTATTACTATTATTATTTTTTTTACTACTACTATTATTATTATTTAGTTCCTAAATTGTTTAGGAATTAATTAATGAATAGTAGTAGTATTATAAATAATTAAGTTCCTAAATGATTTAGAAATTATAATTATAATAATTAATTATGTTACAAAATGGTTTAGTAATTAATTAATACAAAGTACTCTCATTATTAAATAATTAAGTTCTTAAATGTTTTAGAATTTTAATTAATTAATTTAGTTTCTAATTAGATTAGAAATTAAATTAAAACCATCATCCTAAATAGTTTAGGAGGGTTGTATATATCTATAAATAAGATTAGTCTTATTATGGATTGAGGTAACACATTCTTTCATAAGAATTGAGAGAGAGCCTTCATAATTCTCTACGTCTAAGGAGTTAGAGAGAGAGAATTATGGTTAGCACCCACGGTTTGGAGAAACCAAAATCGACTTCTTTAATTTATAGATCTCATGGTGGATCACCTCTAGAGGCTTCACAATTGGGGAGCTAACATTGATTTGTGGAATCTAATCAGTGAATTTGAAGAAGGACGCGAAAAATTAAAGGGAGATAAACTCGTACTTATGGAAGCATGGTTTTACAAAGGTATAAATCTTTTATCATTCCTCAATTAATAATTATCTCATAAGAATGATTCTAGTTATTGGTTTGTAAAAATTTTAAGATTTGATTTTGTTCGCTTCCGTTGTGTTATTATAATTAGATTGTATACATGCCATAATTTTACAAACCAATAGTGGCATCAAGAGCCAAAATTATGCGAATTATTAACTGTTTTTGATTCCGTTTATGTTAGGGTATGTGTTTAGAACAACTTATTGGGCATATTTTATTGCGTAAAATCCTTGGTTTTGAAAACAATTATCAAAAATCGTGTTTTGATGAAAAAAAAATTGGACTGAAATTGCAAAATCACGAACTACTACTACTACAGTACTGACGTATCGCGTTGAGGTACGGTCTTAATGTGTTAAGATTGCATCAGGGTACAATTCTGTTGGCCAAGTCCGTTGACCTGGATTGCTCCAGGGCGCGGAGTGTAGTACAAACATCGAGCCAGGGCTCAATGCCATTATAAACAGTACGTATCAACTGGATCGAGTCGGGGTGCAATGTTTGGTCTGTGGGATTGAGCCGGGGTGCGGTCTTGCGCCGGGGCTCAGTGTTTGTTCTTCAACACTGCGCCGGGGCGCAGTCCAGCAGTTTTGAATTTTGATTTTTTTTTCAACATTTTTGCTAAGAAATATTTTGGATAATTTTATAATTAAAATAAAAGATTTATTTTAAACTTGAAATTGGATTTCATGCAAATTTAAATTGCCCATCAAATGATACCGATATATATATATATATATATATATATATATATATATATATATATATAATGATTTATTTAATTCATTAGATGAATATTATTTATTGATATATATGTTGGTATATATGATAATAAATGGGATTGACTATGGACTATTAACCAATATGATTGAATTTATTTTATGTGGATGCATTGAATGAATGAGTTTTAATAAATGGGGTCAGCGTATCTCGTCTTTATCTAATTTTCTATTGTAAATTCTATCTATCTCCAATGTACTTCTCCTTGACTACTGATCACGGTTTCTATTTAATGTAAATGGTTTGTAATAAGATTAGTTATAATTACTTTGAATAATTAGAGTCAATAAGGCCTGGAAACCCGTTTTTATTGGAGCCCAGGTTAAATGTAATAGTTACATTTATGTATTTATTCTTGCACCCTAGGTTTAACCATTTGGTTTATTTGCTGGCTCGAATACACCAAACTAGAATAAAAGTTCATAATCAATCCAAGTAGAATATATATATATATATATATATATATATATATCACATGAGAGATAACAATAGATATAGCAGAAAGGTCACAGGCCCGGAGAACAGGGGGTGAATTACTCGCAATTCATAGCAAAAAGGCGTTACTGGGAAGGGGACCTCACAGTTGAATAATTATAGATTATAAACATAAACCGACCATATAGGTGGTAGAGATGCAGATGCAAATGAAGGGAATAGGGGAAGGGACCTTCAGTTGTAATAAGAGAAAAGATTACTCAAATTTGCTTGATTTTATTGAAAATTTTTGCAGACTTACAATAAAGAGTACAAGAGAGGGAGAGAGAATTGTAACTTACAGAAAATCCAGTATGTCTCAACTATGAGACATCGATTGCCTTAAATACAAATGACTAAGGACTCGAAATGAAATTCAAACTCAAATGAAATTCAAATTTTTACTATTACAAACACTTTTACTATTACAGACACGTTTATAGACACTTTTAACTATTGATGAATAGTAAACTTTAATAAAAGCTGCCATATGATGCCAAAAAGAAGATTTTTTTGGCAAAAGTAAGAAAAGCAATGAATCTGACTAAGTGGTAGAGGCCTCGAAGACTGGTCAGGCAAATGGGTCCTGCGCATCTTGGAGGGAAATGGTACTGTATGGATTTTTACTTGAGGTTGCTGACTCACGAGAGGAAACAGAAGAGCTTTCTTCATCAATGTCTTGTCTGATGGAAGAAACTCTTTGATTAATAGCATTAGTAAGTAACTTTAAATCTGCAATGGAGCAAATGTAAATATCTCGAAGATTAATAGAACCTGTTGGGCTTGACTTTTCTTGTTTAATTCTTGCAGTTCCAAAAGTAGAGGCTAGAACTGGTTTAACTGGAGTTAATGGGAATTCGGTTTAAACTTGTTTGACAATCCTGTTGACATCAAACTTATTCCACCATTTAACAAACAAAATTCTAGTGACTACAGGGAGTTGACTGGAGGGAGGAAGGTTATACTGCCATTTTAATATCCAAGGAATTTTTTATTTACTAATGAAATGGAGCAATATTGGGATACCTTCATATTTTTGGTTGAATGGGGACGTATTACTAAAATGATTAACTTGGGCAAGAAGGAGTTCTGGAAGAATAGAACTCATAGGACCATATTTGGACCACCAAATGGTGAACCAGAGGGGGATTTGACTTTTAAATTTATGGTCAAATTGGAGGAACTATGAGTGACTAAAGGATGAGTTCAGGTACAAAAAGATCTTGTGTCAGGCTTCCATTTAATCATAATAATTGAAATATGCATCATCTTTGCAAAGTAAAGGGTTACTCGGGTTAGTAAGAGATCTCAAATCAGAGGGATGGTTACCCCAACTTGGAATGATCTGTTTAATATATAATGAATGATAGATGATCTTGGTACTATCATTTCTATCATAAATGGGTTTAATGGCTATTGACTCTGTTTGAATAAGAAGGTCTTTATAAAATGACAGTAACTTGTATGGAGCATTATATATATATATATATATATATATATATATATATATATATATATATATATATATATATGTGTGTGTGTGTGTGTGTGTGTGTGTGTGTGTGTGTGTGCATGAGTGCTAAATAAGATCAGACAATTAATAATAAACCACTCAATTTAAAATATAGTAAGTTGTAATGTTCAAAGAAAAATTTGGAATATCGAGCGTTGCCTTCTAGCATGATAAAACGATAGGGCATCAAATAATCAATATACGTTTGTTGTGAACACACAAGGCTTATATCGATTATTTGAGATGTTGTTTTATCATATTTGATGCTTAAAATGAATTGAACATTACGTTTTTGTTGTGCACACATAAGAACAATATTTTTCTCTTTACTATATGGAAGTGTTAGGTCGAACTTAATTTAGATAATTTTGATTCGGATGTGCACACACTTGATCTTAATAATCTAATAGGCAAAATAAAAAGGAGTTACATGTTGATGTAATTTACAAGCAGTTGTCTACCTATTGAATAAACTATAGTTTGTTGTGTACACACAGGGCTATACTTATGTCTATAGGATCATTTTCTCACTAGTGAATTTTTAACTAGATTTGCCGAACTATATAAGGAGGGTAATATAGTTTGATAAAAATAGTGGGAGACACCATTTTAAATAAAGACCTAATTAACTTGGTGATTAATAAAATGAATGCATGTTAATGTTGTTATTAATTCACTTAAATAATATTGCTGTCTTTAATTCACTAACACTGCATAACAATTAGATGCTAATAATTTAATCGAACTGAATTGTTTGAATTGGTTAAAGAAATTTTAGAATAGTTCTCAATGCTGAAAAGTTAGCAAATACATTGGTTGTGCACACACAAGGCTTATATCGATTATTTGAGATATTGTTTTATCACATTTGATGCTTATAAGGAATTGAACGTTATTGTTTTGTTGTACACATATAAGGACAATATTTTTCTCTTTACTATATAGAAGTGCTAGGTCGGACTTAACTTAGATAATTTTGATTCAGATGTGCACACACTTGATCTTAATAATCTAAGAGGCAAAATAAAAAAGAGTTACATGTTGATATAATTGACAAGGAGTTGTCTACCTATTGAATAAACTATAATTTATTGTGCACACACAAGGCTATTCTTATGTTGATAGGATCATTTTCTCACTAGCAGATCTTTAACTAGATTTGTCAAACTATATAAGGAGGGTAATATAGTTTGATGAAAATAGTGGGAGACACCATTTTAAATAAAGACCTAATTAACTTGGTGATTAATAAAATGAATGCATGTTAATGTTGTTATTAATTCACTTAAAGAATATTGTTATTTTTAATTCACTAACATTGTATAGCAATTAGATGCTAATAATTTAATCGAACCGAATTGTTCAAATTGGTTAAAGAAATTTTAGAATAGTTCTCAATGTTGAAAAGCTAGCAAATATCTTTATTTTTCCTATCCCTACAAACGTTGCAGCCTAAGCTTCTGAGGAAGAGATTGCTACTTTAAGAAGTGGCAAGATGATGTAACTATGGCTCAATGCATCATGCACGCATCCATAAGTATCGAATTACAACGTTAACATGAGAAAATGGATGCACCTACTATATTGCTTCACATTGAGTAATTATATGGTGAACAAAGTAGGTCAACTAGATGTAAGATACCTAAGTAGCTCATCCCATCTGTAATGACCAATGACAGTATAGTACAGACACATGTCCTAAAGATGATCAATTTGATTAATCAATTGGGACGACTAAGTTTTATCATGGATGGAGAGCTGAGTTAAGATTTGATCTTGCAGTCACTCACTAACTCCAATTCACAATTTGTTGTGAACTTCAGCATTAATAAGCTAGACGTCAGTTAATTAATTTGCTTAATATGTTGAAAACTGTTGAGAGTCACTATCCTTCCAAGAAAGTCTGTTGCGATGGATAAAGATGCAAACATTTATTACAAGGTTCTTCCATTCCAAAGACCATCTTATTATTAATACCGTGAATCTTGAATATGTAAAGTTATAGAATATTTAAATCTTGTGGTAAAAAGTTAACCGGTATATATAGTGTTATCCATGTATATTAATGAACTACAAATTAATACTTGTAAAAATGATGAGATCAAAACTAAGTTAAAATTCAGGGACAAAGTTAAGAAAATTTTAATGTATAGTCTAAAATAGACTAATTTAACTAATTAATATGATTATAAGATCATTGGTTAAGTTGATAAATGTATGGAATTTAACGCACAAAGTCCGTCGTAGCTAGTGCGGGGATTTTGGTGGCTTTACAGTTAGTATCAAAGCTGTGGATTGTAGTTCTAAGTTAACGAGTATCTTAGGATATAATCTGATGGATTAAGAGTAAATGAACTTGTGAAGAATCTATAGTTAATTAAAAGATATGCATAGACCTTATTAAATCTTAAATATATAAAAGTATTATGTGAAAGAAATATACT
This sequence comes from Hedera helix, assembly GCA_947179155.2. Taxonomy (NCBI): domain Eukaryota; kingdom Viridiplantae; phylum Streptophyta; class Magnoliopsida; order Apiales; family Araliaceae; genus Hedera; species Hedera helix. The sequence goes on along the minus strand of OX359272.1, from coordinate 17,045,235 downwards.
GAATAAAGATAAACTTTTTACGAGAATATCTGGAGATAAATAGACTCATAAAAAGTTCTCAAAATAATCTTAATTGTTATGTGTGAAACTTTTTCATCAAAAGGAAATGGTGTGTTTGGTATTATGTGCAATGATAATATTAATAGATAAAGACCTGACAAAGTAAAGAAGTAAAATCATAAGAAAATGTAAATGATAAATGAATGAATTAAAGAAAATTCATAGTTAGAGAATGAGTATAGATTTTAATTGAAAACTCATGTTAGCAAAATTGAGTAGAACAACTCTCTTGTATGGGACGTTACAACAAATGATCTACCACTTCAAGTTAAGAGAGAGACTGTCCTATCTAATTAGATAAATGATAACACAAAAATTCTTGGCCAATGTGGAATGAAAATTAGAAATGAGTTTCTAATTTACATTAGAGTTGTACATTTGAGAATTGAAATGCAAATGATTGAATAAAATAAGACTTAACAGAAATTACATATCTTATATTTGATTATGACATTATTTGGTAGAATGATTGAATTGTACGATAACTATTCGCTGAAAGGTTCTTTTACGATCAAATGTTGAAATCTATATTATCTGAAAAATTGTTGATCGCTAAAGGGGCTTACCCTTATTGTAGAATAAATATTATTTATTAAATGAATAAAATAATTTAATTCATTCATATAATAAGATTAAAATGGTTATAAATAAATATATTTTACAACTGGTTTAATATGGAGAACCTAAAGGGTCACACCGCAAATGAGTAATATTTATTTTAAAAGTGGATGGCATTATTGTAATAATAAATTAAGAATATTTAATTTATACTATGGTGATAGAATAAATTAAAAAGTTTAATATTTATAATTTAGTATTTTAGAAATACTAATTATAAATTAATAAGAGGAGTCTTATTATTATTATTATTACTATTATTATTATTTAGTTCCTAAATAATTTAGGAATTAATTAATAAATAGTAGTATTATTATAAATAATTAAGTTCCTAAATAGTTTAGGAATTGTAATTATAATAATTAATTAAGTTACAAAATTGTTTAGTAATTAATTAATAAGAAGTACTCTCTTTATTAAATTTTTTAAATGGTTTAAGAATTATAATTAATCAATTTAGTTCCTAATTAGATTGAAAATTAAATTAAAACTCTAATCCTAAATAGTTTATGAGGGTTATCTATATCTATAAATAAAAGAAGTCTTATTATAGATTAAGGTTACACACTATTTCACAAGAATTGAAAGAGTACTTTATAATTCTCTATATCTAAGGAGTTAGAGAGAGAAATAGGGCTAGTCACCCATGATTTGGAGAAACCAAAATCCAATTCTTTAATTCATAGATCTCATGGTGGATCACCTCTAAAGTCTTCACACTTGGGGAGCTAACATTGATCTGTGGAATCTAATTGGTGAATTTGAAGAAGAACACGAATGATTAAAGGGAGATGAACTCGTACCTGTGGAAGTTTGGTTCTACAAAGGTATAAATCTTTTATCCTTCCTCAATTAATAATTATCGCATTAGAATGATCCTAGTTATTGGTTTGTAAAATTTTTAAAATCTGATTTTGTTTGCTACTGTTGCGTTATTATAATTAGATTGTATGTATGCCATATTTTTGCAAACCAACATTGTCCTTACCGGACAATACAAGGGGATTTGTGGTGTTCATTGAAGCATCATACAATGAAAATTGTACGTGTATTAATGTCGAACGGCAAGGTTATCGCGTTGCGACAGCTGAAAGATTACGAGAAAGGATATCTGACCCATAATTTGGAGTTAGTGGTAGTGGTGTAACTTTAAAGATTTGGAGGCATCACTTGTATAAGAAAAAATGTGATATATATACAGACCACAAGAGTCTGAAATATATCTTCACAAAGAAGAAACTGAATATGAGGAAAATGATATGTTTGGAGTTAATTAAAGATTATGACTGTGAAGTTTAGTATCTTTCAGGAAAAGCGAATGTGGTGGCGAAAGGAAAAGTTATCGATATTGATAGTTCAGGAGAAGTCCATTGAGAAATGGCGAGGATGGAGATAGAAGTGAAAGGACCGAAGGAGTCAGAAGAGAAATTATGATGATGGAGGCTCGACTAACATTGTGAATAATATAAAGGAGGTGCAAGAAAAAGATAAAGAATCTAAAAAGATTAGGAGGAGAATAATAGAAAATAATAAGGAAAAGTTTAAGATGGATGAGGAAGGAATACGGAGAGTTAAAGGAAGGTTATACGTTCCAACAGAATTAGAATTGGTGGAAGAAATTCTGCATGAAGTTCATACTTCGATGTATTATGTTCACCCAGGAAGTGTGAAGACGTATCAAGACCTTCGCCAGCACTTTTGGTGGCCAAACATGAAACGAGAAGTTGCTGAGTGTGTCAGCTGATGTTTAACCTATTAGAGAGAGTCAAAGTAGAGCATCAGGGACCGAATGGTCTACTATGACCGTTGAAAATTTTGAAATGGAAGTGGGAGCACATCACGATGGATTTTGTAGTGAATCTTCCATTCACACCGAAAGGGTACGATGCGATATGGATTATTGTGGATGGGATAATGAAATCATCATTCTTTTTGGAGGAATCTACAGGAACACACGGAAACTCAATTGAGAATGAGTACTGTTTATGTGACGCCCCCAAATTCGGGTCCTAATTACCCGAATCCGGTCATCACGATCCGGGTCGGACTCTCCTACTGGTGATATAGGTGCAACAGGTGCATATCCTACCAACTTCTGCATATCCACTGATATGTCAATGAATACTACGACCTCTCGAGCTCCGCTCGTCTCGCCTATAGTCATCCTACAGCACAACAAAAAAACTAACATCAGTATAGCAATAAAATATATTCATTGAAGAAATGAAATTATATTTCATTGGGTACGACTAAACTCGATGAATTCCCCAATTCATCAAAACCACATATGATAAATCTCCCCGATTTATCTCCTAATACTCAATACGAGTTTACTGCTAAGGTTATAACTTAGGTTTCGCAATCCTAATGTTTCTAACCTACAGCTCTGATACCAACCTGTGACGCCCCTGTTGGGTCGCCGGTCGGAACTTGTTTTTATTCTGTTTTTATGTTTTTATATTTAATGAGTTCCGACCTCGACGAGTTTGTTTGAATGAACAAAACGTGCAAGTATACGCGGTCAACAAGTAATATAATGAAAGTAAAGTATCGATCTCACGAGAAATTATGTAACAAGAATTTTCAACCACAAGCTTATAACCAATTCAATCCTATTTAAACGAAAGATTAATTATTTTGAAATTAAACTAATAAAAATTAAACTAATACTAGCTAATGAAAACAATTAAATATAGGTGAATCTAAGTATGTAACTTCCCCCAATAGTTCATTCAAGTCTCCTAACTCTCTCTTTGGCCATTCGGTCATGACGAATTGTCAACCGAGAATTCTTTATAATAGATATGGCCAACTCTCGTTGCACCATACCCGAATCCACCCAAATCTGACCTAAGGACAACCGAAATGGGAAGAAACACCCTAACTAGGCAACTCACTATATCTCTATGAGAGTCAACACTAAAAAGAATTTGAAGAACAGATTCTCTCTTGGCTACACGAGGCGAGCTGGTATATCTCTATCCTAACTTGAGAATCATAATCCCAACGCCATGTGGAATCACGAACATATGTAACATACTTGGGTCAAACACTATACTCCCTCTCTCAGTTCCGTATAGGCTACTAAGTAAATGCACGACCTAGAAATTAACCACAAAGCACAAATACAACAACCAATCCATATGGTGCCAACCAAAGAGAGAGAAATCAACTAGAACAACCTATTGGGTTCCATCACAATACTTAGATTCAATGCTTAGTTCATACTAAACAAGTAATACAACATCCACACATACATAGCAAATGAGTATAACAAGATTCAATATGAATAAAACATGTAATGGATATTACACCCATGGATTACAAATCATCCAATTACACCTACAAGTACTACTATCAATAGAACTACAAATAGAAGAACTTGTTCCAAAAATCAAACAACAATAGAATACATGAAATAGAGAGGCAAAAGGAAGAGAAATATAGACAAACTCCCTAAATCATAGCATCACATTGATGTAGAAGGTCCATGGAATCACCAAAATGGCCTCCCAAAATCACCCAAGTCGTTCCCTCTCGGAAGAAACTGATTATGTTATGTTTTAGGGCACAAAGAGTGACTTTTATAGCACTCTGTCCACGGCTTGACTGGCGTACGGCGCAGCTGCGCCTCACCATAGTGCAAAAACGGCGCAGCTACGCAAAATCTTGGTCTGCCTGGCAAACAGCGCAGCTGCGCCTCTCCATAGTGCAAAAACTACGCAGCTGCGTAGTTTGTCAGAAATGGCAGAATTCAGCTTTCTGGTCCTTTTGTATTCTAGCCGTAACTTCTTCATACGAACTCTGATTTAGGTAATTCAAGATGTTCTGGAAAGGAAATTCGTATACCTACAACTTTTATGTTTTATAAAATTGCACAATCGGAAAGGATGAAGGCCAAAATTGGGCGTGAAGTAGCTGCTGTGTAATTTCTTTATATTTTTGGTGTAGCTTTTGCGTCCGATCTCCAATTGAGATGATTCAAGATGTTTCGGAAAGATGATAAGAAGTTCTACAACTTTCATGTTTTGCACAAGCGGAGATTCTGGCCGAAACAATGTTAAAAGCTGGCCTTAATGCAAACGACACGCCGAAAAGACAAACCGGGCAATCCAAGCCTTTATTTATCAAGCCCTTATTATAATACCTACAAAACAACATAAAACACATAAAAAGTAATAGAAAACCACATCCTATAATAATGTGGTAAAAAGACGCGTTAATGAATAGAAAACACATAAACTTACTCTACAACCTAAATTACAACAAACACGTAAAAACACATAGAAACTAACATAAATACTTAAAGATAAGCAATTTATCAAGATCAAGTGTATTCAATTCGTAACCCAAATTCGGGTCCTAATTACCCGAATCTGGTCATCACGATCCAATACAAACATCCACCACTAAACAACATATAATAACTAAATGCGGAATAATAAACATATGTTGTTTATGCAAAAGGTATTACTAGTCCCAAGACACAATAACATTACCACAAAAGTACACAAATACCCTTAATAAATCACTTAGGGTTTACATTACATAACAAGTAATTTAGTTATGTAATGACCCCGAAATTCGACAAACCTTATTACCTTAAATTTCATATTTATTATTCATTATTTCCTTAACATCCAAATTTCGGTCCGTTAATAAATCTTTAATCACCTTATTTAACTCATTAATTGACATTATAGTCTTCAATTATCAAATTTTTCGGTATAATTTTTTTTTTTCTCTTTTCTCAATCATTGTATTAAAATATTTTGACATTTAAAAAAAAACGTATCATCTCGATCCTAGTCCCTGGATCGCAACCTTACTTATCTGATCAGGATCCGTAATACCACCACCATATAGATAGAGTCATAAATTGTACTAAATTAACCACATTGATTACTATAATTAAAATATACTACATTTACATTGACAACCTTTAATGATGCCGCCATAAATCTCTCACCCGATTTGGTACTCTCGGATTCATATTTTTACCTTAAAAGGTTTATTTTAATACAAGGATGAGCACGACGGCTCAGTAAGTTTAACAGTAAACACATTACATGCCACACGTATCACATAACGTAACATGCTCTGTGTATATCATATATCATGTGTTGTGTTTCTACTAAAACAATATATTTCACGAGCATCGAATATTGCAACTAATTTCATGTGTACACATAAGGCACATTATCATTTAATCACGTAACAGGAATTTCATAAGCAATTGAGCAATTTAAGTTACATATAACAATTAAACACTTAACCATTACTGAAAAACTTACTTCGGTCCGTAGTTCACTAACAGTCGTAACTCGAACAAAAACGTATTGCACGACTTATAATTATTAACAACACGTTAGTTTAGGTTAATGACATATACCGTACATTTCAATTGACATGCCGGATATAACCTAAGATGTCTGTTCACTCGTGCTTATTTCCTGGTAATTCATCTCGATTCGTACATCAATGATTTAATATTTAAAAGAGGTAAATATAATCCCAACATCACGTTTGTCCACTAAACTTTTTAAAGTCTCTAGAATATCATCATAGACTTTTTGACCAGTTTTCATAATTTCTGGATTACCCGACAAATTTCTGTAATTATTTATATATATAAAAACTATTATTTAATAGCTTTAAAAATATAAATAGTCTTTCAACATACTTTTGTATTCCCCAAACGTCATCAATATTTATCTTATATTATTCTAATTTTTTCCACCAAGTTTTGTAATTTTTTAACATTCATAGAATTTTTCATAAATTTTCACTTATTTTTACATTAACTTTAAATAGCCTTAAAAATACAATAAATACTATGCCCTTCAATAAATTACCAAACTTTTTCACAATCTCTCGAATAATATAACAATAATGCGGTCCAGAAAAATTTTTAGCACAAAATATTTTTTAGTAATTAAATTTTAATTTTAATGCATTGAAACTTTCGAAATTCACAGTAATTAGCACGTTTATCCGAAAATTACGAATCTTAAGTTCATTCCACACGAAATCTAATTCTCTACAACTTTGTCGTCGTAATTTTTTCCAGATTATGCACCGAAATGAACAGACTCTGGACATATTTACGTTTCTCTGTGCTAATTCTTCCGAAATTCATAGAAATTAGCTCGTTTATCAGAAAATTACGAATTTTAAGTCCATTCCATACGAAATTTAATTCTCTACAGCTTTGTAGAAGGAAACTTTTCCAAATTCTGCACCAAAATGAACAGAATCGCTACTGTTCGTGACTGTTCATTTTAATTTCCAAAATTTTAAGTTTTGATCCAATTTTTCCCACAATAATTACTCTAAACATCATATAATCCACATATATACATCCAAAAATTATATAGAATAATTATTCTAATTATTAACTAATTTTTCACAAAATTATTTTATTACCAAAAAAATATTAAAATAAATCAAATACAATGATTTTTATACCTTTTAAAGCTTATGACCTTCATCCTTGAATCTTTTTCTTCCACTTGATAGCACCAAAATCTCTCATCCCTCTCGGTAGTGGTGGTCTCGGTTGGTGGTGGTGGTGGTGATGGTGATGGTGAAGGAGAGAAAGAGAAAATGTTTTATGTTTTATGCGTGCCATGCTTATTCTTATTTCCTTTTTTCTTTATTTCATTTCTTTTTGTTTTTATAACCAAACACAACTTAACAATTTTGAAAAGTAAATTAAGTCCACCGACTTACATTTCCTACGCACAACCGACTTTGTTCGGATAAGTCACCAAAAATCATGCAAAATTAATTATTTTAATACATTACTTATTTATTTCGTGTAATAAATATTTTATATACTATATATAAAATATTTATTTTAATTCACCAAAAATCATAGCATGATTTATAAATAATATTTATACATCTTTTAGGTACTTTACTTGATAAATTTTGTACACGCATAATAACATGCATGTAATTATATGAGGTAATTTATACCTTCAAAATTTATAAAATAATTCATATAACATATAAAAATTATTTTTCATACTTTTTCACTTCGTTACTTGGACAACATGTTACATCAACATATTTATGTTTCTGAAATATTATCTCCCATAAAAATCATAAAAATTCCATTATACATAAACATAATTTTTAATAAATTAAAATATTTCTTTTCCTCATTTATTTTTTATTTCTTTACTACTTGGCACCCTTTAAATCTACACCATATAATAATATATTGTATTATTTGTACACTTATATTTTCTTTCTTAATTAATGTACACTTCTTATATAAATTATATACTCATTTTTATATAATTTATATAATTATATTTTCTTACTATTTACATTAACTTTCCTTATATAAATTATATAATTTATTATTATATAATTTATATAATTACTTTTTCCTTATATAATTTTCAACTTCCTCCATAATAATTTAATTGTACAATTTTATCGTACCATTACATGAAATTTCTTTTATTCTTAATAAATTATTTTTAAACAATTTATTTACTTTTCAATTATGTTAATTCAAGATAATTTATCACCACCTCCGTACCAATTTAATTTATCGATTAAATCTCATCACACACTTTAAATCACATAAAATATATAATTCACCAATAATTTAAACAATCTTGATAATTTTGTTAACTAAATTCCTATTATTAAAGAATTCCAAAAATTCGATTCCTCACATTCTTCCCCCCTTAACATGGTTCCGTCCTCGGAATCATAATTACCGTAATAATCATACGTATTTTATTTCATTTGTAGCACTTTATCATACTGTTATCTTGATAAATAACAATTAACATCAATAATAACCATATCTTACCTCTTTAAGGGGATCTGTAACTCACATCTTAAATGAATATCATCACAATGATCATAACAGTCAAAATATTCAACTCTTGACTCAATTTATAATTTCTTTAAAAACATTACATTTCACAATTCTCTAAAAATTTTATTAATAACACTTTAACTCATTTCTTGATGTACTTATCAAGATGGTTTCTCATTCTCTAAAAATGTTCCTTTCTTTAATCACACTTACCCTTACTCAATCCATTTATTTCATACTCTATATTGCACATCATTTATACTTTGCACGTTCAACCTTCTCTTCTTAATTCATATCCATGAATTTTCTTCATATTCCATAAATCATTCTTTAATACTTCTATCATTCAACACTAGGTTTTAAACGCTAATCTTTACTTAATTCATCATAATCCTTATTCGGAATTACTCTAAAAATCCTGGGGTATCACATTCACCCCCTCCTTCAAAAATTTTGTCCTCGAAATTGCTGTGTACTCATATCTCATTCATTTACAACATACATATCTCCTTTGCATTCATTTAACATATCTTTCTTTCCCTCCTTTCTCGTGGTCATTGTACATTGCAATTTCCTAATTCATCACATTCTGTAATTTCTTTGCTTCACAATTTTTACATTTATTATCGCTCACAATTAGAAAATACTACCCCATCCTACCATCCAATCTTCATAAGAGTAGAGGAATTTAAAATTTTATTTTGGAAAAACTTTCATAATATGCTGAGTGAACACATATCCCCGTTTAACAGTATTTCGCTCCCCGAGTACTTTATACTGCAAACCCTGACAATGGATCAGTCTGTCATTAAAGTGATGTATATTTAATCCGTAATTTGACACGCCAGTAGAACAATTTGTAATGCCCGTGTTTCGATATGCCAGGTGACCATTCGATCAACCTGCAATACCCGTAATCTCTTTCTATTTTCCCCGTTTTACAGGGGTTGTTCATCTCAGCCTTATAATTCATAAAAGAGTAATTTGATTGGGTATAACTTTCAAAGAACATGAATTCAATAAATATATTTTAAAATTTGTCTAGCTGAATCAAATAGCTTAGACTTGTATTTCTTCAACGCTTGTCTAGCCAGATCAATTAGCATAGACTTACTTTTAACAATTTATAACCCGCAAATTTTTTAAAACATTCAACATGTCAAAACTTTGCAAAACGTCTAGCCGAGTCAAATGGCATTTTATAGCTTTGACATACCTTCATAAATTAAAATCATTTATGACTTCATGTTACCGCATCATCTTGACAATACGTTGAGAATTCCGTCGCTAATAATTCCTACACCATACTTTATGGTGCTGAATTATCTTATGACGTCATAGTACCGCACCGTCTCAATAACACGTTGAGCATTCCGTCATTCATCACATTTACACAGGGCAAAAAAGTGCATTGATGATTCTTTTTGAAATACATTTTGATGTTCAAAATATTTTTGTCTAGCCAAAATAAGTAGCATAGACACTTTTTAAATCGCTTAAAACATTGAAAATCATTTGTATTTTTAAAAGCACATTCGTGCGAAATTAGCTTGAGGCCAAAAATTTGGAAGTCTAGCAAAGCTAGAAGAGTGGAAATAACCTAAGTTCCAAAACATCTGCCACCTCCTGCTCTTTCACTTAATTACAATATTTATTGCTAGGATTATTACTACATATCATACTAAAGATTCCTGGCTACTCCAACTTTTCTATATCCTCGTATAGTTCATCAAACTTACCACACATTATGAGTCCAGGAACTTACCTCAAGAATATGAGTTTAGAAGCTTGTCCTAGCAATATGTAGTCTGAGAACATATCAAAGATTGTCCATATGCTGAGGGGCTCAAAACATACCATACGATTATGAGTCATGGACTTACCATATGCATGAGTTTTAAGAACTTGTGTCTAAACTTAATATTATTTATCTATCAAATATACCTACGAGATAAGAATTAATTCCTCAACATCTGTATACCTATAGCGCGACTCTAATATTTCAATGATTATCACATAGTAACGAAGTAAACATAAATCCCCTGCCCATATAAAGGATTGTGCAACTCAGTCACCGCGTGAATCCTCAATTGAAATTTTGTACCCCAAACTTTTTGCCCCCTTATAATAGCATTTCTGTAATTCATGTTTCATCATTTCTCTGAGTTCATCGCGTACTATTTCATAGTACCATATCTCTTTATAACATCAAGCTATACTTTTTTGATCATTAACAGGTCTCCCAGTTATTTCACATTCTCATTGAATCACATCGTGATCTTACTTTACAATCTATTCATTATTCGGTTTTCTTATCTCATGATCGTATCGTAGTACGATTCTCTGACTATTCCTGATCATGTTATCATGATCTCTTTCTATGCTTTTTAAATTACCTTGTCATCTTTATTGCTTGAATCAGGTGTCCCCTGATTTTCTTTGAGATTCATCTTTGAATCATTTCAAATATTCTTTCTGAAATTTATATAGGCATACTTAGAAGGGGGGTTGAATAAGTGTGAAACAAACAATATCCAATTTTTGTACTTTTGAAAAATCTGCTGAGTATTCAGTCTACTGTTTCTAGAAATGCAGTCTGTTATAAAACTGATTTACTGAATAATTTGTAAATAATCAGTAACTTATAAATAAATATTCAATTTTGAATATTGCCAAAACAATTACCCAAACAAGATAATCAAGCAATAAAAGGAACACAAGGAATTTTTTACGTGGTTCGGCCCCTACACTCTATTCTAGTGGCCTACTCCACGTCCAATATCAATTGATATTGAATACTCACTTTATTAATTTTTCAACCGCTGTTACAATACAAGTTGTACAATTCACCTTGTGCACTTATGTACCTTTTGAGTACTTATACTCACTTGAGCACTTTTGCTCCACTTGAGCACTTTTGCTCCCCTTGTGCACTTATGCACCCCAAGCACCTATGCTTTCACAACCTTGTAATGACAGCCCTTTAGCACAGTTTTGAATAAGAAACCCGATAGACCACAAACCTAGTCTATCAATACTCTTACAGGAAAACAAAACTGATTACAAAATAAATACTATGATCAAGGCTATTAATATAAAACAATTCAAAGCTCACTACATGCAATGATCAAAGGATAAGATGTCACCAATATCAACCAACGAAGCAAGAATTCTGAATAATGGTTTGTCCAGTAGCTTTTCTGCAGAATTCTTTTTGGCCAAGAGAATGACTGTCAAGATAAGCTTTCTCAGATTCTGTGTATATGTTTTTCGTGTCCCTCAACAGAAACTATATCATATGTTTATATGCTGTGAAGGACTTGACCGTTGTAGCTAATTGGCCGTGGTTAACGTGTTAGAGAGTAAAAAGGTAATGACCAGTAGCGTGAACTAAGCAGTCTGTCTAGCAGCCTGGATTAAGGCATTAAGGTACTGTTGCAAAATATCTTCAGTCTTGTCGTGTTTTCCTTATATGATATAATACACCATTTGTCTTAGCCACGTGAATCATGCATGCATGGAAGGTTTCCTTGTGTGATATAATATAATACTTCATTTGATACATGCAAGGAAAGTTTCATTACCTATTATCCTGTGACCGTGACTCCTTTAATATTGATACCCAGTTGCTTATCTCATCAAATAATCTTGACACTTTTGACTCCATGATTTCGGCTGGGGTTTTAAAAACATCTCTTGAAATATCTCATGTTATATGGAGACAAGATAATTACCTTTAAAAAATATTCTTTTATTATTATGACAACATAATTGATTTTATGTTTTGATTATTACATACTATTATTATTATTATTATTATTATTATTATTATTATTATTATTATTATTATTATTATTATTATTATTATTATTATTATTATTATTATTATTATAATGCAATTATTATTATTCTTATTATTATAATGCAATTATGCAAATGCATCCTAGAGCTTTGATTGAAATATATTAAAAGCAAAGATCTTACATAAAACCTAAAGACCAAAAATCTTGATTTCCACATTCCAGTAGCTTTTTGATGTGCATGTGATATGGACATTTCAAACCTGTTGCACAAGATTCACAAAAGCTTAGCTCATAAACATAGTGTCATCATCAAAACTAAAAGATGAAGTGTGACTAGGTCAACACTTTCAAGTATATTCTTAATTGAACTTATGAATTTTTCTTAATTCGTTACCTTTATTCAGATCTTTCTTAACATCCCTATCTCTTTCTTATAATCTTAAATCTTCCATATTTTCTTAACCTTAGCTAATATCTGAGAACTATATCTCTCAACTTATGGCTCTCTACTCTAATTACCCCCCATGTTCATTAAACTTATCACGTATTTGGGCTTAGAAACTTACCACAATCGTATGACTTGAGGAGCTTGTCCTAGTCAAGCCATAGTCGCCCATTCGCTGAGGGGCTCCACCATACAATCATGAGTCACTAGCTCACTATATGCTTGGGTTTTCAGAACATGCAACTAACTATACTCTTTCTTACTAAGGTTATAGCCTAAGGTATCGTTTACCAAAAGTTTATAACCTCCAGCTCTACTATTATCTATAATGACCACAAAAAAAAAACTTTAGCTCTGATATCATCTGTAACGACCACGAAATTCGACAAACCTTATTACCTTAAATTTCATGTTTATTATTCATTATTTCCTTAACGTCCAAATTTCGGTCCGTTAATAAATCTTTAATCACCTTATTTAACTCATTAATTGACATTATAGTCATCAATTATCAAATTTTTCTGTATAATTTTTTTTCTATTTTCTCAATCATTGTATTAAAATATTTTGACATTTAAAAAAAACTTATCATCTCGATCCTAGTCCCTGGATCGCAATATTTACTTTTTCATTCCTATTACGAGCGTCAAAATGCTCAACATTTATAATTTAATATCAATACAAACATCTTTGCTTCATCTTTCACATTTTTAAATATATCTTACTTCCATATGATAACAATTACCTTTGAATAATTGTTACACATAACTTAACCTTACTTATCCGATCAGGATCCGTAATACCATCACCATATAGATAGACCTATAAATTGTACTAAATTAACCACATTGATTACTATAATTAAAATATACTACATCTACGTTGACAACCTTTAATGATGCCACCATAAATCTCTCACCCGATTTGGTACTCTCGGATTCATATTTTTACCTGAAAATGTTTATTTTCATACAAGGATGAGCACGACGGCTCAGCAATTTTAACAGTAAACACATTACATGCCTCACGTATCACATAATATAACATGCTTTGTGTATGTCATGTATTGTGTGTTGTGTTTCTACTAAAACAATATATTTCACGAGCATCAAATATTGCAACTAATTTCATTTGTACACATAAGACACATTATCATTTAATCACGTAACAGGAATTTCATAAGCAATTGAGCAATTTAAGTTACATATAACAATTAAACACTTAACCATTACTGAAAAACTTGTCTCGGTCCGTAGTTCACTAACAGTCGTAACTCGAACAAAAACGTATTGCACGACCTATAATTATCAACAACACGTCAATTTAGGTTAATGACATATACCGTACATTTCAATTGACATGCTGGATATAACCTAAGATGTCCGTTCACTCGTGCTTATTTCCTGGTAATTTATCACGATTTTTACATCAATGGTTTAATATTTAAAAGAGGTAAATATAATCCCAACATCACATTTGTCCACTAAACCTTTTAAAGTCTCTAAAATATCATCTTAGACTTTTCGACCAATTTTCATAATTTCTGGATTACCCGACAAATTTCTGTAATTATTTTTATATATAAAAACTATTATTTAATAACTTTAATAATATAAATAATCATTCAACATACTTTTGTATTCCCCAAACGCCATAAATATTTGTCTTATGTTATTCTAAATTTTTTCACCAAGTTTTGTAATTTTTTAACATTCATAGAATTTTCCATAAATTTCCACTTATTTTTACATTAACTTTAAATAGCCATAAAAATACAATAAATACTATGCTCTTCAATAAATTACCAAACTTTTTCAAAATTTCTGGAATAATATAACAATAATGCTGTCCAGAACAAATTTTAGCACATAAATATTTTTAGTAATTAAATTTTAATTTTAATGCACTGAAACTTCCGAAATTCACAGTAATTAACATGATTATACCGTACATTTCAATTGACATGCCGGATATAACCTAAGATGTCCGTTCACTCGTGCTTATTTCCTGGTAATTTATCTCGATTTGTACATCAATGGTTTAATATTTAAAAGAGGTAAATATAATCCCAACATCACGTTTGTCCACTAAACCTTTTAAAGTCTCTAAAATATCATCTTAGACTTTTCGACCAATTTTCATAATTTCTGGATTACCCGACAAATTTCTGTAATTATTTATATATATACAAACTATTATTTAATAGCTTTAATAATATAAATAATCATTCAACATACTTTTGTATTCCCCAAACGCCATAAATATTTGTCTTATATTATTCTAAATTTTTTCACCAAGTTTTGTAATTTTTTAACATTCATAGAATTTTCCATACATTTCCACTTATTTTTACATTAACTTTAAATAGCCATAAAAATACAATAAATACTCTTCAATAAATTACCAAACTTTTTCAAAATTTCTGGAATAATATAACAATAATGCTGTCCAGAACAAATTTTAGCACACAAATATTTTTAGTAATTAAATTTTAATTTTAATGCACTGAAACTTCCGAAATTCACAGTAATTAGCACAATTATCCGAAAATTACGAATCTTAAGTCCATTCCACACGAAATTTAATTCTCTACAACTTTGTGGAAGAAATTTTGTCCATATTATGCACCGAAATGAACAGACTCTGGACAGATTCACGTTTCACTGTGCTAATTCTTTCGAAATTCATAGAAATTAGCTCGTTTATTAGAAAATTATGAATTTTAAGTCCATTCCATACGAAATTTAATTCTCTACAGCTTTGTAGAAGGAAAGTTTTACAAATTCTGCACCGAAATGAACAGAATCGCTACTGTTCGTGACTGTTCATTTTAATTTCCAAATTTTCATGTTTTGATCCAATTGTTTCCACAATAATTACTCTAAACATCATATAATCCACATATATAAATCTAAAAATTATATAGAATAATTATTCTAATTATTAACTAATTTTTCACAAAATTATTTTATTGCCAAAAAAAATATTAAAATAAATCAAATACAATGATTTTTATACCTTTTAAAGCTTATGACCTTCATCCTTGAAGTTTTTTCTTCCACTTGATAGCACCAACATCTGTCATCCCTCTCAGTAGTGGTGGTCTCGGTTGGTGGTGGTGGTGGTGGTGGTGGTGATTGTAACGACCTCAAATCCGGGTTTCTTTAACCCTAGAC
Source organism: Hedera helix (assembly GCA_947179155.2). Taxonomy (NCBI): domain Eukaryota; kingdom Viridiplantae; phylum Streptophyta; class Magnoliopsida; order Apiales; family Araliaceae; genus Hedera; species Hedera helix. The sequence goes on along the minus strand of OX359272.1, from coordinate 17,029,290 downwards.
TTAGTACGTCACGATACATCATCTTCATACACGTTCTATAACTAATGCGGAATATATAAACATAAATTGTTTATTCTACAACATTTCCCAAGGTTTCTAACCTTAACTTACATATATACCTTTAGATTCATAAAAAGATTTACAAAATTACCTACATCATATAACAATTTAGTTATAATGCATAACACTATAATCTTGTCTGTTGCTTCTGTCTCCGTCTCTCCTTGGACATTCGTATTATTCTGAAATTTGTTATCATGATATAGCAAGAGTGAGCAACGACTTTGCTCAGCAAGTTTAAATACGATAACGATATATCATGATTGAAAGAAAGAATAAGCTTTTGAATTTTCAACAATATAATAATTGTGAAAGAGTACGAGTCATAATTTCAATAATTGAATGACTAAATTAATTAATGTTGAGTGTCAATAATGACCATGAACAAATTTAACTGAACTTTATGGTAATGAAGGTGATCAGCCTTTCATACCTGATGAACACATGCAACAAGCACTATGTGCGAATCAACAATTTAAAGAGGTGGAATAATTATACAGAATTAAACCATAGCATGCTTGAAACGTAACAACTTGAGTTTGAGTTAGGAACTTGAACAATAAAATAATGTATCCTGCTCGAATATAAATTGAGTAGGGTTTAGGAAACTTGCCTGTTTGCTCAGCTACAATTAATGTCTAGCTTTAACTAACTGGCTTTGAAAGACCTAACATTAGTAAAGTTGGTCTAATAATTAGTACATCATATTTGTACAACTATACGCTCATTAAGAAACTTATTTACCACAAATAAGTACTAACACATAATTTACATCAGTCAAAACAATATTATTAACCTTATAGACCATCAATCAAATTAGGTTAATAATTTAATAAATTAGAAAATAATTTTCTCAAGTGTTAAACACTTATTAAACTATTAAACAATTTATTATAATTGTTTAAACAAAAGAGTTAAAAGACATTTTCTTTATTTCATTTAATTACTATTTAATATTAATTAAATAGTAAGTAATTAACTACTTTTAGTTATTATTTAATAGTAAATAATAACTTACTAGATTTATTTATTATTTAAAGTTAATCAAATAATAAATAATTAAATAATCAATCTTAGTTGTCTTTAATTATTATTTAATAGTAATTAAATAATAATTAATTAATTTATCATCCTTGTTTATTATTTAATATTAATTAAATAATAATTAATTTAATCATAAATTCAGAAGATATAATATTAAACCAACTAGATTAATATTTAAAACATTTAAATATTAATCCTAAATATTTATTATATTTGAAAAATATAATATTAAACTAACTAGATTAATATTTACAACATTTAAATATTAATCCTAAATACTTATTATATTTGAAAAAAATATAATATTAAACTAACTAGATTAATATTTACAACATTTAAATATTAATCCTAAATATTTATTATATTTGTAAAATATAATATTAAACTAACTAGATTAATATTTACAACATTTAAATATTAATCCTAAATACTTATTATATTTAAAAAAAATATAATATTAAACTAACTAGATTAATATTTAAAATATTTAAATATTAATCCTAAATATTTATTATATTTAAAAAAAAATATAATATTAAACTAACTAGATTAATATTTACAACATTTAAATATTAATCCTAAGTACTTATTATATTCGAAAAATATAATATTAAACTAACTAGATTAATATTTAACATTTAAATATTAATCCTAATACTTATTATATTTGAAAAATATAATATTAAACTAACTAGATTAATATTTATAATATTTAAATATTAATCCTAAATTCCTATTATATTTGAAAAATATAATATTAACTAACTAGATTAATATTTACAACATTTAAATATTAATCCTAAATACTTATTTTATTTGAAAAATATAATATTAACTAACTAGATTAATATTTACAACATTTAAATATTAATCCTAAATACTTATTATATTCGAAAAATATAATATTAAATACCTAAATATCACTTTTGTATTATTATTATTTTTGTTATAATTTAAAATTAATTTTTAAATATTTAAATTAATTAAAATTATCCAGAATGGCAATTCTGTAATTAAGTCGAAAAAGAACGGAGGGGCAATTTCGTACTTTCGCAGAAAAAAGACCGGAGGGGCAAAAATGTAATTTCGCCAAAATGGTATCTCGCGCATTGCGCGCGCTGACATTTCTACTGTACCAAAACGGTGCCGTTTTGTAACACCGTTTGTTGGCTTCCGCGCATGTCGCGCGGGAACTGATTTTTTGTACCAAAAACGGCGTCGTATTATAGCGCGTCTGGCGGGTAAACAGTAGCTCGCGCATTGCGCGGACAGTGGTTTTTTTCTTCTTCCAAGCAGATTGTGAACAGTAACTTTAATACACCACTTTAATAAAAATTACACCTTCAAGTAAGCTTTAAAAATCCAAAAAAAATACCAATCACTTAATATCAATTTATAACATGAAAATTTAATTTTTCATGATTTAATATTAAAAAAATTTTATAAAAATTTTTACATCACATAAACTACCACAAATCATAACTTTTTGTGTATAACTTCATTTTGAGTGATTCAAACTTTGTTTTTCTCATGATTTAATGTTCTATAATATTATAACATTAAATCTAAATATTATAAAAATTATTTTTGGTCATAAATTCCAAGACTTGTTTATACTCTACTAAACACATATTTTAGCATACAAAATATACCAAAATACACACCAAGCATATTAAACTCAAGAATGTCATAAATATTACTACTACACATTATTAACTATAATAACATGTTTATACAAACATGATAATTTATTTAATAAATAAATAAATAAACAAACTTCATTTAAAATACTTGTAACGACCTCAAATCCGGGTTTCTTTAACCCTAGACTTAGTACGTCACGATACATCATCTTCATACACGTTCTATAACTAATGCGGAATATATAAACATAAATTGTTTATTCTACAACATTTCCCAAGGTTTCTAACCTTAACTTACATATATACCTTTAGATTCATAAAAAGATTTACAAAATTACCTACATCATATAACAATTTAGTTATAATGCATAACACTATAATCTTGTCTGTTGCTTCTGTCTCCGTCTCTCCTTGGACATTCGTATTATTCTGTTTGCTCAGCTACAATTAATGTCTAGCTTTAACTAACTGGCTTTGAAAGACCTCATTTTAATGGCTATCTTCATTTTTCTTTCAAAATGGGTTGTGAAGGAGGATGGCATGAACCAAGAATTCCTTCTCCTTCCATATTCTTGCTCTCAAATAATTTTCTCTCTAATTTGAAAAGTGAAAGAAGAAGAAAATGACTAACATTTCTCTCTCTCTAATTACTTAAGTCTTCCATGATGTATAGATATATATCTTATATCTATGAATTTAGACCAACACAAGTTAGCTATTGGATACTTACACAAGAAATTTAATCCATGCCTTAGTTGGTGAGAATAAGTATGGTCCATGTAATAAAAAAAATCCATGCAAGCAATCCTAATTAAATAATGGAAAAATAAAATAAATTACAATCAATTCATTCTCTCTCTCCTACACCATACGGCTGATGGGTTCCTTCTTTGTCCCAAAATCATGGTCACAAGTCACTTTTTAAGAATTAATAATTTTATAAAGTATTTTTCAAGTGGGCCAATCATTGGGCTTTAATTTAAAATACCAATTGGGCTTCTATTAAATTGTTTGGGCTACTAAATTGTCAAGTCCATTTAATTTATCATTGGGCTATTTAATTATATCCCAAATGATTAATTATTAATTTTGTTACACATTAATTATCCAATCCATAATTAAATAATAATTGAATTGATTAATTAATTAAATACTCTAACCCATTAATATTAAATTACTAAATGGACTAATAATATTATTAATAATATTTTATATTATTTACATTAATTAATTATCATATTAATTAATTTATAAAAATTTAATTCACCCATTATATTCAATTTAATTGAATATTTAATTAATGACAACTTGTCAATTATTTTGATATTAAAACTTTAGAGTGTGTTTGCTAATAATAATATATATAATCTATATATATTATTTATACACATCACCTTACCTCAAAAACAATTTCACAATAAATTATGAAATTAAAATAAATACAATATATAATTTAATATATATTATTTAGGCCATAAATTAAATTATTTAATATATTTACATTAAATAATTCATTTCTCATCAATTATGGAAATAATTCCATTTACCCGAAAATACATTGAAATACTAATATATTTTCTCAATTTCTTATTTAAATAATTTATTTAATTATTTAATTAATATTACACAAATAATTGTATAATTAAATTTCTCACTCTCATAAATCATTTACAATGATTTATTTAATTATAGAATATATTCATTTAATATATTAAATTACTATTTAAAATTACTTAATTAATTTAATCCCTTTACATATATGTACATATATATGAAATTAAATGTTGTACATATATACCATTACTATTCTCCCTTAATTAATTCAACTACTTTATATAATTTATAATTATATAAATTACATAATTATTCCTCACAAATAATTTATCAACAATTTGCATAATTGTTGATTAATGAATAAAATTAATTCCACAATAAACCTTTTAATTCAACTCGGATTAATTTAATATTAATTTATCTATTTCTCACAATTTAATTAACCATTAAATTATGTTACTAAATATGCACGCATATATATATTCATATAAATACATATTTAATTTACACGCAATCACGTTGCGTAATTACATAACTCCACTAATTAATTCTCTTAATTTAATTAGACTTGTTGTTAGTCAAGTTTATTGAATTATCACTTTACTTGCTAAGATATCAAAAATTTTGATATCACCATATATAAGTTAGTTTGTTAAATTTAATTTGGACCTCTATTTATCTATCACTACTAGGTTATCAAACTCCAACCTTTATTAAATATTAAATATTTTATTTCTAATTCATTTAAATATCCGGGATATTACATTCACCCCTTCTTCTAAAAATTTCGTCCCCGAAATTATATCATACACATTTCTACCAATTTTCATCTCTGAGTATAACTCTTTACTCATCAAATTCTATGACCACCCTTTTCTAGGAAGTTCATACTTCTAAACTCATAATTCCAGAACAATGGAATATCTTGCAGAAGAATAAATTGAAAATCAATATCTTATAGAAGAATAAATTGAAAATCAAAATATTCATTAAAACTTTCATATTATTCTGAGGAGTCATAAAGACTGTGAACATACTGCGAGAATGTTTATCAATCACAAAGACTGAAAACATACCACAATGGTTTCGTACGCTAGGTGATCAGCCTATCGTACTCTAGCGCTGTGCACAACGACTTCTCTCGGGGTCGAACTCTTTGGATTTACCAACCCATATCAGCATGCCACCACTGTTGGGCGCCCCCTCGCGGGTTCTTTATTCATGGCTCTGACATATCCCCCATTACGGGGTTGTTCACCTCAGACTTACTACAAAATTCCGCTCCAGCATAAGTTGGATTGGAAAATAAAACTTGAGTCATTTCTGACCAAAAGTGTCCAGTCAAAATAAATGACATAGACTCACATCATTGAACTGTTCGTATATTACGATTCAAAAAATCATTTCAGATTAGTTAAAGTACTAAAATTCATTTATAGGACTTCATGATACCGCACCGTTGCAACAGTACGTTGAGGATTCCGTCTTTTTCATCTCTGCACCATGGCTTTAATGGCGTGTGATGATTTTATAAATACATTTTGATATTTTCAAATCAATTTGTCTAGCCAAAACAATTAGCATAGACTCTTCTTTAAACGTTTCAAAATACTAAAAATCATTTTGACTTTGTCATATTACATCATACCATAGTGGGCTTAAAAATACATCCAACACTAGGTTACTCTGCATTGATGACTCCATCGGTTATCATCTCTGCACTAAATGCATTAATGATTTCAAAAATACATTTGTCTTTTCAAAAGCACAAAAGTGCGAATTTGGCACGATTTTTGAGAATTTCAAAGTCTAGCATAGCTAGAAGATTTGGAATATCCTAAAACCTCAAAACACCTCAAATTTTTCCTCCACATTCTTTTCCAGCTTAATAACTATATCTATTATAGCCTTAACCTGACTACTTAACTCTATCCATACTTACTGTTCATCAAACTTACCACGTATTTGGGCTCAGCAACTTACCACAATCATATGGTTTGAGGAACTTGTCCTAGTCAGGCCAAAGTCGCCCATTCGCTGAGGGGCTCCACCACATGACTATGAGTCACGAACTTACTATGCGTGTCAGTTCTCAGAACACGAACTTATCTTAACATCCTCTACCTATCCGTTATACACATGAGAAAAGAATCACCTTCTCAACATACATATAGTGAATAGCGCGACACCAGGTTTCAGTTGATTATCATTATAGGAAGCCAAGTGGTCGTCAAACCAAACACAATCTCCTGCCCATACAAGAAATTGGTCAACTCAGCCACTAATCAATATAGGAAGTTAAGCGGTCGTTAAACCAAGAACAAATCCCCTGCCCATACAAAGGACTGTTCAACTCAACCACTGTATCAATATAGAAAGCTAAGCGATTCTAAAACCAAGCACTAATTCCCTGCCCATACAAGAAATTGTACAACTCAGCCACTAATATGAGTCCTCAATTAAAAACCTACAAACCTCTAACTTCTCTTAACTTGATATGAATTTTGTCAATTCATACCTTATCACACTCAACACTTCAAGAATCCACTTGTTACTATTTCAGTATCTTCATTGTTATAGCACCATGCTATCAACACCACCTCTTTAATCATTTAATAGACCATTTGTCATTTCATGATTTTTACTATGATCATCGTGATCTTATAACGCAATTGATTTCACTGTACTATTTCTCCTTTATTCTATGACCGTTTAATTCTATCACCTTATCATTCATCTCTGATCATTTTACTGTACAATCCTTCTCTTTTTAAATTCTTGAATCAAGTGTTCCCTGATTCTTATTCCATTTATTTGGATTACACTCATTGAAGATCCTTCTTTGAATCTTTTCATATATCTATGTATCTATATAGATTTATTTCCTCATTTATGAACTGTATATGTTCATTTCTAAACTCTATCTGAGTTTATCCTTTCACTGTCTTCATTATCTTTCCATGATTATAGCCTAAGGTACTGCTACCTAAGAACTATAACCTATCAGCTCTGATACCAACTTGTAACGACCTCAAATCCGGGTTTCTTTAACCCTAGACTTAGTACGTCACGATACATCATCTTCATACACGTTCTATAACTAATGCGGAATATATAAACATAAATTGTTTATTCTACAACATTTCCCAAGGTTTCTAACCTTAACTTAAATATATACCTTTAGATTCATAAAAAGATTTACAAAATTACCTACATCATATAACAATTTAGTTATAATGCATAACACTATAATCTTGTCTGTTGCTTCTGTCTCCGTCTCTCCTTGGACATTCGTATTATTCTGTTTGCTCAGCTACAATTAATGTCTAGCTTTAACTAACTGGCTTTGAAAGACCTCATTTTAATGGCTATCTTCATTTTTCTTTCAAAATGGGTTGTGAAGGAGGATGGCATGAACCAAGAATTCCTTCTCCTTCCATATTCTTGCTCTCAAATAATTTTCTCTCTAATTTGAAAAGTGAAAGAAGAAGAAAATGACTAGCATTTCTCTCTCTCTAATTACTTAAGTCTTCCATGATGTATAGATATATATCTTATATCTATGAATTTAGACCAACACAAGTTAGCTATTGGATACTTACACAAGAAATTTAATCCATGCCTTAGTTGGTGAGAATAAGTATGGTCCATGTAATAAAAAAAATCCATGCAAACAATCCTAATTAAATAATGGAAAAATAAAATAAATTACAATCAATTCATTCTCTCTCTCCTACACCATACGGCTGATGGGTTCCTTCTTTGTCCCAAAATCATGGTCACAAGTCACTTTTTAAGAATTAATAATTTTATAAAGTATTTTTCAAGTGGGCCAATCATTGGGCTTTAATTTAAAATACCAATTGGGCTTCTATTAAATTGTTTGGGCTACTAAATTGTCAAGTCCATTTAATTTATCATTGGGCTATTTAATTATATCCCAAATGATTAATTATTAATTTTGTTACACATTAATTATCCAATCCATAATTAAATAATAATTGAATTGATTAATTAATTAAATACTCTAACCCATTAATATTAAATTACTAAATGGACTAATAATATTATTAATAATATTTTATATTATTTACATTAATTAATTATCATATTAATTAATTTATAAAAATTTAATTCACCCATTATATTCAATTTAATTGAATATTTAATTAATGACAACTTGTCAATTATTTTGATATTAAAACTTTAGAGTGTGTTTGCTAATAATAATATATATAATCTATATATATTATTTATACACATCACCTTACCTCAAAAACAATTTCACAATAAATTATGAAATTAAAATAAATACAATATATAATTTAATATATATTATTTAGGCCATAAATTAAATTATTTAATATATTTACATTAAATAATTCATTTCTCATCAATTATGGAAATAATTCCATTTACCCGAAAATACATTGAAATACTAATATATTTTCTCAATTTCTTATTTAAATAATTTATTTAATTATTTAATTAATATTACACAAATAATTGTATAATTAAATTTCTCACTCTCATAAATCATTTACAATGATTTATTTAATTATAGAATATATTCATTTAATATATTAAATTACTATTTAAAATTACTTAATTAATTTAATCCCTTTACATATATGTACATATATATGAAATTAAATGTTGTACATATATACCATTACTATTCTCCCTTAATTAATTCAACTACTTTATATAATTTATAATTATATAAATTACATAATTATTCCTCACAAATAATTTATCAACAATTTGCATAATTGTTGATTAATGAATAAAATTAATTCCACAATAAACCTTTTAATTCAACTCGGATTAATTTAATATTAATTTATCTATTTCTCACAATTTAATTAACCATTAAATTATGTTACTAAATATGCACGCATATATATATTCATATAAATACATATTTAATTTACACGCAATCACGTTGCGTAATTACATAACTCCACTAATTAATTCTCTTAATTTAATTAGACTTGTTGTTAGTCAAGTTTATTGAATTATCACTTTACTTGCTAAGATATCAAAAATTTTGATATCACCATATATAAGTTAGTTTGTTAAATTTAATTTGGACCTCTATTTATCTATCACTACTAGGTTATCAAACTCCAACCTTTATTAAATATTAAATATTTTATTTCTAATTCATTTAAATATCCGGGATATTACAGTGATGGTGAAGGAGAGAAAGAGAAAATGTTTTATGTTTTATACTTGCCATGCTTATTCTTATTTCCTTTTTTCTTTATTTCATTTTTTTTTATAACCAAACACAACTTAACAATTTTGAAAAGCAAATCAAGTCCACCGACTTACATTTCCTACGCACAACCGACTTTGTTTGGATAAGCCACCAAAAATCATGCAAAATTAATTATTTTAATACATTACTTATTTATTTCGTGTAATAAATATTTTATATACTATATATAAAATATTTATTTTAATTCACCAAAAATCATAACATGATTTATAAATAATATTTATACATCTTTAAGGTACTTTACTTGACAAATTCTGTACACGCATAATAACATGCATGTAATTATATGAGGTAATTTATACCTTCAAAATTCAAAAAATAATTTATATAACATATAAAAATTATTTTTCATACTTTTTCACTTTGTTACTTGGACAACATGTTACATCAACATGTTTATGTTTCTGAAATATTATCTCCCATAAAAATCATAAAAATTCCATTATACATAAACATAATTTTTAATAAATTAAAAGATTTCTTTTCCTCATTTCTTGTTCATTTCTTTACTACTTGGCACCCTTTAAATCTACACCATATAATAACATATTGTATCATTTGTACACTTATATTTTCTTTCTTAATTAATGTACACTTCTTATATAAATTATAAACTCATTTTTATATAATTTATATAATTATATTTTCTTACTATTTACAGTAACTTTCCTTATATAAATTATATAATTTATTATTATATAATTTATATAATTACTTTTTTCTTATATAATTTCCAAGTTCCTCCATAATAATTTAATTGTACAATTTTATCGTACCATTACATGAAATTTCTTTTATTCTTAATAAATTATTTTTAAACAATTTATTTACTTTTCAATTATGTTAATTCAACATAATTTATCACCACCTCCGTACCAATTTAATTTATCAATCAAATCTCATCACACACTTTAAATAACATAAAATATATAATTCACCAATAATTTAAACAAGCTTGATAATTTTATTAATTAAATTCCTATTATTAAAGAATTCCAAAAATTCGGTTCCTTACAAGTTAATTAAAAGGCTGAATCTTGAAGTCTATTACTTCATCTTTCCCTTATCATTGTTCTTCCCAGAAGTCTCGGGTTTCACTGTAATAATGTTCATGATATAGCATGGGTGAGCAACTAGTTTGCTCAACAAGTTTTAATAACAACAAGAAACAATATATCATAAATAAAAGGGAATAGCTAAAACAATTCAATAATATGAATAACATAAGCATGAATAATAATATGCTTTTAGAATCAAGATTGTCAAATAGACTATGAATGATAAACATCCACTGAAGTCATTAGCAGGTTGACCCAATGGTTACTACCAGAAATATGTACCCGAGGGGATCAGTCTCAGTACAATATGTGTATGCATAACATTTAATTTCCGTGTTTTGTACCTGATATTAGATACAGGGTACTCCCATATAATAGAGGGGTGTTCATAATAGTCTAAGAATCCGCATCTTCAATGATTTGGATAGTTTTTAAAATCTTTAACATAAATGTCTAGCCGAACAATAACTTAGACCTTCTTTGAACAGTTTTTTAAACAATAAAACAATAAATAAGGTAAATGCTCAACATTTACAATTTAATATCAATACAAACATCTTTGCTTCATCTTTCACATTTTTAAATATATCTTACTTCCCTATGATAACAATTACCTTTGAATAATTGTTACACATAACTTAACCTTACTTATCCGATCAGGATCCGTAATACCACCACCATATAGATAGAGCTATAAATTGTACTAAATTAACCACATTGATTACTATAATTAAAATATACTACATTTACATTGACAACCTTTAATGATGCCGCCATAAATCTCTCACCCGATTTAGTACTCTCGGATTCATATTTTTACCTTAAAAGGTTTATTTTCATACAAGGATGAGCACGACGGCTCAGCAAGTTTAATAGAAAACACATTACATGCCTCACGTATCACATAACATAACATGCTCTACGTATGTCATATATCATGTGTTGTGTTTCTACTAAAATAATATATTTCACGAGCATCGAATATTGCAACTAATTTCATGTGTACACATAAGGCACATTATCATTTAATCACGTAATAGGAATTTCATAAGCAATTGAGCAATTTAAGTTACATATAACAATTAAACACTTAACTATTACTTAAAAATTTGCCTCGGTCCGTAGTTCACTAACAGTCATAACTCGAACAAAAACGTATTGCACGACCTATAAATATCAACAACACGTCAATTTAGGTTAATGACATATACCTTACATTTCAATTGACATGCCGGATATAACCTAAGATGTCTGTTCACTCGTGCTTATTTCCTGGTAATTTATCTCGATTCGTACATCAATGGTTTAATATTTAAAAGAGGTAAATATAATCCCAACATGACGTTTGTTCACTAAACCTTTTAAAGTCTCTAGAATATCATCCTAGACTTTTCGAACAATTTTCATAATTTCTGGATTACCCGACAAATTTCTATAATTATTTATATATATAAAAACTATTATTTAATAGCTTTAAAAATATAAATAATCATTCAACATACTTTTGTGTTCCCCAAATGCCATCAATATTTATCTTATATTATTCTAAATTTTTCCACCAAGTTTTGTAATTTTTTAACATTCATAGATTTTTTCATGAAAATTCACTTATTTTTACATTAACTTTAAATAGCCTTAAAAATACAATAAATACTATGCACTTCAATAAATTACCAAACTTTTTCACAATTTCTGGAATAATATAACAATAATGCTGTCCAGAACAAATTTTAGCACAAAAATATTTTTAGTAATTAAATTTTAATTTTAATGAACTGAAACTTCCGAAATTCACAGTAATTAGCACGTTTATCCGAAAATTACAAATCTTAAGTCTATTCCACACGAAATTTAATTCTCTACACCTTTGTAGAAGAAATGTTTTCCAGATTCTGCACCTAAATGAACAGGCTCTGGACAGATTCATGTTTCACTGCGCTAATTCTTCCGAAATTCATAGAATTTAGCTCGTTTATCATAAAATTATAAATTTTAAGTTCATTCCATACGAAATTTAATTCTCTACAGCTTTGTAGAAGGAAAGTTTTCCAATTTCTGCAGCGAAATGAACATAATCGCTACTGTTCGTGACTGTTCATTTTAATTTCCAAAATTTCATGTTTTGATCCAATTTTTTCCACAATAATTACTCTAAACATCATATAATCCACATATATACATCCAAAAATTATATAGAATAATTATTCTAATTATTAACTAATTTTTCACAAAATTATTTTATTACCAAAAAAATATTAAAATAAATCAAATACAATGATTTTTATACCTTTTAAAGCTTATGGCATTCATCCTTGAAGCTTTTTCTTCCACTTGATAGCACCAAAATCTCTCATCCCTCTTGGGAGTGGTGGTCTCGGTTGGTGGTGGTGGTGGTGGTGGTGATGGTGAAGGAGAGAAAGTGAAAATGTTTTATGTTTTCTGTTTGCCATGCTTATTTTTATTTCCTTTTTTTTTTTTGTCATTTTTTTTTTATAACCAAACACAACTTAACAATTTTGAAAAGCAAATCAAGTCCACCGACTTACATTTCCTACGCACAACCGACCTTGTTCGGATAAGCCACCAAAAATCATGTAAAATTAATTATTTTAATACATTACGTATTTATTTCGTGTAATAAATATTTTATATACTATATATAAAATATTTATTTTAATTCACCAAAAATCATAACATGATTTATAAATAATATTTATACCTCTTTTAGGTACTTTACTTGACAAATTTTGTACACGTATAATAACATGCATGTAATTATATGAGGTAATTTATACCTCCAAAATTCATAAAATAATTCATATAACATATAAAAATTATTTTTCATACTTTTTCGCTTCGTTATTTGGTCAACATGTTTTTGTTTCTGAAATATTATCTCCTATAAAAATCATAAAAAATCCATTGTACATAAACATAATTTTTAATAAAATAAAAGATTTTTTTTCCTCATTTATTTTTCATTTCTTTACTACTTGGCACCCTTTAAATCTACACCATATAATAACATATTGTACCATTTGTACATTTATATTTTCTTTCTTAATTAATGTACACTTCTTATATAAATTATATACTCATTTTTATATAATTTATATAATTATATTTTCTTACTATTTACATTAACTTTCCTTGTATAAATTATATAATTTATTATTATATAATTTATATAATTACTTTTTCCTTATATAATTTTCAACTTCCTCCATAATAATTTAATTGTACAATTTTATCGTACCATTACATGAAATTTCTTTTATTCTTAATAAATTATTTTTAAACAATTTATTTACTTTTCAATTATGTTAATTCAAGATAATTTATCACCACCTCCGTACCAATTTAATTTATCGATTAAATCTCATCACACACTTTAAATCACATAAAATATATAATTCATCAATAATTTAAACAAGCTTGATAATTTTGTTAATGAAATTCCTATTATTAAAGAATTCCAAAAATTCGATTCCTTACAAGTTAACTAAAAGGCTGCATCCTGAAGTCTATTACTTCATCTTTCCCTTATCCTTATTCTTCCCAGAAGTCTCGGGTTTCACTGCAATAATGTTCATGATATAGCAAGGGTGAGCAACTAGTTTGTTCAACAAGTTTAAATAACAACAAGAAACAATATATTATGAATGAAAGGGAATAGCTGAAACAATTCAACAATATGAATGAGATAAGCATGAATAATAATTTGCTTTTAGAATCAAGTTAGTCAAATAGACTATGAACTATAAACATCCACTGGAGTCATTAGCAGGTTGACCCAATGGTTACTACCAGAAATATGTACCCGATGGGATCAGTCTCAGTACAATATGTGTATGCATAACATTTAATTTCCGTGTTTTGTACCGGATATTAGATACAGGGTACTCCCCTATAATAGAGGGGTGTTCATAATAGTCTAAGAATCCGTATCTTCAATGATTTGGATAGTTTTTAAAATCTTTAACATAAATGTCTAGCCGAACAATGGCTTAAACCTACTTTGAACAGTTCTTTAAACAGTAGAACAATAAATAAGATACAAGTCAAAGACAATTCCTATTAAACCAACTGTTTTCATAACTCAGCAAACCACATTATCATTCAGCCTACTGTTTCATATATTCAGCATACTGTTTTTCCAAACTATTTTCTTAAAAATCAAAATTTGACATAGTTTCTCCCATACTTATTCAACCCCCCCCCCCCCCCATAAGTGTGCCTAACTTATATTTCAATTGGTATCAGAGCTTGGCTCTACTTATCTTGGTATTAAAGATGACTTGTAGGGTAAGATCTTGTTATGGCACAATTCGGAAGTAACACACAAGAAGGGCAATCAACCAACCGACCTCCATTGCTACATGGAACTGAAAACTATAACTTTTGGAAGTTCCAAATGAGGATCTATCTAAAGAAGGATCTTTGGGAATGGTGGGTTGTAGAGAATGGTCCTGTTACTCCAAGAAAGGACGATGGTATACCAAAAGTTTTAACTGAAATGGATTCAACCGAAGTATACATGACATCCTATGACTCGAAGGCAATGAACACATTACTCAATGGCATGGTACAATATGAAATAGGCAAAGTATCGTCATGCAGAACAGCCAAAGAGATTTGGGGTACACTGAAGGTAAGCCATGAGGGAATATCAAAAGTAAGAGAACTAAAACTGAGTATGCTTATGCACGATTATGAGATGTTCAAACTAAAAAGAGAATAAACCATCAAGGAAGCACAGGCTAGGTTACTGGTACTCATGAACTCATTGAAGCTACTTGATAAGACAATTCCTTAAAGTGAAATCAACCAAAAACTACTTCGGGTTATGCCCAAAAGGATTGCGCCAAAAGTAACTACACTTCAAGGGTCTTCTACTATTTCTATTATAGATATGTTAAATTTATTTGAAGAGTTAGAAGAATGTGAACATCAATTAAAAAGATATGATTACTAGGAGGAAACTCCTAGAAAAAAAGGTGTTAGTGCTTAATACAGGAAAAGAAGATAAAACAAGTGACGACGACTCGGATGAAGAAATTGCTATTCTATCCAAAAACTACAAAGGATGCTACAAAGGAAAAATAAAAGGAGATATTTCACACATTTCAACAAGTCCAAGGGAAAGTCAAATGAAGAAACTTGCTTTTAATGTGGTCGTCTAGGTCATTTCAAAAATGATTATTTTCAATTGAAGAACAAAGAAAAGATAAATTTCAAAGATAGCAAGAAGAAAGCACTAGTTACTTGGAGTGATGATTCAAACATAGAAGTCGATGCAAATGACGAGATAGCTCAAGTTTGCTTCAAGGGACTTGAAGAAGAAACAAGTGAGGTAACCTTTACTGATTATAATGTGTTGAAATAGGAAAATGTGAAATTAAAAGAAAAGAACATGTATTTAAAAAAATTAATAAACACACTAATGAGTGAAATTGACACTTTAATAGAAGAAAAAGAAGAAATTGAAACACCATCACAAGATGTAAGAATTTTAAATGCTAAAATTGATTATCTAGATAATTATAATAAAATACTTTATAATAAAGTAAATCACGTAAATAGTGAGAATGAAAAATTAAGAAATGAAATAAGAATGAGAGATGTGTGCATTGATGCTTTTAATGATAATACATGCATAAAAAAGAATAATGATAAAACTAAAGAATTACAAAAAGAAATTGAATCATTAAAATTATCATTGGCTAGGTTTGCCCAAGGAGAATAAAATTTAACAATCTTGTTAGAAAAACAAAGACCTAGCTATGAAAAATAAGGGATTGGTTATCAAAAAACGTCTAAACAAAACAATATAAAAATATTAAAATCACAGTTTAAATTAAATTATTGTTCTCCTTTCACCACTTATAAAAATTATGGAAATAAAGGACATTCTAATTGCAACAAGAAAGTTAAGAAGATATGGGTAAAGAAAAATGAATCAAATGTTACTAACACAAATGGACCCAAAAAGAAATAGGTACCAAAATAGTAAATTGTATTCTTATTTTAGGTATGCTTCAAAGCAAAAGTTTCACCTCAAAAATGGGTTGTAGATAGTGGATGCTCTCGACACATGACATGTGACAAAAGTAAATTTCTGGAACTATCTCTCAAAAGGAGAAATAGAACTGTTATGTTTCGAGATAACAAGACTTGTGAAATAATCGAAAAATGTAAAATAGGGAATGGTAAGATTAGTATTGATAATGTCCATCTTGTCAAAGGTCTTGGATTTAATCTTATTAGTATAAGTCAACTAATAGATAATGGTCATCAAGTTAAATTTGAAAAGGATAAATGTTCTATTTTTCACGGTACTAACCATGTTATTCTAGTTGCACAAAGAGAAGGAAATATATGTACTATTAACTTTAAGCAACAGGAAAAAGAGGTTTGCCTATCAGCCATGGAAGATATAGCAAATCTATGTCACAAGAGGTTGGGACATATACATATGGATTTAATAAAGAAACTGTCCACAAAAAATCTTGTGAGAGGACTACCCAAATCAATTATGAAAAGAAAGGAATATGTGTATCGTGTCAACTTGGTAAGCAATAAAAACATCATTCAAGGTGAAGAATCAAGTATCAACTTCATCACCCTTTCAATTATTACATCTTGACTTATTTGGACTAAAAAGGCATGCTAGCTTAAATGGTAAATTCTATGCTTTTGTTATAATTGATGATTATTCTAGATTCACTTGGGTTATTTTTCTCAAAACTAAAAAATAAGCCTTTAGAGACTTTGAGAGACTAACCAAAAATTAGGAGACAAGATATAATCTCAGGTTGATAAGAATAAGAAGTGACCATGGGGTGAGTTTCAAAAAGAGTTTATTCCATTCTGTGAGCAAAGGGGAATTAGCTATGAATTCTCCGCACCAAGAACACCACAACAAAATGGAGCGGTTGAAAGAATGAATAGAACATTAAAAGAAACTGCTTGGACACTGTTACAAGAAAGTAAGCTTCCACAAAAATTTTGGGCCGAAGGGATAAATACATCTTGCTACATTTTAAATAGAGTACTAATTCATCCTATTCTTCTCAAAACCCCTTATGAATTGCTAAACAATAAAATTCCTAACATAAGTTACTTCGAAGTGTTTGGATCAAAATATTTCATATTAAATACAAATGGTAACTTAGGGAAGTTTGATGCTAAATCATATGAAGGAATTCTTATAGGGTATTCTCATTATAGCAAAGCATATCGTATTTACAATACTCATAAATATGTGGTTAAAGAATCTGTGCATGTGAGTTTTGATGAACCTAACAATGATTTGTCTAAAGAAAGATATGAGGATGCAGGTAATACAGAAGTCACAGTCAATTCAACTGCACAGACAGATCAATATAGCTCACTAGATACCTCAAATCAGCAGAAACAACCATATAGAGAACCAAACCAGGACACTGTTTCAGAAATCTAGAAAGCTGAATTCACTGAATCAGATGAAGAACATCAAGATCCAAATTCCAATTCACAAGAGGAGCATATGCACAACATATCTATGTCTAAAACAACAAGGCATACTAAAAATCATCCTCCTGAAAACATAATTGGAGACATCAATCGATGAGTTACTATAAGGAGAGGTGTGTGCAATTTATGTGCGTTCTCAGCTTTTTTTTTATCACAAATAGAAGCAAAAAATGCAACAGAAGCATTACTTGATGAGAAATGGCTCTTGGCAATACAAGAAGACCTCCAATAATTTGAAAGATGTCAAGTATGGGAACCAGTTCCTACACCAAAAGAAACATCAATAATAGGAACCAAATGTATATTCAAGAACAAGCTAGATGAACATGGAACTATTACTCACAATAAAGCAAGGCTTGTGGCTCAAGGATACAACCAACAAGAGGGGATATACTATGAAGAAACATTCACCCCAATTACAAGATTGAAATCCATTTGAATACTTTTAGCATTTACGTGTTACAAAGAGTTCAAACTACACCAAATGAACATAAAAAGCCCATTTCTAAATGGGTACATAAATGAGGAAGTATACGTAAAATAGCCTCCCGAATTTAAACATGAAAAGTATCCTCATTATGTGTATAAGTTAAAGAATGCAATCTATGGACTCAAGCAAACACCTAGGCATGGTACAAAAGGCTAAGTAGGTTTCTTACTTCAAATGGGTTTACAAGAGGTAAAATTGACTCTACATTATTTATTAAGCATGAAAAGCAAGATATTATTATTGTACAGATATATGTAGATGATATCATCTTTGGAGCTACTAATAACATGCTTTGTGAGTGGTTTTCTAAGTGTATGCACAAGGAATTTGATATGAGCTTAATGAGAGAGCTTAGCTATTTTTTGGGACCCCAAATCATGCAAACTAAAGATGGCATCTACATTCATCAAACCAAATACATAAAGGAGTTAATCAAAAGATTTGGTTTTGACCAATTAAATCCAAAAGCAACACCAATAAGCACTACAGTCAAACTTACTTCAAATGATAAAGGCATCGATGTAGAGGTAATAAAATATCGAGGTATGATAGGAAGCTTATTATATTTAACTACCTCAAGACCTAATATAATGTATAGTGTTTGTCTATGTGCTAGATTTCAAGCAAAACCAAAAGAATCACATTTAAATGCTATTAAGAGAATATTTAAATATTTCTATGGCACTATCAACTTTGGTTTATTTTATCCAATATGTGAGGATTTTGATCTAATGGGTTAGTCAGATGCAGACTATGCAGGATGTCAAATTGATAGAAAAAACACTAGTGGTGCTTGCACATTTTTGGGAAAAAGTATGGTGTCTTAGCATAATACAAAGCAAACATCAGTTGCTTTATCAACAACCGAGGGAGAATATCTAGCTGCAGGAAGTTGTTGTTCTCAAATACTTTGGATGCGTCAAACCTTAATAGATTTTGATGTGATATGTAATACTATGCCCATTTATTGTGATAACACGAGCATAATAGACATATCTAGAAATCCATCTTTGCATTCACGCATAAAACATATTTAAGTTATGCATCATTTTCTTAAGGATAATGTGTTTAAACGATTAATTAAATTAATTTTTATCCCTACTGAGCATCAACTAGCTGACATTTTCACTAAACCACACAATGAAGAAAGGTTTTGCACTCTAAGAAGAGAACTTGGCATGTGCATAATTTCTTGAAAGCATACAGGTCTGTATGATATTATATGGCATGCTAAATTACATCATGCATTCCGGTAAATTATTCTGTGTGGTAAATTATCAAAATTTATCTGCATAATATATGAAATTTTTGATAATATCAGTCGATAAGTTAATTTTAACTTAATCTATGGAAACCAAAATTTCAAATAATCAATAAGGTCCTTGATTTATAGGAACCAAAACTTAAGGAAACTAAATTTTAAATACATTACAAAATTCTTGGAAATCGTGTCTATCTATCTCTCTGTTATATGTATCTCGGTTGTTTCTCTCTCATACTTTACCAAAAATCGATCGTCTCCAACTTCTTCAACAAACTACATTGCCAAATTCAAAATTCTTCAATTCGATTCCTCAAAGGTGAAGACCAGGAACACTAAACGACCACTAGTTGTGACTGATTCAGACGAGGACTCATCGATCATATCCATGCAGTCCAAATCGAATCCCACTTAAGCTACCAAACCCAAAAAGTAGGTCCCGTCAGTCATAAAGAATTCCAAACCAGCTATGGTGTCTAGGTCATCTTCTAAGTCAAAAAGAGTCAAAGAAAAGGATAAGGTGAACCAACAATCGATAGAGATTGTCCCTGAAGAGGATCCGGTGCCGATAACAATTTCTTCCTCATCTTTTCAAAATTCTACAACCATTTTTAGGGGTAACAACTTCGAGGCTCAATTTAAAAACTCAATCATTTCAAAGTCTTTTGTTTATGAAAAATCTATGGATTTATTTCCCTGTTAAAATTATGTACTATAAAATCTGTTTGAATCATGTGGAATCGCTTCTATGAACTTCCCCCCATCAATTGCCTATCCTCAGTTAGTCCAACAATTCTATGCGAACTTTGAGATCAAACAACATTCTTGCACTTCTCTAGTAAAAGGTACCCTTTTTGAACTAACTGACAAAATATTGTGTGATATTCTGTCAATCTCATATATGGGTCCCTGCCCTTCACCCTAAAGGGTAATCCATGACCCTTTATTCTGTTTTAACCTAATTACAAATTGTCAAAGATGACAACACGTTGTCTGAACTTATGTTTCCCACTACTGTGGAAGTCTCCCCACTTGCATCAGTCATTCATAAGCTCCTTAGGTTTAATCTGTTGCCCCAAATTGGAGGTGGAACTAATTTTACTTATCAATATCTAGTTTTAACTGCTATGATTCTTGAGGGTCAATCCTTTAATTTTGCCCTAATGATGCTAATGCACATGGATAGTTGTGTAAAACAGAGCAAAAAGTGCCTGCCCTATGGTGGATTCCTCACAAAAAAAAATCAGTACTTTGATATTTATCTTGAGGGTGAAGTCTCTATTCAGCTTGTTGAATCCATTGACTCTAACAACCTGAAAAGTTCAAATCAGTCTTTAGTTGTTGGGGTTTTATCCATATTCCTCGTGACTATCCCACTGTACCAAATCCATCCAATCCTCCTTCAAGTCTAGCCGCTGAAAGTCCTGAAATCATGTTCATCCTCACTCAACTTCTCTCAAATCAGCAAGAGATTCAGAAGGACATAGGTGATATTAAGGAAAGGCTTGGGTGTTTAGAAAATGGCAAGATTACAATGAAAACTCATGCTGCCTCCTCACTATTCTAACAAGTTGAAGATGAGTTCATCGTTTTGCACGCTGGTTTTGTCTTTCAAACAAACACTATGGTGGAAGCTATGCAAAGAAAAATGAATCGAAATGCTTATTAACTTAGTTAAGAGCTGCAGTTTGTGATCCATCAGATAGGTGAACTAAATTTATGGATGTGCAGACCAACGATATCTGGGTCGAGTTTGGTCATCGACAAAGAGGATCCACTGTACCCGAATGGGTTCGAGCTAACTTGCTTGCTGAATATAAAGATGACTTCCTGGATTTGCCCCTTCCTCCCTCCACTCATATTCCTTGCCCCCTTCTGTTTGCCAATATGTTGTCTGAAGAAGAATGTGCACATCGTCAATAGCATCGTCCGTACTTTACTCAACGTGACCAGCCTGGGAGGAGCTTCCCTAAAATTCCACCCCTATCTTAAAGGAGTTTTAGTTTAATACGTCAAACTGATTCTCTGATGTCATTGTTTATTTTGAAACCTTGATTAATTATTTGGCATGTACCTTAACTTGCTACTGGTTTTTATATATCTAGCTATGATACATTTTTCTTTATAGCTATTTTCATCTTTTTGCATGATGACGAAAAGGGGGAGAAAAGCTTATGCAGGGTGTGAGGGGGAGCTACACTAATCTCTATTGATCTATCTATCTTATTTTCTGTTGTTATGCATGAATTTAGGGGGAGTATTCAGTATAGTGTTGTCATCATCAAAAAGAGGAACATTATTGACTTGGTCACACTCCATTATTATGTTTTGATAATGACATTATATGAATAATGTGTATCGTTTTATATATTAAGCATGCAACAAGTTATATAACATCTTAAATGTAAAAACAGTTACATGCATCAAAACAACAAGCTGAGTACTGAACTGGATCAATATTTCAAGCTACAAACTGGTCAGGGGTATGTTAAACATAATCTGTCATTCAGTAGGACACATACAAAAGCTAGATCGGGTCTAAAATAGAATTCAACCAAATTTCTAGTAATCAATGTAAGATCTTAGCTTGAGTATTTAATTCAATCATGGCCTTTTTTAGATTGCATTGCATACATAGAAACATGAATTAAGGTTAATAAATCCCTCCCAGACCTACGTACTATAATTACGGTAGTGCAGAATTAAATGATCATTGCCTTATATATTCCGTGATTACCATAATTACACAGGATCGGGTATGGTAATAAAACATTTCCTTATGTGAGTAAATGAATAATCAGTTAATCAATTTAAGTAGATGACAAATCTGGTAAGGAACAAACTTTCCATGTTAAAAGGTTTGATTGATTGATGGGCATTATATCTTTTGATAACCCATATCAATCAAGGTCTAAATCTGTGATTACCCTTATGCGCAAATCTGTACATCAGAACTCCATCTAAACGGTAATTCATGATTATCGTGTTTGATGTAATCAATCATCATAAATTATGTTGTGACAATCAATTTGTAACGGTAACATAATGATCCTATAATCGACTAGTGTTGTTCAGTCATGAGTATATATATACGATCCCTCTCCTAGCGAAAATACATAAGAACAGTGGCATACTGAATCATATTCTAAAAAGCTATCTATATTCTCTTCATCATTTTATAGCAAATGATAATCAATTTATGTGAAGACTTCAAAGCTACTTACTGAATTACTCAGACTGATTGTCTTATTACTCTTACTTTGATCGTAGGATTGTTTGTGTTTTCTATCTATCTTGTTCTATCTAAAGCAGCGGGTTTACAATTAGTTCACATGGAGCTTAGGAGATCAGTGAGTCAAAGGACTCAAAAGGTGCACAGGAGTGCAAAAGGAAGAATAAAGTGTTGGGGAGGAGTAGTCCCCATAACGTCAGTCAACTTGAATTGTAAACGTGTAAATTGTGAATTGAATTTATTAATAAAAGAAGTTTTCAATACCATTTGGTATTGGACGTGGATTAGGCCACTAGACTAGTGGGTAGGGGCTCAACTATGTAAAAATCTTGGTGTCTGTGTGATTGATTATCTTATTGCTTGGATAAACTTGTCTCATTGCAAACATATATAATCTGGGCTGAAAACAAATTACAACATTTATTCAGTGTCAAAAACAGTAACCTGTATTCCCTAGTAAACCAACTATTTTCATAACTCAGTAAACCACATTATCATTCAGCCAACTGTTTCATATATTCAACATACTGTTTTTCTAAACTGTTTTTTTTTTAAATCAAAATTGGACATAGTTTCTCCCACACTTATTCAACCCCTCCCCCCTTCTAAGAGTGCATATCTTATATTTCATAATTCACTACTTTGATACCAACTGTAGTGAGCCCAAAATCCCCGCACTAGCTACGGCAAACCTTGTGCATTAAACTCCATACATTTACCAACTTATCCCATAATCATATTGGTTGAATTAGTCTATTTTAGACTATACGCTAAAATTTTCTTTTACTTAGTCCCTAGATCTTAACTTGATCTCTATTTCATTATTTATACAATATTTAACTAGTAGTTCATCCATATAAATTGATAA
The DNA here is from genome assembly GCA_947179155.2 of Hedera helix. Lineage (NCBI taxonomy): Eukaryota > Viridiplantae > Streptophyta > Magnoliopsida > Apiales > Araliaceae > Hedera > Hedera helix. Next base: position 17,005,281 of record OX359272.1, on the reverse strand, counting down.
CACCATATATAACGGTCCAATTTTAATCTTAAGATTTAAATATTCTATAACTTTATTTATCCAAGATTCACGGCAATAAATCATTAGAACGATTCTTGGGAACAGGGAATCTTACAATGAATGTTTACATCTTTATTCATGATAAATGTTTGTATCTTTGTCCAGTGCAAAAAAAATTTTCCGTACAAAACATACCCAACTAGTTAAAACCCTCACTCGAAACATATTTGGTTATAGTGATATCTCTTCATATTAATATTCTTACTTATCTGGCATTCAGAATAGTAATAACAAGCTTGTACATTTGTCCGCGGAACCTAACGATGAATTTGACCATTTCACATCGATTAGTCCTGTCTCGGATGCTTACATTACTCACAAATATTATTTACCATCCTTATTATTATAAGTTGTTCATTATTAATACTGTATTAATGTTTTACTATCTATCTGAAGTGCAGAGTATCGGCAGAACATGAACAGTCCATATTACCAATACCCTCACTCGGATTTATAGTTCTTTAATAATTCTAAGATATATCAAAGTAAAGACATAACAATATTTGATGATAAAATAATAATATCATTTCATAATATTCAGTTAGATGGTTTGCTTATTCGTATTGCAACAATCATTATGACTTTATACAGATACAAGTAAATAAAACATGAAACTTAATCTACGATTCTTTTCTACGTTCATGATCTTCTTATCATTCTTCTTAATCTGCAAATAAGTATTATTCGCAAGAATGAGGACGATGGTTCAGCAAGTCTAACACATTATCACATACACAGTTTATGCTTTCATATAAACTTTAACATGATTTGAAGGAACATAAATCTCAGTTAATAATAACAATAAACATATTTTATGCATACTCATATGCATCATCAAATATCAATTAACATTTAACAGTTAATCAAGAACTAACACTTAATCATTTAATCGCATAAAACCTTCATTCATATACTTTCACATATCAACTATCCCATAATAACATGAACAATCTTAGAGTATGCTAATAACACATAAAGGTTCATAACTTACCTCGAATCGAAACTAGGGTTTCCCGGCGGAGTATTAAAACCCTACAAAATGGGTTACGTGTACCCGAATGTTAGTTTATCAAATTTTACTTCTTAATAAGTGTTTTTATAACTTAACTACACTATTTCTATTGATGCAATATTTAGGATAAATGGCTACCTCAAAATATCATTTTTAAGCATAGAAATTCGATAACCCCTTTAAATTTTTAACTTCTACCTCATTTTCAATAACAGCCATAAATTTGTCAAAATTAAACATTTTTGGGTGATTCTTGATTCTAAATTCATTATAATTTCATGATCTACAACTTTTCTTTTAGTTGCTAAGTTAGATTCGGAACTTATGTTTTCAGAAATTTACAAAAACAGTCAGTGAACATGCTTTGATCAACATTTTTAAGGTTAACCATGTGAAACATGGTAGCTGTAGTAACCCGAAAAATTACGAACTAATTTTTTTTTATTCATGATAAAATATGATGTATGAAGTATGTGTTTATGATGTATGATGCGATGTAGTAAGTTAGTTAATTAAATTTATTTGAATTAACTAAAGAAGGAAAATGAATGTAAGAGAAGTTTATGTGATGAAAACACAAAGCTTGAATGTTGGCCTTGAATAGCAAATAAAAAGATATATAATGAACAAGTGAATTACTTGTATGATTAATGAGAATGAAGAAATAAATGACTTATTAAAGATATGTCAATGCAAGAATAATTGTATGTGTTTGGGTAACTATATTATCAACTCAAGTTGATGATAAGAGGAAGTTAATAAAATTTAATCAAGTTTAAGTGCTTGTATTAATGTGTATTATGGTTTTAAAAAATTAGCACTACCGCCGTAGCAGTAGGTTTCACCGCCGCCGCGGTGAAACTCCCTAGAATTTGAAAATCAGAACTACCGCTGTAACGGTGGTCCTCACCGCCGCACCGGTGGTACAGACTGTTTGAAAATTTATGGTACCAAATTGAGGTACTAGTATGTATGAGCGTTAGGATGTTAATAAAATAAATCCAAGATATATTAAGTGTTAGTGTTTTGTAGACTAAATTAAGTAGTCCAATGGACTTATAAATATCAAGTCTAATTGGATTATTTAATTAAAGTAATGTGTTTATTTTATAAGCCCAATGTAGTAGCCTTATATGATTTAATTAGTGAACCATATATAAAATATATGGTGAGGCAAAATTAATTTTAACTATCCAATACTTATTTTATTTCAAGTGACATAGTTAGCCTAATTGATTTAATTATTGGGAGCCCAAGTGTTGGTGACTTAAATGGGTAAATGAAATAGTCCAATGTGAATAAATGAGGGAGCCCAAACAAAATTAATCTAGGAGCCCACATTGAATTTATTTAAATGACCCAAAGGGGAGCCCATATCATATTCAAAAGGTTGGTCAATATATATATATATATATATATATATATATATATATATATATATATATATATATATATATATCAAAACTGGAGAAGAAAAAGGCCAAATGGCCGGTTGGGGTGGGCCCCCCATGGGGTGTGGTAGTAGCTTTGTGGTTGAGAGAAATTACTCCATTGGTTGCTTGTTTTAAGTTTTCATGTATGTCATTCATATTGGTCATTCAAGATGGTCAATCAAGCTAGTCATTCATGAGAATAGTAAGCATGAATTATGGAGTTAATTGACCAAAATTAGATTATTAAGGGAGTTAAGTGAGCTTACCTAAGTTCCATATATATGGAAGAGAGAAAGAGCTTGCAACGGTTTGTCATTTGTTAGCTAGTTCAAGTGTTCTAGTGAGAGAAGCTCTAGAGAAATATAAGAGCTATCCTTGCGAGTTTAAGAGCTAATTTACTAAAGGTGTTAGTCATTCTTGGGTAGTTCAAGAAGATCAATGAAGAGTTCTAACCATTTTCAAGAACAAGGTCTCCATTAAAGATTTAAAAGTTTCTTTGAGCCTTAGTTTTTTTATTTAGTTTTGTATGTGGAAAAGAAAAACCTATATGGTGTTAGAACTTGAATATTTATGAAGGTTGATGATTAAATATACTATATTCACGTTCTAACATATTTTGTATGGAAGATGACGGAAGGAATGGTTGTATAAGCATGCTTAGTTTTAAAAACCCTACTTAAATGTCTTGGTTGATGATTTGTGATTTGAGATGTATAAGTTATTTCTATAATCTATGAGTCTTGAATGATAGGTCTATGAGTTATGAAGTTAAAGCAACTTGAATGATTGAAAAATATGAATAAATGAACAAGTTATGGTCATTTTACTAAAGGAGATCGATTTGGAAACCATAGATAGTTCGATCTGAAATTTCATGTCAAAATATTTTCAAATATGTGATTGAACCATGAAATATTGTAAAATAAGAAGTTAGGAAGATAACAACACTGAGTTAGTGTCATTTGAATGTGTAGATTTTATTTTATTCAAGTTTGAACTAATAAAACCAAGGATTTGTGATGTTAGTTTTCATCTTGTCCTTGTGAGTAGTTTTGAGTTCAGTTCTGATTGGAATTTGGATTTGTGATCTAAAGAAAAGTTGTAGGGGAGAAAATCTGATGAGAATGGATTCAAGAATTATCCCAAAATGTTTTGAAATGAAGATGTTATGGCAGTTTCAGTGAAGGAGGGTCGGGCAGTCCTCCATTTAGGGTTTCTAAAATTTATTACCACCGCGGTGGAAACCACCGCCGCAGCAGTCAAACACACTGCCAGAAACATGTTTTTACTGTTCGGGTCGAGTCGGGTCAGTCTGGGTCGAGTCTTGTCGGTCCGGATCGAGTTTTCTTTAGAAATTAAGTTAAAATAAGTGTTAAATGAATGTGTTTGTATAATAAACCAATATATTTAGAGTCTGTGAGTGACCAATTGGTAGTTAAATATTTAAAATAAAGATTACGGTTAACACAATTAAAAAGTTAACTATTTATATGGTTTGAAAATTATTAATAATATTAGTAGTTAACTAAAATGTTATTAAATGATTAATAGCATTAGTAAAGGATTAGAAGGTTATTAAATGAGTAATAACATAGTACATAAGAAAAATGTTATTAAATAATTAATGACATTAGTATATGATTAAAATATTATTAAATGGTTAATAATATTAATAAGTGATTAAAATATTTTTAAATGGTTAATAATATTAATAAATGATTAAAATATTATTAAATGATTAATAATATTAATAAGTGATTAAAATATTGTTAAATGGTTAATAATATTAATAAGTGAATAGAATATTATTAAATGATTAATAATATTAATAAATAATTAAAATATTATTAAAGGATAAATAATATTATTAAGAGGGTAACATATTATTAAATTGTTAATAATATTTCTAAATGATTAACGATATTATGTGATAAATAATATCATTAGAACGAGTATAAGACATTATTTAATTATTAATAATGTTAATAAGTGTTTGAAATAATTAAGAGATTAAGAAGATTATTAGATGATTAATAAGATTGATGATTAAATGAAATATTATTGAAATAATATTCGTAAATGGTTAAAATATTATTAAACAATTAATAATATTTATTTGTGGGTATTATATTATCAAAGGTGATAATAGTATGATGTGATTAAGTGATAGTTATGTGATTAAAATATTATCAAAAATTAATAATATTATTAAGTGTTTTAAGGTTATGATTAAGTGTCAGATGATTTAAGACATATATGGTAATGTTATTAATGTAAAATAAACCTGTATGTGATATGCTAATTGGAAGATCAATGTTGTTGAATGTTAGGTCATCCAAATGAAGTTATTTTAAGTTGAATAGCAGTAGTCAGCGGAACAGACAAGTTCTTTGAACCTTAACTTGTATTTATTTGGCAAGTTATTCTGAAACTCAAACTTGTTTCATATACTTATTTTTATTATGATAAGTATCTAGAAGTTGAAATTAATTTTGAAATGCATGATGAAATAATTATTAAGAGTTATTTCACATCTATGTTATTACTGATAATTGCACTTATGTGCATTTGCATGACTGATCACGTTATGAATTATTTAAAGAGAAATATCTATGCTATTTGTTTCAGCTTGATATTGCATGAGTTATTCTGACTGTTCTTATTATGAACTGTTTAAAGAGAAAGATCTATGTCAATTGTTCAGCTAGACCATGTATGTATTAAATTCATAAATCTGAATATTGTTGAAGCTAATCCAAACCATATTGTTCTGGTGCGGAATCTGATGGGAAAAGCTGAAATGAACAAATCATTATGAGAGGATAAAATTAGGACCGGATGAAATAATCTCAATCAAAACGAAATTGGATGGTTATAATGTACCTACGATAGGCTGATCACCTAAAGTACCCATCTTCGGATATTGCACCTGAATTGGTTGTTAATATTCAAAACGAAATGACAGTTTTATGTCTACAGGGTATTGTAAATACTCAAAACGTATGTTCATGGTATTATGACCTTTCAGCATGAAGAAGCAGTATGTTAAATCCATTGAAAGTTATTATTCAAAGTTGTATGTCTTCACAATTATTGTTTATTGTTGAAGTTTCAAAAGCTAATTCTTTTTCATTCGTGATATATCCTTTATTGTTTATTTAAACTAACTGAGCAAAGTAGTTGCTCACTCTTGCTATATCATGAACTATTTTTCAGTTAAGCCGAGTGATCTAATGAGTACAAAGGCAAAGGAAAGGTGAATGAGTAGAAGTAATAAATTTCTATTTTCATGTTGTAAACTTTTTGTATTATAAGGTAATGGTGATGTATTAAGGTTAGTGGAACCTGGGATTGAAAGTACGTTTTGTAATAAATTTATGTATTTTTTCTGCGAGTTATTGAAGATTTAGTTTATATATGTTTATCAAGTGATGAATAGTGAGCACTGAGCCTAAGGTTCGAGGGACCCGAATTTAGGGGTGTCACAGGTTGGTATCAGAGTTGTAGGTTATAAACTTTAGGTGGGGGAAAACCTTAGGATTATGACCGTAGAGAAGATAAGAAAACTCATAAAGACTTTAGGTGATGGATTGTGAAAATTCACCAGCTAGAAAAAGTTATGTGTATGAAAGAGAATGAGGATTCAGAAGATAATCCGAAAGCAAGTTAAAGGAAAAATTAAGAAATGATTTAGAAAAGAAGAAATGAAAGAAGAGAAAAAATGATTGAGAGATACTTAATCTATGGAGTATAGATATGAAGAGGTGATCAATTGTAAATGTATCTAAGGTTAACTAGAAGGAGGTGATGCTAAGGTATGAAGTAATTATTTCGAGGATATAGAGGATATGTAAGACCCCGAATTTTATGAAATATAAAATTTAATTTTTTCTTCATATATATGTTCATGAAACAGTAAGTAGTTAAATTGATAAAGTTAAAAGTTAAGGATGTTATGTGTAAATTATATTATGTCGGGGAATATTCGTTTTGTCGGGGAATATTCGTACGACGGCGCCGTACGAACCAATCATTGGTGGAACTCACAATGAATAATTGTCGGATATAGAAAATAACATAAACAATTTTTAAATGGTCAATGGTACTATCACTTTTAATTGTTAAAATATCCGGTGGTAAAAGAATAGTAACATACGGTATTGCACAGTTGCACACGGCATTGCACAGTGTTTCGTATTATTAAACTGATAAAGTGGTTATCGTACAATAATTGACTTTATTGTCACATGCACAATAATTCATATTATTAAACTAATAATTGTCACAGTAGCATATGCACAGTAATTCACATTATTGAATCAATAATTGTCATGACACAGTAACGTATTCTTTCTTTTACATACTTTTTGTATTATTGTTATCTCTATTATGATGTTATTTAAACAGTTGTATTTCATTAATTAATTGACTTGATATCTAACTCAGAGAACCAACTACACGGTATTTATAACAATTACTCATAATAATGAATAAGTGTGAATTATTGTTGAATAATTGAATTGATAAAGTTAATTGTTTATAATATAAAGTTAGGTGATATAAAATGAATGGTATAGATTAAAGATAATATAGAATTTAAAATGGATGATGTAGATTAAAAGATGCTCTTTAAATGAATGGTTTAGATTAAGGAAATCTTAAAAGATAAAATGAATGGTATAGATTAAAGATAATATAGAATTTGAAATGGATGATGTAGATTAAAAGATGATCTTTAAATGAATGGTTTAGATTAAAGAAATCTTAAAAGATGAAACGAATGGTATGGATTAAACATTATCTTGAAATGAACGGTTTAGATTAAATTAGGAAATCTTAGTTATGATAAGATTTTTGGCTATAAATAGAGGCCTTAACTTAAGGATTTTTCATAAACTTCCTTACTTGTTCTTTCTTTCACTCTCTAAATACTTCTTGTGAAAGTTCTCTCTAAGTGTGCTTAAATCATCTTAAGTATTTATGAAGATCTATAAGTGTACGTGTACTGTTCAAGTTAATCAACCTCATTTAAATCAATATCCAGTCACGTGTTAAGGTAAGGAATATCATCTTTTTTCATATTATATTATTTAAACTTACCACGGTAAGGGGTATCATTCTTTTCATCATCATAAATAGATATTATTTTCTTTCTTATTATAAGGAATATAATCTTCTTTCATATTCTATTATTCAAACTTACTACAGTAAAGGATTATCTTTCTTTGATTCTCGAAAATAATATCGTTTCTTTCTTACTCATAAGATGTGTCATTTATTTCCATGTATTAATTTGTGGTAATAACCTTACGGCGCGGATTACCGCCTGTTGGTGAATAACCTTTCGTATTCATTCCTTATTAATCTCTGAGAATAACCTTACTTCGCGGATTACCGTCTGTTTGGTGAATAACTCTTCGTATTCAATTTTTATTAAATTGTGGGAATAACCTTACGTCGTAGATTACCGTCTGTTTGGTGAATAACTCTTCGTATTCAATTTTTATTAAATTGTGGGAATAACCTTACGGCTCGGATTACTGCATGTTGGTGAATAACCTTTCGTATTCATTCCTTATTAATCTCTGAGAATAAACTGACTACGCGGATTACCGCATGTTTGGTGAATTACTCTTTGTATTCATTTCTTATTTGTCTTTTATGGAAATAATTTGTTTACACGAATTATCACATGACACTTTTATTGCATATTCGTTTATAATATCATTTTCTTTCATATTCGTAAGTGATATTATTTTCCTTTATACTCATAAGGGATACCATCTTTTTCATCTTCCATTATTCAAACTTACTATGGTAAGGGATATTATTTTTCTTCACCTTTTATTAATCAAACCTGCTACGGTAAGGGATATTATTTTCTTTCATACACCTAAATCGAAACTTATCATGGAACTATTGTTTCTATAATTCCTGAAAATATTATATGTTCCATAATAGTTGCACTTCATCATTTTAATTAAACAATCCTATTTACGTGAACCTTTCTATTGAACTGTAACCGTTATTCTGAACTGTGTATCTTGAATATCATTTTTAAATTTCACTCCACATCATGTTGACAATTTGGACATTATTTGAATCTGCACAAAGTAAACTTCTGATACTTATTGTTTATCCTATTTCTTCTGTTCATCATTTATATCATTCTAATCATCCAAAATCAAGTTGTTGTGAATATATGTGGCTGGAGGCACAGATGTGATATAATTGTTGAACAGATGATAGGTTAAAGGCGATATAATAAGTTAAAGGTGATACATTTGTTTGGTGTCTTTTATGGCACGTGGTGAATGTTCTCTTTGGCCCGTAGTGCAAAGATGAACTGTTGTTTGGTATGATTATGACCAAAGGCTGAATCTGGTATAATCATGACCGTTGTTATTATATTGAATGTTTTTGGCCCGTAGTGCAAAGATGAACTGTTGTTTGGTATGATTATGACCAAAGGCTGAATCTGGTATAATCATGACCGTTGGTGTTATATTGAATGTCTTTGGCCCGTGTGCAAAGATGAACTGTTGGTCTGCATGATTATGACCAGGAACTGTGAATTTGTATTGTCTTGACTAATGGTATTTCAGATGATAAAAGTTGATGATGTTTTTCCTAAAAAGAGAACCGAGTGGACATTATAATCTGCATTATTCGTCTAATAGATTGCTCATTCCGCTGCTATTATTGATCTGAACATTGTTCAAAAATTTAACTGCAGTTTTTGATATAAACCTTGTAGTCTATTGTATTCTATCAATAACTCAACTGTTGAAGGCTAACGATAACTTATTTGTCATTATCTTAGTCATGATATTCTTTACTGGGCTATTTGAGCTCACCCTTTCTTTTGTTCCATTACTTTTCAACAGGAGATGAGAACGTAGCTAGGTCTAGCCGGGGAATGGAGTGAGAGACCGAGGGATAACTATCGTAGTCTTCACGTATTGTAAAATAGTGTGATAATAATAGTGAAGACTTAGTTGTGTATTATTATACACTGTATTGTTGAACGATGTTCTACCTTGTAATAATTTTGTTGTAGTCTTTTGACGACTCAAGTTTGGACTGCGTGGGCCCAGATTTGGGGGTGTCACAGGATATCTTAAGAAGATTGATCTATATGGATCGGTAGTAGTAAAAGTGATCAGAGTAAATGGAGATCAAAGGATTGGATAAATAGATAAGCTGTTAAAAGTAAAAGTTGAAGAGTTAAAGAATCATATAAGAATGGAAAGATTATGGAGCTAATCATAAAGGAAGAGAATAATAAAGTGATTTAGGAATAGTAGAATGATCGTAGAAGGAGATAAGCATGATGAAAAATTACATAAGAATGATAATAATGTTTCTTGAGGAGTCTAATTTTGGAAGTGTATATCTTCGGGAGTTTGACTTTAAGAAATGAGTATGAAGGAGTATGTTTTCGAAAATTATTTTAAAAGATTAAAAATCGAATGATTTTCTAATCTGTGAGTTGAAATCTATATATGAGAATGTTGATAGAGAATATAAAATTTAAAAAATCCAAATTTTGGAGATAAGTGCGGGATATGTCATGTATTTAGCATGGTGCTAAGAAAGGTATTGTACTAAGTATTAATCTGAAGCATATTAAAATAAAATTATTTATTAAATGTGTAGTGTGATGATAGAAAGATAAGGTGATGATAGAATGGACGTTTAAAAGAATGTAGAGTGAATGGGAGGATCGTGGTATAGTGAATAGACTATCAAACGATTAGAGGATATGTGACTAATAAATTTTGCATATGGATAATAGGCAAAAGAACACTTAAAATGGCGTATCAGTATAGATAATAGTGTACTACGTACTAAAGGAGAATATGTTAACAGATTTTATGTGTTGTAAAGATTGATTATGTGTTGGCATTGATAGTATATGTTTAAAATCAATAGAGGGATAGTAATGCTACCGTATTATATAAATGAAAATGTCAAAAGAAAAATCTTAAGAAGGAATACAGTAGGGAAGAAAGTTAATGAGCTAGACCAGCTTTCCTTACAGACGATTGGAGGGTCTAATAGTAGACGCTTTTGAGAAATAGATGAATAAATTTAGGAAATTCAGAGGTAAAAATTAAAATATTTATAAGCAATATCTAAAGAAGGATATCAAATAAATGATAAAAGATATCTTATAATAAGATTTTGAGGAGTAGAAAGAACGATGAGATTGTGATATGATCTGGAGAGATGAACTCGTAATGAGTCATATGTGCTAAAATATAGATTGAGAGAATTCGTATTCAGTTAAGAAAAAATTAGAGGTTTGTGGATTTTTAATTGAGAACTCATATTAGTGGCTGAGTTATACGATTTCTTGTATGGGCGGGGAATTTGTACTTGGTTTTAGAACCGCTTAGCTTCCTATAGTGATAATCGATTGAAACCTGGTGTCACATTATTCGCTATATGTATGTTGAGAAGGTAATTCTTTTCTCATGTGTATAACGGATAGGTAGAGGATGTTAAGGTAGGTGCGTGTTCTTAAAACTCACACGTATAGTAAGTTCGTTACTCATAATCGTATGGTGGAACCCCTGAGCGAATGGACGATTTTGGTCTAACTAGGATAGGTTCCATAACCCATATGATTGTGGTAAGTTCCTGAACTCATATTGTGTAGTAAGTTTGATGAACAATATGTGATGGAAGTTAAAAGAAGGTCATAGATTAATATTTAAGAGTTCTCATTGATTTGAGAACATTAATAGAAATTGTGTACGATAAGTATTATTTTTCTAAATATTACTGGTAGGTCGTAATATATACTTTGTATCGAGGACTAGGCTATGATGTGAAGAATCATAAGGTGGGTGATCACGCATGTGGCATCATTGATTACTAAATTCTGAAGAGAATTATTTTAAGTAAGACTAGCAGAGAAGGGTGTGAGTATTTGTTTTGAAGATATGAAAATTTTAGAGATAAGAAAAAAGGAAGAAGAATTAAATAAGAGGATTACGAGACTTCATATATTTATAAATCTCAACTCTAGGCGTAGGTGGGTTATGTGGTTAGGTTAAGTCCCCACTGTTGTGGTCTTTATGGGATATGATCGTTTATTTATGTATGTTTCAAAATGTAATGTGCTAAGACACTACTGTTTTACGTGTAAATATAAATGCGTTATGCTTTAAAGTGTTTAATGTGAGCATTAAATATTAAATGCTATAAGAATGAATGTAATAAACAAAAAGTAAGATCCTAACGTAAGTTTTATCTTAAAAACAGACAATGCCACTGCGTAGACAATCCCAAAATCGGGGAATGGAAGAAGTAGTTAATAATGAAGGAGGTCAAGTAGACCCAATGCAAACTTTTGTTAATATATTAGCAGAAGCAATACAAAACCGAATTCCAGTAGTAGGAAGTCTGTCGAAAAATCGATTGGAAAACTTTAAGGATTTTAAAATAGTAGGACCACCAGAGTTTCGAGGAACGACAGATCCGATTGAAGCTTAGACGTAGATGGAAGAGATGGAGAAAGTGTTTGCAGTTGCACGTGTTGCGGAGGAACAGAAGACAGTATTTTCCATCTTCATGATGAAGGAAGAGGATAATTATTGGTGGAAGGCTAACAAAAGTCGAGCAGGAGAAGGAATTGTTATGTGGGCTCGTTTCAATAAATTGTACTTTGAAAACTATTTTCCGAATAGTTCAAAAATAAGAATGGAAGTGAATTTTTTGGAACTCAACTAGGGAAGTATGACAGTAGCAGAATATGCCGCGAAGTTTAATGAACTAGCAAGGTTTGCTCCACATCAAGTGGACACGGAAGAACGAAAGGCAAGAAGGTTTGAACAAGGATTAAATCCATGGATCTGCAGTAAAGTTTCAGTTCTTCAGATTAACATGTTTTCAACAATGATGGAAAAGACAATCATAGCGGAAGGTAGGAGTGAAGCTTTGTCAAAATATAATCAAGAAAGGAAAAGAAAGAAGAGTGAAGAAGGAAATAGGAAAGGTAGTAGCGAAGGTAGTAACGCGCAAAAGCGAAAGTGGAACCATAGCAATAGGGATGATAGACAGGGAAAAATCAAGCAAAAAATAGAAACTTATGAAAATTATGGAAAGAACCAATAAGGAGTGTGTCTAAAAGGGACAAATAGTTGTTATAGATGTGAAAAACAGGGACACGTTGCTTCGAACTGTCCTAATCCAAGCAAGAGTAGAAAGTGTTTTATTTGTGGAGGAATGGGTCATCCATTTAAGGACTACCCGAAGAAGGAAAGCAAGGTTGAAAAGCTGAGTGAAGGATAAGAGTCAAGGTTGGTATCTCGATCAATAACATAATTGTTTAGGTATTAGTTGATTCGGGTTCTGTCTGTTTGATGATTTCACAAAATGATTAGAATTATTTATAAAAGAATAAGTACCTTAATAATATAAAGGTCGCAAGGAATTGAGTAACACCTGTCTAATATTAAATCGAAGGATTATGCAAGAAAGATGAAGCGTAAGTTGTCTGTAGAATTAATTCGGATATTCGAGAAAAAGATATAAGAAAAGAACAGATTATAAGAAAATTTTAAGTAACCTTGTAGCGGTGATTTTGGGGACAAAATCCTTATAAGGATGGGTGAATGTAGTAACCCGAAAAATTACGAACTAATTTTTTTTTTTTATTCATGATAAAAATATGATGTATGAAGTATATGTTTATGAAGTATGATGAGATGTAATAAGTTAGTTAATTAAATTTATTTGAATTAACTAAAGAAGGAAAATGAATGCAAGAGAAGCTTATGTGATGAAAACACAAAGCTTGAATGTTGACCTTGAATGGCAAATAAAAAGATATATAGTGAACAAGTGAATTACTTGTATGATTAATGAGAATGAAGAAATAAATGACTTATTAAAGATATGTCAATGCGAGAATAATTGTATGTGTTTGGGTAACTATATTATAAACCCAAGTTGATGATAATAGGAAGTTAATTAAATTTAATCAAGTCTAAGTACTTGTATTAATGTGTATTAGGGTTTTGAAAAATCAGCACTACCGCCGCAGCGGTGAAACTCCCTAGATTTGAAAATCAAAACTACCACTGTAGCGGTGATCCTCACCGTCGCAGCGGTAGTACAGACTGTTTGAAAATTTATGATATCAAATTGAGGTACTAGTATGTATGAGCATTAGAATGTTAATAAAATAAACCCAAGATATATTAAATGTTAGTGTTTTGTAGATTAACTTAATTAAGTAGTCCAATGGACTTATAAATAGCAAGTCTAATTAGATTATGTAATTAAAGTTATGTGTTTATTTTATAAGCCCAATGTAGTAGCCTTATATGATTTAATTAGTGAACCATATATAAAATATATGGTGAGTCCAAATTAATTTTAACTATCCAATACTTGTTTTATTTCAAGTGACATAGTTAGCCCAATTGATTTAATTGTTGGGAGCCCAAGTGTTGATGACTTAAATGGATAAATGAAATAGGCCAATTTGAATCAATGAGAGAGCCCAAACAAAATTAATCTAGGAGCCCATATTGAGTTTATTTAAATGACCCAAAGGGGAGCCCATATCATAGTCAAAAGGTTGGTCAATATATATATATATATATATATATATATATATATATATATATATATAAGTATATAAGATAAAAATAAAATCAAAAATGGAGAAAAAAAAGGCCAAATGGCCAGTTGGGGTGGGGCCCCCATGGGGTGTGGTTGTAGCTTTGTGGTTGAGTGAAAATTACTCCATTGGTTGCTTGTTTTGGGTTTTGATGTAAATCATTCATATTGGTCATTCAAGATGGTCAATCAAGCTAGTCATTCATGAGAATAGTAAGCATGAATTATGGAGTTAATTGACCAACATTAGAAGATTAAGGGAGTTAAGTGAGCTTACCTAAGTTCTATATATAGAGAAGAGAGAAAGAGCTAGCAAAGGTTGGTCATTTGCTAGATAGTTCAAGTGTTCTAGTGAGAGAAGCTCTAGAGAAAAATAAGAGTTGTCCTTGTGAGTTTAAGAGCTAATTTACTAAAGGTGTTAGTCATTCTTGAGTAGTTGAAGAAGTTCAAGGAAGAGTTCTAACCATTTCCAAGAAGAATGTCTCTATTAAAGGTTTAAAAGTTTCTTTGAGCCTTAGTTTTTTTTATTTAATTTTGTATGTGGAAAAGAAAAACCTATGTGGTGTTAGAACTTGAATACTTATGAAGGCTGATGATTAAATATGCTAGATTTGTGTTCTAACATGTTTTGTATGAAAGATGACGTAAGGAATGGTTGTATAAGCATGCTTAGTTTTAAAAATCCTAGTTAAATGTCTAGGTTAATGATTTGTGATTTGAGATGTATAAGTTATTTTTATGAGCTATGAGTCTTGAATGATAGGTTTATGAGTTATGAAGTTAACCCAACTTGAATGATTGAAAAATATGAAGAAATGAACAAGTTATAGTCATTTTACTAAAGGAGGTCGATTTGAAAACCCTAGATGGTTCGATCTTAAATTTTATGTCAAAACATTTTTAAATATGTGATTGAACCATGAAATATTGTAAAACAAGAAGTTAGGAGGATAATAACACTAAGTTTGTAATGATACGCATTTTGAAATATATGAAATTATAAATTACAAATGGATATTAAAATTTTTATGAGTTATTAATGGAAATTAAAATCTTTTGAGCAATGAGAAACAATTTGGGACAAGAGGATTATGGATTATTAGATGGTGGAATTAAATGTAAGATTTATGAAACAAGTTTGGATTAAAATGGACTTGAATTGGAATTTAAAATGAGCAAACATTGATTTTTTTAGAAATTTCATGGGAATAATTGTCTAGATTTTTGGGGGAAATGACTAAGTTACCCTTGACATTCTAAGAAATGACAATTTTGTCCCAAGTTAGTTAAATGTCTAGTATAACCTTGTTTAGTCATGGGATATGACTTATTAGCCCTTAACCATGCTAGAGTAACTAAGCTAACCATGGTTAGTTGCTAAAAGAATGATATAAGCATACTTAAGTAAGTTTTCAGCATTTACACTTATCATTTTTCCAAGTTGTTACGTGAGAGTGAGCTCAAAGAGAGAAGAGAGAGCAAGAAGCTAGGGTTTGCAAGATTTGCAAGAAAGTTCAAGAAAGAGTGATCAAGAGTTGAGGAAAAGGCCATCAAAGTGGATCATCAAGCCTTAGTAAGCTTTATTTCAAGAAGAATGAGAGCTACAAGAAGGTAACATGGATGTTCAAGTTGTATAATTGAAGTTTATGTGGTTACATGCAAGAAAAGAAGAAACTATGCATGTATTTTTAGTTTTACATGATGATTATGTGAAGTTTTGTGAGTTTAAGTGTTATGTGATTGGTTGATCATGAAATTTTAGTTGCTTGAGTTAAGTATCAAAGGTGGTGTACTATTCATATGCTTATTTAAGTTGAAAGTTATGAATTAAGGCATGATTTTAAGTTATATGTTGTCATAATAGATAGAAACTTAGTTTGAGACATAAAAGATGTTTGTTGCTTGCATTATCACATGTTAAGAAGCATTAAAGAAGCATAGATGATTTCAAAGGTGTATTTCATGAAAGATAATTGAATATTAGGCTATATTTTTTGGTTAAACTAAATTATAATCTGTAAAGTGCATTGGAAGGTACCTATAGAAGTTATGTGAGTATATCAAGTTGCTAGATATGTATGTGGTAATGCATGTGAAGTATAGAGTGCTAAGAATGAAGTTTGGTCTAAGTTGTGGAAATTGGAAAATGGATATAATACAACCAATATGTGGTTTTGACCATTGTGAGTATTTGAATGTGTAATAAGGCCAAACATGTAAGTTATATGTAAACACACGTGTTAGAATCGATTTGGGAGCCATTTGGTGCACATGGCGATAATTGACCAATTCAAACGTTTTAAAACATTAACCGGCGACTAAAATGAAATCTTTGGTAAAATAGGGTCAAATGATGGTTTTTAAATGTTTGAAGACCCACGCAAGTAAATTATATGTTATATGTGCTATGTGAAGTGTTGGAATTAAGAAATTCAATTTAGGGCCAAAAATAACTTGGATTTTGAAAAAGATTTTTTTTTCAAAAACAGCAGCATGGCGTCGGGGCGCCATCTTTTGCTTTGCGAAATGCGCCGGGGCGCAATGCTGCTGGGAGACCACGCTGGGGCGAGATCAGGGCAAGCCGGGGCGCAGTCTTGGCCGAGCCAATCTCGCGGCCAGCGAGATTTCACGTGTAAATCATGACGCCGGGGCGCCATGTACTGATTTCTGAAAAATAAATTATTTTGTTCCAAAAATGCAATATTTTGATATTTAATGATATAAACACATATGTAAACCATAAATTGATAAAAATAATCAATATGATAGCTATTAAAGTTTAAATGAACAATGTGTTATGTGATTAGGATTATGTATAGTTAATGAGTGGCTTGTATAGCAAGTTATGGCGTGCATGTGTACATAACTAATGCATGAACCAATATTATAGTCATGTAGGTCATTGACGGAACAATATTTTACCAGTTGTGATAGACGAGGACCAAGGCAAGTTTTCTGACTGAACTTTTAATTACATATTCTTGAACGGACATTTATGTTGTACATTCACGTTACCATGTAGAGTTTATTCCTTATCGAACTATCTTGAAAAGGTCGATGCCAATTTTAATTCTGGCTAGACACATGAAATGTTTCATGATAAATTCTGTTTTGATTGTTATGTTCTCCAATCAACATTGTTGTGGTGCGGACTCTATGTTATGCTGTAACAAAACAACCCTAAAATAAAAGGGGGAAATAAAGGATAAAGGAAAGGAAATAAATATGACGTGGTTGCGTCGTTAGATGTTTGTTGTGCACAATATAAAGTACGATGGGCTGATCACCCAGAGTACGCATCTAAACTGGTGTTATTACCTCTTGGGCAATGTCAGTCTTCGTGATTGAGATTGTTCTTAACGTATTATAATTAATTTGGGCAGTATCAGTCTTAATGATTGATATCGTTCTTAACGTGTTCTTGGTTTTGTGACCATACAGCAATTAAGATTCCATGTTTCCAGATAGTCATGTTCATCTTGTGTTATAATTCCCTCATCATCTGTTGAAATGCCAAAAGTCAGTGTTGATATGAATATCTCCATTTCCTTGTAAATGATTTATATTTATCATTTCGAAATATCATGTTATTTTGTGTTATTTACTTGATGAGCTATTTTAAGCTCATTCTTGCTTTCATTCCTAATATTTCAGCTAAGCCAGAGAAGACCGAGGGGTCGGGTGTAGATAAGGGTAAAGAAAAAGCCAACCAGTAGTAGATGTGCTATTATTGTAATTATTGTGTATTTATTATTATATTTTGTAATATATCAGGTACGACAGCTTGTATGTATAAAGGTACGTAGAACCTGGGATTAGTTATGTATGAATATAAATCAAGTTTATTATTATTATGTTGTTCAGAATATATGTATGAGATGACAGGGTAGAATAGTTACATGAGCACCAAACCCGTGGTTCAAGGGACCCGGATTTGGGGGCGTCACAGGTTGGTATCAGAGCAGATAGGTTATAAACCTTAGGTGGGGAAACCTTAGGAATATGACCTTAAGAAATATAGTAAAACTCATTTAGAGTTCTAAGAAGCGAACGGTGGAAGTCGTTAAGGGTACAATTTTCCACAATATGTGTTATATGTTATGTGTTACATACTATGTGCTTTAAGAATAAGGAAAATTGTAGTGAACTGAAATAGTTGTTCTTATGATTTTATAGCATGCCAGAGATTGGAGAATCCAATCGGGCTGCAGGAGAAGAGGAACCTAGAGATATCCAAATAGATGTAATGACGATAGTACCAGCTATGACAATAGTACCAGCTGAAGGTAGTGAACAGGAAGAGGATCCAGAAGAGTTAGAGGGAGACTCGGACGGGGCATTACCGGAGAATGCTTCATCTGAGCAGAGGGAAGCAGATCGGGAATGGGTAACCGGCCTGATACAGCAGAACAGTGAGTTTGTCGATAGGATTTTGGAACTAGAAACTCAAGCAGCTGAATGACAGACAACTGCAGAACAAAATGAAACAACAATTCAAGTATTGACTAATAAAAATATGGAGTTGGAAAATAAATTGGGGCAAGTCGAACAAAAGATGCAAGAGTTGAAGAATGATAAGGAGATCTTGGAGGCAAAGCTTAGGGAAGCAAATGCTGAGATAGCCATGAATGAGCGTGCAGGGACTAACGCAGTGAGAAGAATAGATTTGTTGGAGGAAGAAGTGAGGTCCAAGAAAGCCAGAATGGATAATATGGGTGCAAAAATGGAGGACATGAACTATGCATTTCGCACAGCATTTGGGAGAGCACAAGATAGGTACACTATTACCCTGTAGAATATAACCAATCAAGGGATATCTTAAGTCGATGGAAGATGATAGCTATAATGAATGAAGAGTACGAGCTTCTGTAGGAAGCTGTAATAGATATATAGTTATGTATGTATAATTATGTGTGTATATGGTAGAATCCCTAAATTTTTGTTATAAAAAGGGATATTAAGCATCATATACCCTCTTTAGTTGTAAGGAGGGAAGTATTAGTGTTGTATAAAGTTATATGTATCGTAACTCATGTGTTACATGTGATGTAATATGCGAGGCATCAGACAAGTTGCTTATGAATATAAATCTTTATGAAATGTGTGTTGTTACGACTATGTGTTCAAATTTATAAGAATATGGTATGCAATGTTATGTATTGACCATAATATGAATTGTTAAACAGAAATGTCGCCTAGACGTATCCCAAATGTTCAACCCCTACCAGAAGAATCGGTTAATGCTCCTAAGGAGCCAGTTAATCCCATGCAGCAGTTTGTAGACCTGTTAATGGGAGCTTTTCAAAACAGGAATGTAAATCCAGTAGGTGATCAACCGGTAACTGCTAGGATCGCTACTTTTAAAGACTTTAAAGCTGTAGGACCCCCAGAGTTCAAGGGAACGATGAACCCAATGGAGGCCCAGAATTGGGTCATTGAAATAGAAAAGGTTTTTGAAGTAGCTAATGTAGCAGAGGAACAGAAGACTGCCTTTGCTACTTTTATGTTAAAGGGGGAAGCAAATTATTGGTGGGTGGCCAATAAAGGAAGATTGGGAACCGGTGCTGCATCATGGGAGAAGTTTAAAGAAATTTTCTTTGAAGCATATTTTTCTCCAATAACTCAAGACATGATGGAGGTGCAATTTTTTGAATTAAAACAAGGAAATATGACGGTGGCCGAATATGCGGCAAAGTTTAATGAACTAGCAAGGTTTGCGCCACACCAAGTAGACACAGAACAAAGGAGAGCTAGACACTTTGAATGGGGATTGAAACCATGGCTTTACGGCTGTCGACGCCGGGATTTTCGTCGTTTCGTTTTATAATAATAAATGCCCTTTCCAATTTTAGCCTTTAGATTAAGATGTGATTTTTGAAAAGGTCGGCTTAGCGTCGACGGGGTTTCGAAAGGTCGATTTTTAATGAGCCAATTGACCAAAATCGCCAGTTGGTATATTTGAAATGGATTTACCAACTCATCCGAATTTTGTTTTCGTAATCGCTGGCTCATATGTGACTCCGATTCAATTGGTCCGCGAACCGAGATTCATAGAGTCCGGGGGCTTGCTTAAGCGAGGGGAAGGTGTTAGGCACCCCCCTGACTTCCGTGAAACACGGTTACCGCAATCTCGATGTTTTCCTATCCTTTTAAATCCTAAAATATGGGTATGCGCGTATATGTGCGTGTGTGCCTAAATGAATGTTTGTGGTGAATTTTTTTGCATAAAAGTTGCTTTGATTTATATGGCAAATGTGTTTTATTGAGAAAGTGTTTAGACGCTTTTTGATCCAAATGACAAGGCTTTGTTTTATAATAAAGATTGATTTTAATTTCGAAAACGATGAGGGTTTTTTATTAGATGCCATTTTCAGAAAACAATAGTTTTTAAACTTTTGTCAAATAGGAATCGAGACTATACATTGCCTCGTGACAGTAAATTCAAATAAAATGAAGGCAGCTCCTAGAAACTCTTTAACCCTATGCACAAAGTTTAATGAAAACGTTTATTTATTTTTTACGAAAAAACATCTTTTATGATAGTTCAAAACCAAATGAAGCCTTTTCGTCAAACAAGGATTGAAGTTTGCCAAAACTCTTAATTTTTGAACCTCGTGAATCTAATATCCTAATTTGGTCATTTTTTTGAAGATCTTCATCGTTTGCCTTATTTTGGAAAACCGTTCTGTGTCGTAAATCAAAACAAGCATTCAAAGCGTGTCGGGGCTATCCATGGGCATGTGAGCCATCTAAATAACCCCAAACACCCACAATCACATATTTTATTATTACGGGGCCTTAACCCGATCACGGTTTGGTATCGCTTTAAGGCCCGATATTACATATATACAGCCATGGATCCTATACAATGATTACATGTACCAAAAATGTCCTTCATCGGGATTTGATCACGAGGATCTCCTCCCTAGGCTCACAGTTACCCAAATCACTGCACAACCAATACTACGGAAAATCTAACAATACTAAAATCGTTATTACATTACACAACTCAAGGATCGCAAACCCAACACTGCGAACTATTCATTACCACAACAAACGATATATCACCGTACGGATGTCATCGGGGCATTAGGAGGAAGTTACGTTCCGATGGAACCCTCGCTAACAACCCCTAACCCACGGATCATCATCATCATAACAATCCAAAACACGAAATTATACTAGCAATACAAATAATAAAAAAACCAAGAAAACACCCTTTTCACCTTGCAAAATGTCAATTAAAGCTTCTTATTTCACGAATCGAACAACACTACATGAACGCTTGACTAATTAGCAAGAGAAGATGAATTTTTCACTTAATCTATCCAAGAACCGAGCATTTCTCTCTCCTCCCGCGTACTCTCTCTCTCTCTAATTCTTAATTTTTCTCTTCTTTTTTTGATCTCTCGGGTGGAAATGGCAATGTATAGCCTTCCGTAGGCAGCCGCAGGTGCAACTGCGGCTGGTCGCAGGTGCTTCTGCGGCTGGGCTCGCTAGCCGCCCGCGCCGAATCCTCGGCTGCCGGGTTGTCTCCTCGAGCCGCGCACTGTCCCCTTTGTCGGTGGCCGCAGGTGCACCCGCGGCTGCCCGACTTGTTTTTTCGATTTCCGTGCCACGCAGTCTTAATTCGCCAATTTCTGCTGTATTATTTTGGAAGGCTGTTTCCTGATACATAAATCGTTTTTTGTGCATGGTTTCCCGAGAGCGATGCCCCCTACTGCTGTAAACGTAATGGTCCTTTGCCGTCTTTGGCGATTGCATCGGGCTTTGTCTGGATTGACCGTATGTCTCGCCTCAAATGACTCGATTCTCGTTGTGCATTTGGCAGCTTTGATCGTAAGCCGTGGTAGTGACTTCATGTTGGCGTCTACCTTTCCTTTTCGTATGTCGGGTCAAATGACGATTTTGCCCTCCTGTCAGGGTTAGTACACAAGTGCAAAATTTGGGTGTCTACAGCTGCCCCTCTTTATCATGTTTATGAAATGAAATATGAAATGGACATGATAAAGAAGTAGGCACCCGATGCATGAAAATGCCAATACATATTTAACGATGCCGCACATACGTTAAGATGATGCGATGTCACATTCAATATGTTAATGTAGAGCTTAGTTTCAAAGTTACGAATGAACACTGCCTGGGTCTCGTCTCCGGCGGGTCATTTTTTGAATTGGTCAGGTATCGTTTCGTTTTGAAAATGGTCAGGTATTGTTTCTGACGGGTCGTTTTTTGAATTGGTCAGGTATCGTTTCTGACGGGTCGTTTTTGAATTGGTTAGGTATTGTTCCTGACTGGTCGTTTTTGAATTGGTCAGGTATCGTTTCTGACTGGTCATTTTTGAATTGGTCAGGTATCGTTTCTGACGGGTCGTTTTTGAATTAGTCAGGTATCGTTTCTGACGGTCGTTTTTTGAATTGGTCAGGTATCGTTTCTGACGGTCGTTTTTGAATTGGTCAGGTATCGTTTCTGACTGGTCGCTTTTGAATTGGTCAGGTATCGTTTCTGACGGTCGTTTTTGAATTGGTCAGGTATCGTTTCTGACTGGTCGCTTTTGAATTGATCAGGTATCGTTTCTGACTGGTCGTTTTTGAATTAGTCAGGTATCGTTTCTAACGGGTCATTTTTGAATTGGTCAGGTATCGTTTCTGACGGTCATTTTTTGAATTGGTCAGGTATCGTTTTTGACGGGTCGCTTTTGAATTGGTCATCCGGTTCTAAAATCTTGTATCTTAACATGTGACAAGTTACCTGTTGACTCGGGGTAACAAAAAGGGAGGCAAAAGGGCACCGAGACCAGCCGCAGGTGCATCTGCGGCTAGGATCGGCTCCTATTTCAGATCGCGACCCCCCGCGATCTGTCACTTTCTTTAACTTTCTTTCTCTCGTTTTCGGTTTTCCTTGTCCCCCACCCGGCCTTTTCATCTTTTGGACATCTTTTGGCAAAATCTGCGCCGATTAAATCAGTCTACGCACTCTGGGTAACGTTTTAACTCATTTTTCTTTGATTTTTGCTTTCATTTGACTATACATTTGCTTGTTTGAATATTTTAATTTTATCAATGCATGCCTATATGTGATATTTGTGTTACACGCAGCATAGATAAATACTGGGTTTTGTAGACATGCCTCATTATTTTGGAAATTCTATTGTTTTAGTCATTTTATGCTCTCGAATGCATTATTTTCACTTGCATTTTGGGTTTGTTGGTTGCCTGACTTGATTAAACATGCCTGATCGTACATGGGATGCCCATTTTACAAGCGAAACTCTGCCAAAATTTCGGGAAATCTAGCGCACCCTTAGAGACTAATTTATGCATTTCCAATCTCATAAACATGCCATGCTGCCCTATGATTTCTAGCAATATGCAATGAGATTTTTTGAAAGATAACGGGCTAAGGATGTACCTCTTTTTCGTGATGATGTTTCAGTTATGGATCCTGCTGCTCCCAGTGGCTCCACAGTGCCCCGGGTTGCGGGTGTCCGTCGTCGTAGAGCGGCCACCTCAGCTCCAGCTCCAGTCCTGACCCGTCATTCCCGTAGACTGACGGAGTCTGTTATTCGCCCCGTTCAGTCTGATGTTGATGAGGATGCCCCAGCTGAGGCAGAGGCGGGTCCTTCCGGCATAGCGGCCCCTCCCACGCGTCGGACCTTACCCGGGGCCCGTGCTAGGATACCAGATCTGCTCGGTCCTGATCTCGGCCGTCACCCCTCAGCCTACCTTGCGGCTAACGAGGTATATCTGTTGTTTAAATTCATTCAACCTTGTGAGATTTATCAGGACTGACTGTTTCGGCGGTTGTCGCAGGTCCCTGAGTTTACCCAGCCTCGGGGTAACTGGTTCAGCATTTACACCCTCTACCACGCGCTGCATCCTGACTACAGGGGGATGGTAGACTCTTGGGGGTTCAGACATTTCTTCAACATTACCCCTCGCCGGTGTCCGTGGGGCTATATGAGGGCCCTATATGAGCGTTGGTTCCACCAGACCCAGTCGTTACATCTATTGGATTGCGAGCTGTTGTTGACCCCCCTAGACTGGCGTTATATCACCGGGGTGGAGTTCTCTGGACCCCGTGTTCCTCTGGAGCCGGATATTACCCCCGTAGCCGTTCGATCCTTGTTGGGGTACACTCCTCAGGATAAGGTCTTTAAGGCCCGCAACATCCGATCAGGAGCTTTGGCCGTGGATGCTATTGGAGGGGTCCTTTCTGAGCCATTTCCCGAGGACCGATCCGCTCGTGACTTCCTGCTCCGGCGTCTGCTCTTGACTATCACGAGGGGCTGTTTTCTGGGGAACAACTCCTCGACCATCCATTTCAGTATCGTTGGAGCTACTCGAGATGTGGATCGGAGCGGGGACTATGACTGGGGTTCCTTCACCATTGCTTATTTCCTCCACGGCTTTCGCCTTCGCTCAGAGGGGCAGACGGATGCTTGGCTGGGGTTCTATCCCTTTCTGCTGGTAAGTCCCATTCATTTTGCGGCTTTTCACTTGTTTCGTTCCTTTGTCGTCCCTGGTACTTATGTCCCTTTTTCTTTGTTTATCAATTCTGGGCTTATGAGCAGCTACCCTGCCTGCGGCCGATTACTACCCTCGGTCTAGAGACTTACCCCAGGGGTCGTCGATGGCATCACAGCACTTTGGCGGAAACCCCGGTGTCAGACAGTTTTTCCCACTGCTGGCTGCAGTTAGAGATGATCTCTTCGGCGGACGTGACATGGGTCCCCTACACTGCAGCTCATCTGGCGGCGGATTTTGCTGGTGGTTTTCCCGCGGACCAGGAGTTGGCTCTGTCCACCCGTCGCATCCCCCTTCTGACTTATGGTGGGTGGGAGCTGTATTTGGGGGAGCGCGCTATCAGGTGTGTTTCCGGGGAGGTTCGTATCCCTTTCGCTCCTCCTTCATGGAGATTTTGGTTCATGGATGCCCATCTCCCAGAGGCGTTGATGGCCGGCGAAGACGGATATATGCTATCAGATGGCCCTCAGACGCGTGATAGCTTTAGTCTCTGGTGGAAACCTCGCACTATTGGGCCTCAGACTCGGGCCACCTTCTTCCTTGGAGACCTGGTTCACGGGTATGTGATGATGACAGACTGGATGGAGTGTGTTCGGGCCCCCACCCACTCAGACCAGATTGCTTCCCTGACTCGGCGGGTGGATCAGTTGTCATCTTTCGTTTGGAGCTTGGGCCGGGATCCAGAAGAAGCTTATGCTGCAGACCCGTACGGACCTGACTTTGGTGCAGCTCCCGGCTCATCGGATGCCCCTGTTCCGCCTTATTCCTGCCCAGATCTGAACTTTGGCGCTGAGGCTTCCATTCCTGGGGACGTGGGCCATGCGAACCAGTTTGATGATGATACTTTTATTGAGGGCATATAGTTCGCCGACTAGATTTATATAGGCTAGGACCCCTGTATTCGGACCTGTTTGGTTTATTTATCATTATCATTTGTCATTCCATGTATTATGTACAGAATTATCTTTATTTTATGCGTAATCTCTTCTTTATGGTGATTCCATTTATTCCATTATATCTCGTATGATGCATAAATTATTATATACGTGGATAAGGAAATTGACCCCTATATAGTCTCTTGATACTGTTTTTTACAGATGTCATCCCTGGATGTGGTTCGCGTGGGCCCTCGCGCCCCCTCAGGGATCATCGGCAGGCTCTGCTTGTGACTGGATAGTTTGCTACCCTCCGATCGGATCATCGCAGAGGGTCTTTTGGGACACTCCTTGTCTTTTTTGTCATTCCAGGTGCCGCCGGGTTTTGTTGACGGCATTCTCAGTTGTTGGATCCCTGATAGACATATTTTCAGGTTTGGGCTGGAGTACCTGACCCCACCCTTGAGGAGTATGCTCGCTTTACTGGTCTGTCAGTGGAGGGTCCCTGCGCCCGGGTTACCTCCGGCCATATGCGCCGTCAGTTCTTGACTTTTACAGGCTTGCGGAGGACAGCTCTGCTATCCGTGATCTCCTCAAGCCACCTTGTTCCTCTACCCTTCCTGGTCGACAGATTTGGCTCGGTGGATAGCTTCTCTCGATTCTCCAGTGATTTTTTAGTGTCTGAGGAGCGCTGGGGCGCTTTGAGAGTGGATGTTTTGATGGTCTGTATCATATCATTTTAATATATGCCTGCCGGGGATGACCTCCTGGATATGCGGGTTA
Source organism: Hedera helix (assembly GCA_947179155.2). Classification (NCBI taxonomy): domain Eukaryota; kingdom Viridiplantae; phylum Streptophyta; class Magnoliopsida; order Apiales; family Araliaceae; genus Hedera; species Hedera helix. The sequence continues at coordinate 16,978,955 of OX359272.1, read as the reverse complement.
TCGTAGCGGTTCAGGCCCTCCAGGAGGATCATACTATCCTTCCCATAATACTAGCAGAGACTTACCTGTCGGCCTCGTATTGTCATTCCTTCCCTGACCACATATTCAGGGGAAGCTCTACTTTGTTATATGTATGGTTCATGAGCCACCTCAGACCCATCGGGCAGTTTTGTCGACACGGGTTCTGTTTCAGCCACAGCTTGGCCATGCAGTTCTCATTCCGCCCCCGGCGATGCACTGATGCGGCCACATGGAGGGAGTTCTTATTGGCCATTGAGGAGCCCTTCCATCTTCTGATCTACTCGGGTTATTGCTCCTTCCTGAGCTTCTTGACCCACGTGGCCCCACTTGATTTCCTTCCTCTTCTTGGTTTAAGGGGGGTGACGACTTACCACCCCTTAGTTGTCATGGGGCAGTTTAACCAGATGCAGGATCTTCATCCCTTTGCGGGAGCAGCTGACTACCGATTTCTCATATCGACTCAGACGGAGAGGGAGATGCAAAGGGTATATGATCTTTGGTCACACCGGGTCTCGGTTGAGTTTGGGGATAGTCATCCGGGTCAGACACCCGATTATATGCTATGGTCGCGAGGAGATTTTGAGATTGTCGACTTTGACCCGATTGGGGTATTGGATGGTTCTCGAGGATCTTTCCCAGTTGAGACCAGTTCAGATGCAGTCATTCCCTCGGAGCTTTCAGAGTTAGCGCCCAGATCTGATGTTGAGGATGCTTCTACCGCGGTGCATGTCCCTTGTCCTGATTTGGCGGATCGGATCTAGAGACTAAGGATTGAGGATACCAGGCTCCGGTCAGCCTTGAGGGCTACTGAGATTGAGAGGGATACCGCCCACGTTGAGCGGGATGCTGCTGTACTAGCCCGGGATGCCGCCCTCTCTGCCAGAGATAGTATCATTGAGCAGGTTAGAGTTATCATGGAGGCTCACTCTGCGACTGTTACCGGTGCTGCTGCTCTTTTGACTCGGGTTGACATGATGGGACAGCAGATCGCGGCCGAGCCTGAGGTTTATGATGCCTCGGCTATTCTGTCTATCCTGCTCCAGCTGGTTTCTGACCTGTAGATGCTTTTATTCCCTGGACGGACTATGTCAGTTTCATCATTTATTATTTAAAAGACAGACTTTGTAATCAAAATGCTTTGTATATATAGAGAAATATTTATGGTTTAGTCATTTTCCCTTTTTGGTGCATCGTCGCCCTTCATTGGATCCTTATTTTATCCAGCCGATTATAATTTTGGTATATTGCCTTATTTCTTTCCTCAAGTCTTGATTGAGACTCCACAAATATTGTCGCACGACCTTCTGATTTCATCGGAGTGAATCTTAGATTTCATGCTGATTATAATGGTTAGGTTTGGGTAAGATTTGGAATGTATTCGTCAAACCAGGGTTTCTGGGCTTTTTGGAACTGGGTTTGGTATAGGGACAAGGTTTATTATTTTGTATAGAACGGACCGCGCCATGGTGGCTGCCTACGTACTCCCACGAGGTCAGGAGATCAGGTCCTACGTAGTTCGAGTTACGAAGGGAGATAGAAATTTTTTATTTTTTATTTTTTATTTTTTTTTAAGCAAAGAACCGCTTCACTGAGTCAGAATTCAGGGGCTGCGGAAATACATCGCCATCCATTTCTTGTAGGATGAGGGCCCCTCCAGATAGGACCTTCTTGATCACAAAGGGTCCTTCCCAATTTGGAGCGAATTTCCCTTTGGCTTCGTCTTGACAGGGCATGACCCTCTTTAGCACTAAGTCATTTTCCTTGAACTTTCGGGACCGTATCTTTTTGTCTTACGATCGAGTGATGCGTTGCTGATACAACTGACCGTGTAATATAGCCGCCACCCTCCTTTCATCTATTAAGGCTAATTGGTCGTACCGATTTTGTATCCAATCCTCCTCGTCAATCCGCGCATCGAGCAAAATTCGGAGGGATGCCATCTCCATCTCAACTGGCAAAACGGCCTCCATCCCATATACCAAGGCGTAAGGGGTTGCCCATGTGGATGTACGAACTGATGTCCGATATGCAAACAGCGTGAAGGGCAGTAAATCTGGCCATCCCCGATGATTGGCAGACATTCTCGCCATAATCCTCTTTATATTCTTATTTGCTGCTTCCATGACCCCATTCATTTTGGGCCTATAAATGACAGAATTAAGATGCTTGATCTTGAATTGGGCGCATAACTCCTTCATAAGGGCATTGTTCAGATTTTTGGCATTGTCGGACACCAAGACTTCAGGCTGCCCGTACCGGCAAATGACATTGTTCCTGATGAAACTGACTATAACTTCCTGCGTTACCTTGGGGAAAGAAGCTTTGGCCATTGCTCGCTTTGGGCTCTACGGGTCCGATTACATCCATACCCCACATGGAGAAAGGCTAAGGGGAAGTCATACAGTGCAGTTCATTAGGAGGCGCATGCATCACATTACCATGTGCTTGGCATTGGAAACACCGCTTGACATGATTGTCACAGTCAGCCTTAAATGACAGCCAGTAGTGCCCCGTTCTCAGAATTTTCTTGGCTAACATCGGTCCACTCATATGCGGCCCACATACTCCACCATGCACTTTGCCCATGATTTTCTGTGCTTGAGTCTCGTCTACACATCGCAACAATCCCAAGCCCACATCCCTCTTATACAGGGAATCTCCGCTTAAATAGAATTTCATTGCCATCTTTTGGATTCTCTGCCTTTCCGTTCGGTTTGCCTGGTCGGGGAGTGATCTATCCCTCAAGTATTTCTGGATGTCATGATACCAGGGCTGATTTGGCTGAGCCACGTCTTCTGATAACTCCGCTATATGTTCTTCGTAAGCGGGAGCATTTTGCACAGTTATTTCAATCTGGGAATTGGCTTTGCCTTTGAGTACGTGGATTAACGACGCCAGGGTGGCCAAGGCATCGGCAAAGTCATTCCGCCCCCTGGGAATGTGTCGGAAAGCTATGTCTTCAAATTCTCGCATCAATCGGATTACACACCGGTGGTACGGAAGCAACCGAAGCTCCTTAGTGCCATACACCCCTGTCGCTTGTCTGATCACTAACTCTGAATCTCCAAACACGGCTAATCTTTTCACTCCCAGATTGCGGGCGAATCTCTGTCCCAATATACATCCTTCATATTCAGCCGTATTGTTTGAGTTACTGAACTGCAATTTGGTGAGAACAGGGCATTGCTCGCCCGTAATGGAGACCAGGACCGCTCCAGCTCCGGCCCCTTCAGCATTCATGGCGCCGTCGAAATACATTTTTCAAAACTGCCCTTCGTCATCACATCTCGTTTGTTGGACCCACAATATGTCTTCACCCGGTAGGGAAGTTTCTAAAGGCTCCATTCCCCCTGTCGACATCTCTGATAATTGATCTGCAATCCCCTGCCCCTTCACGGCTTTCTGGGTAACATAGAGGATATCAAATTGCTGTAGGATTAACTGCCACCTTGACAATCGACAATTCAACATCGGTCTTTCAAATATATACTTCAAGGGATCGATTCGCGAGATCAAATAGGTAGTGTGTCCATGAAGGTAATGCTTTAACCTCATAGCAGCCCATGCCAAGGCGCAACATGTTCTCTCGATCGGTGTGTAATTATGTTCACAGCTGCTGAATCTCTTGCTGAGGTAATAAATGGCATGTTCCTTGCCGAATTCATTTTTCTGCCCCAACATACAACCCATTGCCATATCGTTCAAGGATATATACATGAAAAGAGGGATCCCATCCTTCGGAGGTACCAACACTGGCGCTTCTGTTAATTGCTTCTTAATAGTCTGAAAGGCCTTTTGGCATTGACTGTTCCACTCTCGGGAGGCATCTTTCCTTAACAGTTTAAAGATTGGTTCGCAGGTGGTTGTCAGATGGGATATGAACCGACTGATGAAGTTTATCCTCCCCAAGAATCCCCTTATCTCTTTCTCTGTACGAGGTGCTGACATATCCACAATGGCTTTGATCTTAGCCGGATCCAGTTTGATGCCTCGATTGCTCACCAAGAATCCAAGGAGCTTACCTGACTAAACTCCGAAGGCACACTTTACTGGATTGAGCTTCAAATTATACTTCCTGAGCCGCTCAAATAGCTTCTTGAGGTGCGTCACATGGTCAGATTCCGCCCTCGATTTTACAATAATATCATCCACGTAAACCTCTATCTCCTTATGCATCATGTCGTGGAATAGGGCCATCATTGCCCTCTGATAAGTGGCCCTTGCATTTGTGAGGCCGAAAGCAAGTCGTCTATAACAAAATGTGCCCTAGGGGGTGATTAAGGCGGTCTTTTCTCGGTCCTCTTCTGCCACCATTATCTGATGATATCCCGCGAAACAATTGACAAATGAATACATTTCATACTGAGCCGTATTATCCACCAAGATGTGTATGAAAGGCACTGGGAAATTATCCTTGAGACTGGCTTTGTTCAGATCTCTATAGTCAACGCATACTCTCACTTTTCCTCCGGGCTTCGCTATTGGGACTATATTGGAAAGCCATTCTGGGTAGGTGGACACCATGATGATTCCAGCCTTGAATTGCTTGACTATCTCTTCCTTCACCTTTAAGCTCCACTCAGGTTTCAATTTTCTCAACTTTTGCTTAACCGGCCTGAAACCCTCATTGATAGGCAATCGATGTACCACAATATCCATGGATAAACCGACCATGTCTTCATGTGACCAAGCAAACACATCCTCATATTGGCTCAATAACTCAGCTACCTCTGTTTTCTGGTTGGGAGTCAGGTCTGCCCCAATTTTCAGCTCTTTGGGATTCTCAGGGGTTCCTATGTTGATGGCAATGGTTTGGTCTAGGTTGGGTTTGGGTCTATCCTCGACCCACTCTTTGATCTCATCGGGAGCGTCGTCATCACTTGCTTCGTCCTGCTCAATTCCCATCAAATCGAAATCCAGTTCTATATCAAAATCATAATCGTCTTTCAAATTTGGAAAATCGTTTGTTAGGCTAGAATAACTCAAATCGGTACACCTGACATAAAACAAAAATATTTGTCATATATATAAACATTAAGTACATGACTTCCTTTTTCAATAATCATGACAAAAATATGAAATAGACGTGCAGATACATAAAACAAAAACACCGTCTTAAAAACCCCTTGATCCCCTTACTGGACAAGATTTCCAGACAGTCCTGCATTTACCCTTTTCTGGATACTACTGGCTGCATGGTCCAATTCTTAGGGATCATTTCGGTTTTATAGCTAGTGATGGAGGGGGTCTCTATATCTGGCACCTCTTCAATGATTGCCGCGACTTGGCTTCGGCTTTCATTTACACTTTCCTCGGGCACTTCTAACCCAGCCCAGTTGATGAATGGCATGATCTGCTTGCCTTCAGACATCCTCTCCTTTCCCTTTTCATTGGGCCCTGACTGCCCCGGGAGATAACACTTTTTCTCAAATTGTTCCAGGATTTCCTGCAAAAATTCCATCTGCTGGGCCAATCCTTTGGCTGGGGGAGCCTCCACCTTATCCTCCGCTTCAGATGCAGGTTTGACTGTCTTCGGGGCATATTCACTATTGGTTCTTGGGACATGGCCTCCGGTTATCCAAGTGGGAACTTTCTTGTATGAGCTCTTCGACCTTATGCTTCCGTAATATCCTAACCCTGCCTTGCCCGACTGTGCTGGTATCTGGATGGGCTCGGTGATTCCTTGACTTTTCTTGCCCAACCCTTGCCCTGGCTGGAAGTTCATCGCCATCATTTCCCGGGCAACAAAGGTGAGCTCGGGAGACATTTTAGGCTTTAAATTCGGAGCTCCCAACTGTTTGTACTGAGGGGTGCTAATTTCAAATGCCTGATAGCTGATTGGTTCGGCCGATTCGTCTACATGGATCACAGGCATGCCTTTTACAGAGGGAACAGGGTGATCAGGTTCTGCTGCAACGGTTACCAAGTGCCCCTCAACGATGAACTTTATTTGCTGATGCAGGGTGGAGGGAACTGCCCCTGCCATATGAATCCAGGGCTCCCTAGTAGCATGTTATAACTGGCAGTGATATCTAGCACCTGGAAGGAAATGTCAAAAGTATAAGGTCCGATCTCCACCGGTAGCTCAATCTCTCCCACCGTGTCTTTTCGAGACCCGTTGAACGCTCTCACCACTACTTGGTTGGCCCGCAGGCGCTTAGGGTTGATTTTCATCCTTTCCAGAGTACTATACAGGCAAATATTCAGGGCTGACCCGGCTGACCCACCATCAATCAAAACTCCGTTCATCACATACCCGGACGAGATGACCGCAATGTGTAACGGCCTCCGGTGCCCCCTTCCTTCTTCAGGGATGTCGTCGTCGGTGAACGAGTTTACATTGTTGTCCAACAGGTGGCCCACCAAGTGGCCGAACCTTTCTATACTAATTGTCTTGGGGATATGAGCCTCTTCCAGGACTTTGCTTAATATCTGATAATGATCAGTTGATGCCAATACAAGATCTAAGATTGATGTCAGGGGCGGTTGTCCCTCCAGTGCTTTAACCACATTCGCCTTGCCGCGATTCATTTTCTCCCAAAACTCCAATGCTTTTTCCTCCGAGATTTTCCCGTTTTCCTTTTTCGTGCTCGCAAAGACCCGTCTTGGTAAATATAATGGATTTCCCCTAGAGCTGACTAATGCGCAACTGGCCTCCTCCTCGGTCTTCCCCCCGTAATTCCACGGGACAGCCTTCAGACTGGTAATTGGCAATTGTGACCTGGCTGCTAGAACAAGGGGTCTTGGGGCCGACAACCGGATAGGCTCCTTTTTGGTCCCTCAAATTACCCCAACCAACTTGATAGGTTCATTTTGCGCACCCTCCTGGGCATTGGTCATAGCAATCTCTTCTTCTATCCTCCTTATGTACTTCAATTTCAAGGGGCCTTCCACCCCACTGGTTTCCACTACGTTTACGCCTCCCCTATTATGCTCGGGAAGAGGGTTGGCCTTCACATTTGGGGGTTCTGGTTGTTCCACCACGATCTCTCTGTTGTCAATCATGTTCTGGATCTTGTGTTTTAACGACCAGCACTCTTGGGTGTCATGTCCCGGGGATGTCGAGTGATAGGGTCATATCTCTTCCCCTTCGGGTCTGATGGAGGTGCTAGCTTTGTAATCTTTTTCTGGCTTACCAACACGGCCAGTATTTGTTCCAATGAATCCCTCAATGGGGTGAACTCTCTCTCTTGTGGCTTTTCGAATTTCCTGCGCCCTTCATACCTTTGATTGTTGAAATTTGACGGACGCGGGGCCTCATTTCTTTGCATGCGGACCGGGGGGCTGGTCATTACTTTCCCAGATAGTCCTTGCCAGGGACACATCCTCCTCCTTTCTCTTCTGGGGTCTCCGGGAGGAACTGCCATAGTTTCCACTCTGGATTTGCTCCGTAACAGCCTCGAGAGGTGTGAAGTCTTGGATTTTCCCCGACTTTAAGCCCATCTCATCCATCTCCCCATGTTTGATCATCTCCGCAAAAGCCTTCCCTATCCCCGCTATCACCCTTTCATAGTAAGGGGCTTCTTGGATATCGATGAACGTCATAACCATCTTCGCCTCACTCATGGGTGGGTTCACTTGGGCCGCCATCCTCCTCTACCGTTGAGCGTAGTCTCTGAAGGATTCGTTGGTCTGCTTCCTGATTTTTGTCATCTTGTATCGGTCCGGGGCCATTTGGGATTGAAAGTTGTATTGCGTTAGGAAGGTGTGGGCCAGCTCCTCCCAATTGTGAATCTTAGCATTATCCAACCTCGCATACCATGTCCTAGCCTCCCCTGTCAGGCTTTTCTGGAATAATTGCATTCTCAATGATTCGTCCTCAACATATCCCCCTAGCTCTCCGATGTATACTTTCAGATGCGTGTACGGATCCCCCGACCCGTTGTACTTTTCAAATTCGGGGAGTTTGAACTTCTCGGAATATCTGGTTCCCGAAAAGATGCATAAATCAGAGTAGTTAACACTACCATACGACCCGATCCCCTTCATAGTTTTGATGGCCTCTTCCATCTGCTTTATCTTCTTGCTGACACTGCTGGCAACCTCATCTTCCGGAATGATAATAACTTGCTTCGGCGGTTCAACCTTCGAAGTTTCTGGGGTCGGCCCCCTCCCTTGAGATGATGGCCCTGGCGGGTCCTCGGGTTGTGGCCCTGATTTTAGCTTAAAATGTTCTTTGAGCAACATGGTCAGCTCCGTCATTTGATTTCTCACAGCATCGAATTCTTCCCGAGATACGGGAGCTGGGTTAGGATTGGGGTTCTCAGCCATTTCGACTGTTGACTCTCTGGCTTTCTTGGATCGGAGACGGGTTTGGGGCGCAATCCTGCAAATAAAACACGCCAAGGTTTAGTTCCGGGAAACGACACTGCCAGATGCATGCTAAAGCAAATATTTTTTGCGTTTTTGGGTTTTGTAATCTTTTTCTGCAAAACAGGGTCAGTATCCATTTATTTTAACCAATGTATGACATTGTGCAGTTATGATGCTCTCCAAGCTGTCCCTGTAAAACAGAGGTTAGTACTTTTATTTTGACAAAGCGGGAGGCACAAAATGTTTGACTAAGCATGATGTCATGTGCGTAAAACGTAAAAGGGTATGAAGAGACTTCCACGTGTTTGGGTTTATCTGAGGCTGACCTACCCTAAGTTACTCTCGCGGGCTTTTTTGGCATGAAGGTTCCCAGATCTTCGCAACATACTAGAAGGGAATAAATCCGATCATTCAATTGGATTGGATCTGAGTGGATGTTTTTCCTGAGCCTCGCCGGGGAGCGCCCCATTGAGTCCAGTAATCCACATCCGACGGGTTTGCCTCAGGAAGAAAACTGCTCAACATTCATTCATCATACATTCATCGTACCTCACCGTATGCAAATGATGACAATAAAGTAAAGTATTCGTAAAGCAATCACAACAACTCGCATATTCATTCATACACGCATACAAGGTAGTTTAATTGCAAGTAACGCATACACACCCACATTTTTTAGATTTTTTAAAGGATAAGAAAACATCAAGATTTTAAACGCGGCCTAAGCCCTCTAATGTCCCCAGCGGAGTCGCCATCTGTCGACGCCGGGATTTTCGTCGTTTCGTTTTATAATAATAAATGCCCTTTCCAATTTTAGCCTTTAGATTAAGATGTGATTTTTGAAAAGGTCGGCTTAGCGTCGACGGGGTTTCGAAAGGTCGATTTTTAATGAGTCAATTGACCAGAATCGCCAGTTGGTATATTTGAAATGGATGTACCAACTCATCCGAATTTTGTTTTCGTAATCGCTGGCTCATATGTGACTCCGATTCAATTGGTCCGCGAACCGAGATTCATAGAGTTAGGGGGCTTGCTTAAGCGAGGGGAAGGTGTTAGGCACCCCCCTGACTTCCGTGAAACACGGTTACCGCAATCTCGATGTTTTCCTATCCTTTTAAATCCTAAAATATGGGTATGCGCGTATATGTGCGTGTGTGCCTAAATGAATGTTTGTGGTGAATTTTTTTGCATAAAAGTTGCTTTGATTTATATGGCAAATGTGTTTTATCGAGAAAGTGTTTAGACGTCTTTTGATCCAAATGACAAGGCTTCGTTTTATAATAAAGATTGATTTTAATTTCGAAAACGATGAGGGTTTTTTATTAGATGCCATTTTCAGAAAACAATAGTTTTTAAACTTTTGTCAAATAGGAATCGAGACTATACATTGCCTCGTGACAGTAAATTCAAATAAAATGAAGGCAACTCCTAGAAACTCTTTAACCCTATGCACAAAGTTTAATGAAAACGTTTATTTACTTTTTACGAAAAAACATCTTTTATGACAATTCAAAACCAAATGAAGCCTTTTCGTCAAACAAGGATTGAAGTTTGCCAAAACTCTTAATTTTTGAACCTCGTGAATCTAATATCCTAATTTGGTCATTTTTTAGAAGATCTTCATCGTTTGCCTTATTTTGGAAAACCGTTCTTTGTGTCGTAAATCAAAACAAGCATTCAAAGCGTGTCGGGGCTATCCATGGGCATGTGAGCCATCTAAATAACCCCAAACACCCACAATCACATATTTTATTATTACGGGGCCTTAACCCGATCACGGTTTGGTATCGCTTTAAGGCCCGATATTACATATATACAGCCATGGATCCTATACAATGATTACATGTACCAAAAATGTCCTTCATCGGGATTTGATCACGAGGATCTCCTCCCTAGGCTCACAGTTACCCAAATCACTGCACAACCAATACTACGGAAAATCTAACAATACTAAAATCGTTATTACATTACACAACTCAAGGATCGCAAACCCAACACTGCGAACTATTCATTACCACAACAAACGATATATCACCGTACGGATGTCATCGGGGCATTAGGAGGAAGTTACGTTCCGATGGAACCCTCACTAACAACCCCTAACCCATGGATCATCATCATCATAACAACATACTACATCAAGCAATCCAAAACACGAAATTATACTAGCAATACAAATAATAAAAAAAACAAGAAAACACCCTTTTCACCTTGCAAAATGCCGATTAAAGCTTCTTATTTCACGAATCGAACAACACTACACGAACGCTTGACTAATTAGTAAGAGAAGATGAATTTTTCACTTAATCTATCCAAGAACCGAGCATTTCTCTCTCCTCCCGCGTACTCTCTCTCTCTAATTCTTAATTTTTCTCTTCTTTTTTTGATCTCTCGGGTGGAAATGGCAATGTATAGCCTTCCGCAGGCAGCCGCAGGTGCTTCTGCGGCTGGGCTCGCTAGCCGCCCGCGCCGAATCCTCGGCTGTCGGGTTGCCTCCTCGAGCCGCGCACTGTCCCTTTGTCGGTGGTCGCAGGTGCACCCGCGGCTGCCCGACTTGCTTTTTCGATTTCCGTGCCACGCAGTCTTAATTCGCCAATTTCTGCTATATTATTTTGGAAGGCTGTTTCCTGATACATAAATCGTTTTTTGTGCATTATTTCTCGGGAGCGATGCCCCCTACTGCTGTAAACGTAATGGTCCTTTGCCGTCTTTGGCGATTGCATCGGGCTTTGTCTGGATTGACCGTATGTCTCGTCTCAAATGACTCGATTCTCGTTGTGCATTTGGCAGCTTTGATCGTAAGCCGTGGTAGTGACTTCGTGTTAGCGTCTACCTTTCCTTTTCGTATGTCGGGTCAAATGACGATTTTGCCCTCCTGTCAGGGTTAGTACACAAGTGCAAAATTTGGGTGTCTACAACGGCAAAGTTTCAATGTTTCAGCTCGGAACCTTCGTTGGGGTAATGACAAAAAGCTATTTTAGCGGAAGGAGGCAGTGATGCCTTGGCAAAGTTTAAGCAAGAGTAGTATGGCAAGAAGAAAGTTGATGGATCTAGGAAGGAGAGCAGAAATGGAGGGAGCAATTTTAACAAACGAAAATGGGGTGGCGACAGTAATACAACTGCAGTGAGACAAGGTGAACAGAAAAAGAAAGTAGAGTCGTGTCCTATCTGTGGAAAAGGACACTCAGGTGTTTGTTTGAAAGGAAAGAATGTATGCTTTAGATGTGGAAAGGAAGGACACATGGCACCAAATTGTCCAAACCCTAAAATGAGCAAAGGATACTTTTACTGTGGAGAAACAGGACACCAGATAAAAGATTGTCCAAAGAAGAAAGCAGATGGAGGGAGCTGAAGTAAGGGAACTACTAGTGGAAAGCTGGCAATTACGGGACCTACACCACCAGGGAGACCGATAGCTCGAACATTTAACATGACAGTTCAAGACGCGGTGGCATCAAATGACGTGGTGTCAGGTATCATCCCTGTTAATGACGTAATGCATATGTATTGTTCAATTCGGGTGCTACATATTCTTTCATTTCTGATGAATTTGCTACCAGTAAAGTTAGAAAGCGTATTGAATATCGAAGTAGCAAACAAAGAAGTAATCCAGGTGGAAAGTATTCATCGGGATTGTTGTGTGATGATAAGAGGGTATAAATTGTTAGTTGATTTAATTCCTATTCGGTTAGGAGAATTTGATGTGATACTGGGAATGGACTGGTTGTATAGCCATGGGGCAATGATTGACTGCCAGAATAAATGTGTAAACCTTCAGACTCCTACTAAGTCTAAGGTAGTATTTCATGGTAGCAAATCACCTAGGCAATCTTATTGTTTGACAATGTTACAGGCAGGGAAGTTATTAAGAAAAGGGTGCATGGGGTATTTAGCTCATGTAGTTGATACACGTATAATAGGATCAGAATTGGGTCAGATACCCGTTGTAAAGGAGTATGCAGATGTATTCCCAGATGAGTTACCAGGTCTTCCGCCGGACAGGGAAATTGAATTTAAGATAGAACTTGCACCAGGAACAACACCAATTTCAAAGGCACCTTATAGAATGGCTCCAGTAGAACTGAAAGAGTTGGTAATCCAGTTGCAAGAATTATTGGATAAAAAGTATATCCAGCCAAGTGTGTCTCCTTGGGGAACACCAGTACTGTTCGTGAAAAAGAAAGATGGTTCATTAAGACTCTGTATTGATTACAGAGAATTGAATAAAGTAACGATAAAGAACAAGTATCCGCTACCAAGGATTGATGATCTGTTTGACCAATTACGAGGAGCCAAATATTTTTCACAGATTGATTTAAGGAGCGGTTACCACCAGTTGAAAGTGAGACCTGAGGATGTACCTAAAACCGCATTTAGGACTCGTTATGGACATTATGAGTTCCTAGTGATGTCATTCGGGTTGACGAATGCTCCGGCCACGTTTATAGATTTGATGAATCGAGTGCTCAAACCATATTTAGACAAATTCATGGTGGTGTTTATTGATGATATATTGATTTATTCAAAGACTGAAGAAGAACATGTGGAACACCTAAGGATTGTGTTAGAAAAACTAAGGGAAGCTAAGTTATATGCCAAGTTCTCGAAATGCGAATTCTGGCTGCAAAGAGTGCAATTTTTGGGGCACGTGATTGATCAAGATGGAATATCTGTGGACCCAGCAAAAGTGGAGGATGTAATTAATTGGGAACAACCGAAGACACCAACTGAAGTTCATAGTTTTCTTGGATTAGCCGGATACTACAGAAGATTCATCAAAGATTTCTCAAAGTTGTCAGGGCCTCTGACTAATTTAACAAAGAAAGCTGTGAAATTTGTATGGACTGATAAATGTGAAGAAAGTTTCAGAGAGCTTAAGAAAAAGTTGAGTGAAGCACCTGTGTTATCATTGCCGGATGATACCGGAGGATTTATGGTATATAGTGATGCATCGTATAAAGGATTGGGTTGTGTGCTAATGCAACATGGCAAAGTTATAGCGTATGCTTCCAGACAGTTGAAAGATTTTGAGAAAAGGTATCCAACCCATGATTTGGAATTAGCAGCCGTGGTTTTTGCTTTGAAAATATGGAGGCATTATTTGTATGGAGAGAAGTGTGAGATATACACAGACCACAAAAGTCTGAAGTATATTTTCACTCAGAAGGATCTAAATATGAGACAAAGAAGGTGGATAGAGTTAATCAAGAATTACGATTGCGAAATTCTTTACCATCCAGGAAAAGCAAATGTGGTGGCCGAAGCTTTAAGTAGGAAAGGTCGAGAAAGATTGGAAATGCTAACCGTCCAGGAAGAGTTAATTAGAGAAATGGAAAAGTTGGAACTGGAAGTGAAACATCCGATGGAATCAGAAGAAAAGTTATTTGTGGTTGAAGCTCACCCAACACTATTAGATAAAGTGAAAGAAGCCCAGATGCAAGATCAAGATTGTGGTCAAATCAGGAAACGCATATCGGATGGACAAGAGACGAGGTTCAAAGTAGATAACAGCGGAATGCTAAGATTGGAAGGAAGAGTATGGGTGACGTTAGTATCAGAGTTAAAAGATGAGATTTTGCAAGAAGCACATAGTTCGCGTTATTCAGTGCATCCAAGAAGTACGAAGATGTACCAAGACCTACGACAACACTTTTGGTGGCCTAACATGAAGATGGATGAAGCAGAATATGTAAGTAAATGTCTGACTTGTCAAAGAGTCAAAGCGGAACATCAGAGACCTAGTGGGCTGTTACAACCGCTAGAAATCCCGGAATGAAAATGGGAACATGTCACGATGGATTTTGTCGTAGGACTCCCAACTACACAGAACGGCTATGATGCGATATGGGTTACAGTGGATCGACTGACAAAGTCCGCTCACTTTTTGCCGATCAAAGTCAAATTCAACTTGGATCAACTTGCAAAGCTATATATGAAAGAGAATATGTCAAGACATGGAGTTCCAGTATCAATTGTTTCCAATCGAGATCCACGATTCACGTCGAACTTTTTGGAAGAGTTTCCAAGAGCGTATGGGTATGCAATTGAGATTGAGTACGGCATATCATCCTCAAACAGATGGTCAAAGTGAAAGAACAATTCAGACGTTGGAAGATATGCTAAGAGCTTGTGTTATGGACTTCAAAGGCAATTGGGACGATCAGTTCCCATTAGTAAAATTCGCCTACAACTATAGTTACCATGCAAGCATTGGAATGCCACCTTATGAATCATTATATGGACGGAAATGCAGAACACCTCTCTGTTGGGATGAGGTAGGTGAACGAAAGTTGTTAAGACCAGAAATAGTGCAGCAAACTGCTGAAATTGTCAAGTTAATAAGAACAATACTTATAGCAGCACAAAACAGGCAAAAGAAATATGCGGACCAACATCGACAGAAAAGAGAATTTGAAGTAGGGTCTCACGTGTTTCTAAAAGTATCTCCCTGGAAAGGGAAGATAAGATTTGGGAATAAAGGAAAGTTGAGTCCTAGATTCATTGGACCTTTTGAAATACTGAGAAGGATAGGAGAAGTAGCATATGCATTGGCATTACCTCCAGAATTGGAACACATACATAATGTATTCCACGTGTCGATATTAAGACCATATAAGCTGGACTATAAGCATGTGATTGAGTATGAGCCAATTCAGATCGAAAAAGATTTGACATATGAGGAAACTCCTGTTCAGATCATCGACAGGAAGGAGCAGATTTTAAGAAACAAAGTGATACCTTCTGTAAAGGTGGTATAGAGGAACCATAATGTGGAAGAAGCAACATGAGAGTTAGAAGAGAAAATGAGGAAAGAATATCCAAATTTATTTATGTAAATTGTAATAGTGATTCCGGGGACGGAATCCTTGTAAGGGGGGAAGAATGTAATGATACGCATTTTGAAATATATGAAATTATAAATTACAAATGGATATTAAAATTTTTATGAGTTATTAATGGAAATTAAAATCTTTTGAGCAATGATAAACAATTTGGGACAAGAGGATTATGGATTATTAGATAGTGGAATTAAATGTAAGATTTATGAAACTAGTTTGGATTAAAATGGACTTGAATTGGAATTTAAAATGAGCAAACATTGACTTTTTTAGAAATTTCATGGGAATAATTGTCTAGATTTTTGGGGGAAATGACTAAGTTACCTTTGACATTCTAAGAAATGACAATTTTGTCCCAAGTTAGTTAAATGTCTAGTATAACCTTGTTTAGTCATTGGAAATGACTTATTAGCCCTTAACCATGCTAGAGTAACTAAGCTAACCATGGTTAGTTGCTAAAAGAATGATATAAGCATACTTAAGTAAGTTTTCAGCATTTACACTTATCATTTTTCCAAGTTGCTACGTGAGAGAGAGCTCAAAGAGAGAAGAGAGAGCAAGAAGCTAGGGTTTGCAAGATTTGCAAGAAAGTTCAAGAAAGAGTGATCAAGAGTTGAGGAAAAGGCCATCAAAGTGGATCATCAAGCCTTAGTAAGCTTTATTTCAAGAAGAAGGAGAGCTACAAGAAGGTAAAATGGATGTTCAAGTTGTATAATTGAAGTTTATGTGGTTACATGCAAGAAAAGAAGAAACTATGCATGTATTTTTAGTTTTACATGATGATTATGTGAAGTTTTGTGAGTTTAAGTGCTATGTGATTGGTTGATCATGAAATTTTAGTTGCTTAAGTTAAGTATCAAAGGTGGTGTACTATTCATATGCTTGTTTAAGTTGAAAGTTATGAATTAAGGCATGATTTTAAGTTATATGTTGTCATAATAGATAGAAACTTAGTTTGAGAAATTAAAGATGTTTGTTGCTTGCATTATCACATGTTAGGAAGCATTAAAGAAGCATAGATGATTTCAAAGGTGTATTTCATGAAAGATAATTGAATATTAGGCTATACTTTTTTGTTAAACTAAATTATAATCTATAAAGTGTATTGGAAGGTACCTATAGAAGTTATGTGAGTATATCAAGTTGCTAGATATGTATGTGGTAATGCATGTGAAGTATAGAGTGCTAAGAATGAAGTTTGGTCTAAGTTGTGGAAATTGGAAAATGGATATAATACAACCAATATGTGGTTTTGACCATTGTGAGTATTTGAATGTGTAATAAGGCCAAACATGTAAGTTATATGTAAACACACGTGTTAGAATCGATTTGGGAGCCATTTGGTGCACATGGCGATAATTGACCAATTCAAACGTTTTAAAACGTTAACCGGCGACCAAAATGAAATCTTTGGTAAAATAGGGTCAAATGATGGTTTTTAAATGTTCGAAGACCCACGCAAGTAAATTATGTTATATGTGCTATGTGAAGTGTTGGAATTAAGAAATTCAATTTAGGGCCAAAAATAACTTGGATTTTGAAAAAGAAATTTTTTTAATTTTTTTCAAAAACAGCAGCATGTCGCCGGGGCGCCATCTTTTGCTTTGCGAAATGCGCCAGGGCGCAATGCTGCTAGAAGACCACGCTGGGGCGAGATCAGGGCAGGCCGGGGCGCAGTCTCGGCCGAGCCAATCTCGCGGCCAGCGAGATTTCACGTGTAAATCATGGCGCCGAGGTGTCATGTACTGATTTCTGAAAAATAAATTATTTTGTTCCAAAAATGCAATATTTTGATATTTAATGATAGAAACACATATGTAAACCATAAATTGATAAAAATAATCAATATGGTAGATATTAAAGTTTAAATGAAAAGTGTGTTATGTGATTAGGATTATATATAGTTAACGAGTGACTTGTATAGCAAGTTATGGCATGCATGTGTACATAACTAATGCATGAACCAATATTATGGTCATGTAGGTCATAGACGGAACAATATTTTACCAGTTGTGATAGACGAAGACCAAGGCAAGTTTTCTAATTGAACTTTTAATTACATATTCTTGAACGGACATTCATGTTGTACATTCACGTTACCATGTAGAGTTCATTCCTTATCGAACTATCTTGAAAAGGTTGATGCCAATTTTGCTTCTGGATAGACAAATGAAATGTTTCATGATAAATTCAGTTTTGATTGTTATGTTCTCCAATCCACATTGTTGTGGTGCGGACTCTATGTTATGCTGTAACAGAACAACCCTAAAATAAGAGGGGGAAATAAAGGATAAAGGAAAGGAAATAAATATGACGTGGTTGCGTCGTTAGATGTTTGTTGTGCACAATATAAAGTACGATGGGTTGATCACCTAAAATACGCATCTAAACTGGTGTTATTACCTATTGGGAAATGTCAGTCTTCGTGATTGAGATTGTTCTTAACGTATTATAATTAATTTGGGCAGTATCAGTCTTAATGATTGATATCGTTCTTAACGTGTTCTTGGTCTTGTGACCATACAGCAATTAAGATTCCATGTTTCCAGATAGTCATGTTCATCTTGTGTTATAATTCCCTCATCATCTGTTGAAATGCCAAAAGTCAGTGTTGATATGAATATCTCCATTTCCTTGTAAATGATTTATATTTATCATTTCGAAATATCATGTTATTTTGTGTTATTTACTTGCCGAGCTATTTTAAGCTCATTCTTGCTTTCATTCCTGATATTTTAGCTAAGCCAGAGAAGACCGAGGGGTCGGGTGTAGATAAGGGTGAAGGAAAAGCCAACCAGCAGTAGATGTGTTATTATTGTAATTATTGTGTATTTATTATTATATTTTGTAATATGTCAGGTACGACAGCTTGTATGTATAAAGGTACGTAGAACCTGGGATTAGTTATGTATGAATATAAATCAAGTTTATTATTATTATGTTGTTCAGAATATATGTATGAGATGACAGGGTAGAATAGTTACGTGAGCACCAAACCCGTGGTTCAAGGGATCCGGATTTGGGGGCGTCACAAAGTTGGTGTCATTTGAATGTGTAAATTTTATTTTCTTCAAGTTTGAACTAATAAAATCAATGATTTGTGATGTTAGTTTTCATCTTGTCCTTGTGAACAGTTTTGAGCCTAGATCCGTTTGGAATTTGGATTTATGATCTAAAGAGAAGTTGTAGAGGGAGAAATTCTGATAAGAATGGACTCAAGAATCACCCCAAAATATTTTGAAATGAAGACGTTATGGCCATTTTAGTGAAGGAGGGTCGGGCAATCCTCCATTTAGGGTTTCTGAAATTTATTACCACCGCTGCAGCGGTGGAAACCACCGTCGTAGCGATCAACACACTGCCAGAAACATGTTTTTATTGTCCGGGTCGAGTCGGGTCGGTCCAGGTCGGGTCTTGTCGGTCCGGGTCTAGTTTTCTTTAGAAAATTAAGTTGAAATAAGTGTTAAATGAAGGTGTTCGTATAATAAACCAATATATTTAGAGTCTATGAGTGACCAATTGGTAGTTAAATATTTAAAATAAAGATTAAGGTTAACACAATTAAAAAGTTAACTATTTGTATGATTTGAAGATTATTAAAATATTGTTAAAGGATTAATAATATTAGTAGATAACTAAAATGTTATTAAACTATTAATAACATTAGTAATGGATTAAAATGTTATTAAATGAGTAATAACATTAGTATATAAGGAAAATGTTATTAAGTAATTAATGACATTAGTAAATTATTAAAATATTATTAAATGATTAATAATATTAATAAGTGATTAAAATATTATTAAATTGTTAAAAATATTAACAAATGATTAAAATATTATTAAATGATTAATAATATTAGTAAGAGATTAAAATATTATTAAATAGTTAATAATATAAATAAGTGATTAAAATATTATTAAATGGTTAATAATATTAATAAGTGATTAAAATATTATTAAATGGTTAATAATATTAATAAGTGAATAGAATATTATTAAATGATTAATAATATTAAAAAATGATTGAAATATTATTAAAGACTTAATAATATTATTAAGAGGGTAAAATATTATTAAATTGTTAATAATATTTCTAAATGATTAAGATATTATGTGATAAATAATATCATTTGAAAGAGTATAAGAAATTATTTTATTATTAATAATGTTAATAAATGTTTAAAATAATTAATAGATTAAGAGGATTATTAGATGATTAATAAAATTGATGATTAAATGAAATATTATTGAAATAATATTTGTAAATAGTTAAAATATTATTAAACAATTAATAATATTTATTTGTGGGTATTATATTATCAAATGTGATAATAGTATGATGTGATTAAGTGATAGTTATGTGATTAATAATATTATCAAAGATTAATAATATTATTAAATGTTTTAAGGTTATGATTAAGTGTCAGATGATTTAAGATATATATGATAAGGTTATTAATATAAAATAAACCTGTATGTGATATGCTAATTGGAAGATCAATATTGTTGAATGTTAGGTCATCCAAAGGAAGTTATTTTAAGTTTGTTAGTTCCCGTGGACACAATAGAGATCTAGAAGGGGGGGGTTGAATAGATCATTTAAAAACTTTTTTTTTCTTTTGTAACGAAAGCATATTAGTTATAAATGATAGAATCAATTCAAGCACAGCGAATTTTACTTTTAATAAACCCCTTAAAGAAATATGAGTCATTTCAATTTAGTGTGTTAATCTAGTATGGGTGAAAGCAGATATTGTGCAGAATATAAAAGACATAAAGTAAATGACACGAGAGATTACTGAATAACTCCTACTCCACTCTTCTACTTGACAGTAGGAAATCCACTAAGATTTAGTCCTCTGGACTAGGACACTCTCGCCCTCATCAAAGCTAGCAGCTTTGGATTCTTTAGTCACATTAAGACTAGAACACTATTGCCCTCATCAAAGCTAGCAGCTTTGGACTGTAGACTAAGTCCAGCAGACTTAGAATCTCTTGTACCCTTAGGTACTCAACAAGTCCAGCAGACTTGATTTCTTTTTAGTCACTTGGGCAAGGATCCTTTGACCCTCTTTTGTGTGTTGGATGCTTGTTGGGTTGTGCTGCTAAGATGAACTTTGATCTTCTTTATCTTCTGATGCTTAGCAGCTGCTTATGATCCATCATTGAATGCTGCTGATGTTTGTCGTTGATATTCTCCTTCTTTCTGATATTCAGCAATTACTCAAGATCACCAAATGTGCTGCTAGGCTTTTGCACTTCAGCTCCTTTGGTACTTGATAGCTCCTCGAGATGAACTCCTGAGATGACTGTGATGCTTCTTCTTTTTGGTACTCAGTTGTTCCTTCTTATCATAGACAGTTTATTGCTTCTCGAGATGGGCTTCTGAGATGAATGTGATGCTTCTTCTTTTTGGTACTCAGTTGCTACCATGTATGTATCAAGTTGGCGTTTAAGCTTCTCTCTTCCATGTGCCTAGCAGCTCTGAACACTTCTTCTGTAATAGAGTTATTTATCTCTATGTCTTTCTTAATTCAGTGTTAGTGTTCTGATGGATCGTAGAGTCCTTCAGCATCTTCATTTTCTGTTTCACTCTACGATCGGTTGTTGTCTACCATCATCTCTCTCGTGTATATATTTTTCAACAACTGCAACAACCACTCTCTTCTGTTTATTCTGTAAGCCTTTATATCTCTGAGCATATATTATCGTTGAATGAAATCCCGTTGGTTTCATTTGGCTTTGTGCAGATCCTAAATATCTTCAATGTTGACTTTCTTGCTGCTTGTGTCAGTGCTTTTCCCTTTTCTGACACGTTCTGATATATTTGACCTGTAGCTCAGCTTTCTCTGAATTTATAGCCGTTGCACTCCCAGAGTTGTTCATCAAAGATTATTATATTCTTTGCTAGTTAATCTTCTGATTTATCAATAAATGTTTTCCTTGACTTTAAGAATCAGCTGCTCTGCAGGCTCTGACTTGTTGACTTGTCTTCTTTATCACTGTAGAGATGTCAGTCTCGTGTTCTTCCCAGTCTTTGGAGTGAACAGGTCTTTTAGAGAATATGATCGTTGGGACATAGTCTTCTGATTTCTTGAGCCTGATACATGATACTAAAAAATCTTTGTTCTGACACTCAGCACGCAAAAGTCAGTATTCTGTTATTTCTGACTTCTTCTATAGTAGATGCCATAAAGTGTTGTCGTGGATGTTTCTGAAGTAATTAACAACTCATTTTGAGATTACTGACTTAAGTGCTTAGATGTCTTCAATCCTTGTTGGCACTTAAGTACTCGACGATTAATCCAGTTGTAGCTTCTTGCTTCTGATCATTGAGTCATCTGC
This sequence comes from Hedera helix, assembly GCA_947179155.2. Classification (NCBI taxonomy): domain Eukaryota; kingdom Viridiplantae; phylum Streptophyta; class Magnoliopsida; order Apiales; family Araliaceae; genus Hedera; species Hedera helix. The sequence continues at coordinate 16,957,435 of OX359272.1, read as the reverse complement.
TGGTTCTGCTATGTAACTCTACGATCTCCAGTTGCTAGCCCTGCTTAGGTTATATGTCATAGAGGACTGCTCTATGAATCTTTAGGCGCTAGATCTTCTATCATTGATGACTGCTTTACGAGCTTCAGTTGTCAAATCTTTTAACATAGAGGACTGCTCTACGAACTTCAGCTTCATTCTATGCTGAATATTCAAAGGGAGTTTAAAGCAGGTAACGTTTGAATATCTTCAGTTTAACTTAACGATTGCTTGAACGTTGTACTTCTGCGTTTGCCTTTTTCACTCTACGACTTAGCTTTGCTACTTTACGATCTTGCCTATGGTGTAAGTCGTAGTGCAATCGTAGAGTTATGATTTAAACTGCTCTACGATCTTAGTTCAGACCAGATGCTGTAGATGTATGAGATCTTCATTCAGTTTGTTTAACAGCCCAAGGACAGCCTACTGAATAATCTTTATGAGGATTGCTGTCGCGATTTTGAATACTCATGTAAAAGTTGCTCTTTGATTCTGCTAGGTTCGTAGACAAGATTAGGAGAATCGTAGAGTGACTGTCTATATGGACTCTACGATCCCGAGAGTTAGCTCTACGATGCTGAGACAACTCTATGATCTGCCGAGAGGACTCTACGATTTTCTGAGCCTTATTCTGCGTTTACCAGGCAGACTCTACGATCTTCCTAGGAGACTCTACGATCTTCCTTTGAGTGATTTCATAAGACTTCTATCTGAATGACACTTCACTTCTCAATCAATCTGTTGATGGAGTTGGTGCTTGGATCTTCTGTTTGCTTGCCTGTCATTCAGGGTCTTCATACTGATGATCTTTAAGCAAACACTCTATGATTCTGCTTTGTAAACGTGAGTGTATGACTGGCTATGCTGATGACTTGCAGACCCTACGATCGAGTGTAGTCAACGATTCTTGCTTTAACTCTCTTGCCAGATTGCTGTTCTTTTTGATCGATCAGGCCTATCTATTACATTTTAAGATCAGCCTAACAAGTTTGATCTTTCTATCTATAGTCCTTGTACATAGTGATCTTTTGAAGGACTGTACAATGCTATTAACTCATATGAGATCAACTTAACAGATTTGATCTTGTCAATCTAAGTCCTTAGAACATAATGTCTATTAACTATTAAGCACTTTACATCTTTCATCAATGCAGACATATTTGCATATTAATTCATTTATCTTTTAAAACACATCATCAAATCTTATAATTGAGAAATATCATTCATATGCATATTCCAAACAAAGTTGAATAGCAGTACTCAGCGGAACAGACAAGTTCTTTAAACCTTAACTTGTATTTATTTGGCAAGTTATTATGAAACTCCAATTTGTTTCATATACTTATTTTTATTATGATAAGTATCTAGAAGTTGAAATTAGTTTCGAAATGCATGATGAAATAATTATTAAGAGTTATTTCACATCTATGTTATTATTGATAATCGTACTTATGTGCATTTGCATGACTGATCACGTTATGAATTATTTAAAGACAAATATCTATGCTATTTATTTCATCATGGTATTACATGAGTTATTCTGATTGTTCTTATTATGAACTGTTTAAAAAGAAAGATCTATCCCAATTGTTCGGCTAGACCATGTATATATTAAATTCATAAATCTGATTATTGTTGAAACTAGTCCAAACCATATTGTTGTGCTGCGAAATCTTATGAGAAAAGTTGAAATGAACAAATCATTATGAGATGAAAAAATTACGGTCGGATCGAATAATCCCGATCAAAATGAAATTGGATGGTTATAATGTGCACAATATAAACGTACGATAGGCTGATCACCTAAAGTACTCATCTTCGGATATTGCACCTGAATTGGTTGTTAATATTCAAAATAAAATGACAGTTTTATGTCTACAGTGTATTGTAAATACTCAAAACGTATTTTCATGGTCTTGTGACCTTTCGGCATGAAGAAGCAGTATGTTAAATCCATTCAAAGTTATTATTCAAAGTTGTATGTCTTCATAATTATTGTTTATTATTGAAGTTTCAAGAGCTAATTCTTTTTCATTCGTGATATATCCTTTATTGTTTATTTAAACTTGCTGAGCAAAGTAGTTGCTCACTCTTGCTATATCATGAACTATTTTTCAGTTAAGTCGAGTGATCTAAGGAGTACAAAGGCAAAGGAAAGGTGAACAAGTAGAAGTAATAAATTTCTATTTTCATGTTGTAAACCTTTTGTATTATAAGGTAATGGTGATGTATTAAGGTTAATAGAACCTGGGATTGAAGGTACGTTTTGTAATGAATTTATGTATATTTTTCACGAGTTATTGAAGATTTAGTTTATGAATATTTGTCAAGTGATAAATAGTGAGCACCGAACCCGAGGTTCGAGGGACCCGGATTTGGGAGTGTCACGGTAGCGCTAGCTTTAATTACTTAAGTTATCATGTTATAAGACTCAATAACACCTCATAACATCAAAATAACAAAATCATGAAACTACTTATGTACGAGTTATGACTTTTACTCAAGAACACGAAGAACGAATCGAAGAACTAAGTTTCCTCGTTCTTGGTTTAGCTTGCTAAAACATGATGCCACAAGCATGAATTTGCTAGGTCATCATGTTTCACAACTCTATAACACTAAAATACAAAATCATAAACCTATTTATGTAGGAAATTATGACTTTTGCTCAAGAACACACAAAGAATGAAAAATCATACAAGGTAACGACTTATATTCTTGAGCTTTTGGATTTCATACATGATATAATTTAAGCATTATAACTGTTTATATATGTGATTATGACACTTTATATTTGACAAAATTTTGACATTATAACGGCTTATTTACTTGATTATAACAATTTATAATTATTGCTCAAGAACACACGAAGAAAATGGAGAATGACAATCGTACATGGCTACGACGTACATTCTTGAGCTTTTAAACTATGAATTTAAATTCAACATTATAACTACTATAAAATGAAGAAATTATCAAGAACACGTGAAGAACACGAAGAACAACAATCGTACACGGCTACGACTCGTGTTCTTGAGCTTTATTAACACTAAAGATGAAAGAAAAACGAACGTTATAACAACTAGATATTGTACCTTTTGAAATTGCAAGCTTTAACTATTTATTTGCAATCAACTCTCAAGAACTCAATCTTATATTGAGTATAACTTTGATACTTGAATTTAAGTTTTGAAAACTAATGAACTTAATGAATGAACTAGCTTATTATTTATAGGAAAACCAAAGTCTCATTAATCGCAGTGTTACCCTGGCTTATTACACTTTGCACCCTAGCATATTCTTGAAATATTCCCTTCTTGACTTGGCTTTGACTTTGGCTCCAAGTTTGGCTTGACTTTGTCTTGGCTTAAGCTTTAACTTTATCTACTAACTAGAGTTAACAACTAACTCGACATTGGTTAATTCTCAAATAAAGCTAGCAACTTGATTGGTTGATTAGTTACTTAATTCACTGATTAAAGTTATTAGGTTAATCTTAATTTTAATTAACCTTAATCTTAATCAAGTATACATGTAGTATAGTTGACTTTAACTATTTATAGTTGACTTTTTCGTATTTATACCGTATAATTTTCATATTATTATCATATAATTTATGTATTATATGCTCTAACTATATCAGTTAGTCTTCTAGTTCATTTCTAACCAATTTAGTTCATTCCTAACTAAGGCGGTTCATTTTCAACTAAATTAGTTCATTTTTAAGTCTTCTGGTTTAATTGACCTTTAATGATTAAAAGTCTGATATTAGTAAGTTTTGTTCCATATAAACAATATTCTGTGAATTGAAAAGTTCAACAGATTTTGCACTTTTTTTGGTGAATAGTGTATTTCACAACCTTTTCTCAGAAAATGGTTAGACGAATAAAAAGTTAAAAAAACCTTTTTCGTCCTATTTTCGGCACGCTTTTCAAAAAAAACTTTTATTAACTATTATGAGTTTTCAAAGCGTGGGAATGATGAATCTTGAAACGGAATGTCAATTTGGCGTGCACATTTCCCTCGAAAGCCTAGATTATTTCCTAAAGTTTAGACCATAGGGTTTAGGTTTAGGTTTTAACTCTTTTTTCAATTTAGTTTTTGCCTTCAATTGATTTTTTTTTATTTTAATAAGTGTTACGATTAACTACTTGAACCAAAACACAAAATTAAGTTAAAAAAATTAACCTCTTAATCGTATATGATCGTAGTTTCGAGTCATATTTTATCTTTCTGATAGCTCAATATATTACTCGAGCAATTATTCTCTAGGTTTTGAATTTACAACCTTACTTAAATCTTGTCAGTTCGTATTTAAAATATTTGGGATATTACAGGTATTACATCACTTCCTCTTTTATTTCTCTTTCCTATTCAATTAGTGGACATCTCATCTGACTTGGATTTGCTCTTGATCACTTGTTTATACTCATGTATTACACATTTTTAGATACCATTGCACATTTTATAATCATATAAAAAAATTCTCCTCTAATACTCCCTTATACTATTGACCACATAATTCTAAATTTTTGTGTTTTCATTTCCTGCATAATTTGTTGTTAAGTTATAGATTATTTCCTAGATAGTCCATTTTATACTCTCTATCCTTTGCCAATTGGACATAATATACCCTACATCTCTATAATCATAACATCTCATACTTTCCTCCCTTATCTCACTATTCTTATTATTCTTATCGTTATTTATTTCCTCCTTTTCATCTGTGAACATATCTAAATATTAACATATATTCGAGTAATCATAATTCTTCAAAGCTTCATATTATAGCATTCTCATTCTAAGTCAAAAGTCTTTATTTAACGTAACTTCTCATCCCCTTTCTCTTTTACATTTCTTAACTGTGCCTCACATCCAAAACTACGAATAGTTCAGTTGCCACCGTTTTAACATCCTTTAACTTCGCTCAATAATAGTAGTCTAAATTTTATTATAAACTAGTCATCTATCTAATCAATAAAATACTTCATTTCAAGACCGATTTCCTAACCTTTTTGCGTAACCTCCTTAGAGCCTTTTGCGCCAATAATCTTTCTTTACATTTTTATACCTACGTATTAAACCATATATGTTTTTCCTAAAACATCCTTGAACTACGTCTTCATACTCCTCTAATTATCTTAATCATTTTTTCTACCTCTCATTATACAAACATAATTTGTATTTCTCCTCAAACATCTTACCATACCTCTTACCAAGGAATTTATATTTCCGGGGTCTTTTACATTTTCATGTTATATCAAACATATTTGATTGTTATGAAGTGTATCACCATACCCTGTCAATCCAACATTATCTAGTAAAATTTTGCTATTAATATTAACATCAATTCTTTTCTTTTATTTCTTAAAACATTCTTCACGCCTATCTATCCGTACATACTTCATCCATTTTTAAATCCAATTTAACTGGTATAATATTCTTAATAACTCTCAATCGTAACTTACAACTTCCTTATCTTCTTCTTTCTTTTAAACTTCTCATTATCACCTATCACGCTCCCCATTCTTTTTGCTTTCTACCATTCTTTTACCTTAACCAATAAGGTCGTACGTGCTTTTGTCATTCTTAGTTTCTTCTCCAAATCTTTCAAATACTTCGCCTCTATCTCTAATCTTTTCATTTCTTCTATCAATTCCTTTTAAATTGTCAATATTTACAATTCTCCTCATTCTTTCTGCTTATGTGTCTACTACGATGTTGGCCTTCCTCTGGTTGATAAATGATCGTATAACCATAACCCTTCAACAAATCCAGTCACTTCTTTTGTCTCATTTTCAACTTCTTCTGAGTAAAGATATATTTTAAACTCTTATGGTGTGTCAATCTCACACTTCTTCTTAATTAAATAATATTTCCATATCTTTAAAAATGAATACCAACTCCCAATCGTACTTAGAATAATTCTTTTCAAAATCTGTTAACTATGGTGACGTATACGCGATCACCCTTCTATGTTGTTGCAAAACACAGCAAAATCCTCTATGCAAGGCATTACTGTATATTGCAACCCACCAGTATTACCTAGTAAAGATAACACTGGGATCGTACTTAACTTTTATCAATCTCTAAAAACCTCCCTTACAATTCTTCGACTAGGTACATTTCTCAACGTCCAACTATTTAAAACTCTTGTATAACCCTCCACTAATCTCCCCCTTCCAGTTCTAGGAAACTCCTAACTTTGGTCTTCTCTGATAAAAAAATTCGTATTAAAATTTTACATACCCTTTGTCCTTGTCTCAACACCTCCAATACCATCACCAATTCTTCTCATGTTCTTCTTGTGTCTTTGAATAACCAAAATATCATCATAACAACCGCTACAACTAATCTAGGTGTTTCTTAAAAATCTTTGCATAATATTCATAAATGTTGTTGAAGCGTTCTTCAATCCACAAAGATAACTAAAACTCGTAATAACCATAACGGATTCTAATTTCTTCTTATGTACATACTCATTTCGTACCTTTAGCAAATGGTATTCTGACCACAATTCAATTTTATAAAATATTTTATTCCTTTCAGTTTATTAAACCAATGCCGATTCCAATTAACAGCTACTATAATATCCAGGATATTATTGAAAGTAGTATGCCCTCAAGCCAATCACATTTGATGTGATAAGCATATACTTTGTAATCTTGTTCGTTTATTAATAAAAGTATCAAGGCATTTCTTTATTCATGATTAAATTCATCAAATGGATAAACCCATAGTTTTCGAGCAATGCTTTTAGAACCATGATGAGGATCATGCTAATGAGATCTAAATTCAAGATAGCTCAAAACTAAAATTGTTCCTAATCGTTGGATCACTAAAATGGGGATTAGTGAATCCGGATAGATTAGTACATACTATGCTTGCTCTTATGAAGAGGATGAGTGATCTCATAATCATTTGTGTAGAGACACTAAAGCAAGTATGTAGGTGCTTATTAAAGAATAAGTTCATTGAACGTGACTTGCTCAAGGAACACATAATGGAGTCTTACTTGCCTGTCAATAGGAGTTCCTTTTGTGATAGTAATACAAGTGATCCTTGGACTTGAGATCATCAGAGTATCTTGTGTATGATGAATTATATTTTGACATATTCCTTAAAACCTTTAGGGTGTATCAAAGGGTATGATTGGATATAATAAGTCATACATGGACATAGGTGAGTGATCAACAAAGAATCTACCACTTCTAGTAAAAGAAGAGAATGTCTTATGCGATTCGATAAATGACAACTCAGTAGTCCTTGGCCAAGGCAGAATGAAAATTAGAAAGTAGTTTCTAATTTACATTAATTAGAGTTATTCATTTAAGGATCGAAATGCATATAATCAAATAAAATAAGACTTGACAGTTATACCATGTCTTATATTTGATTGGGACGTTGTGAGGTAGAAGGATTGAATTGTACGGTAACTATTCGCTGAATAGGTTCTTTTGTGATTAAATGTTGAAATCTATATTATCTGGAAAGTCGTTGATCGCTAAGGGGGCTTACCCTTATTATGGAATAAATATTATTTATTTAAATGAATTAAATAGTTTAATTTATTTATATAAATAAGATTAGAATAGTTCTAATTAATTTATTCTATAACCGGTTTAATATGGAGAACCTAAAGGGTCACACCGCAAAAGGAAAATAATTATTTAAGAAGTAAATGACATAATTGTAATAATGAATTAAGTATATTTAATTTATACTATGTGGATAGAATAAATTAAATAGCTTAATATTTATTATTTAGTATTTTGAAAATACTAATTATAAATTAATAAGAGGAGTCTTATTATTATTATTATTACTATTATCATTATTATTTAGTTCCTAAATGGTTTAGGAATTAATTAATAAGAGTACTCTCATAATTAATAATTAAGTTCCTAAATAGTTTAGGAATTATAATTATTATATTAAATCAATTAAGTTCCTAATTAGATTAGGAGTTTAATTAAAAACCCTATTCCTAAAGGTGTTAGGAGGGTTTACTAAATCTATAAATAAGAGAAGTCTTATTATGGATTAAGGTTACACACATACACTTCCAAAAGTTTTGGGAGAGTACTCACATATTCTCTAGAGAGAGAAAACTAGGGTTTGCCATCACCCACTTCTTGAATTATTGTTATTCCTTGGTGGATCACCTCTAGAGGCCAAACACTTGGGTGGCTAACATTGATCATTGGAATCCAATCGGTGAAATTCAAGGAGAACGCGAAGGATTTGGAGGTGAACTTGTACCCGTTGAAGCTTTGAGTTCTACAAGGGTATATCTCTAACTTCTTCTTTATTAATTAATAGTTATGCATAAAGGTCGATCCTGGATTATGGTTTGTAAATTTTTAAATTTTGATTTTACCATGCTTCCGCTATTTTATGCAATTTGATTGCGTCTATGATTTTTACAAGCCAACAATTATGACATGTAAAAAATTTAAATAAATAAAATATGTGTATTTTAATTATTTAAACTAGGTAGGTAAGGTGAATTGTGTAAATTAATTATGTATATATATACTTTATTGTTACGATTACTAATTTTGATGAATTGTGTCAATAAAATGGGAATTAATATTGAAAATTAATCCTAAATTAAATTAAAAGTTAATGAGAGAATTAACAAGGTCAAAATTATTGATTATAGAGTAATTAATTATTATGGGGAATTTTGGGAATTATTAAGGAGAGTAACTAATTATATAAAATATATAGTAATAAATTATATATTTTATATAAGGAAATATAATTAAATATAAAGGAATTTATGATTTTATAAATTATATGAGAGTAAATATATAATTTATACAAGAAAATAAATTTGGTAAGGAAAAGGTAATAATTATATAAATTATACAATATTGTATGGTACAGTTTATATAAAATAAATGAAATAGTGAAAAAGAATAATAAATAAATATGAATAATTCTTATTTTTAATAAGATAAATTATGTTTATGTAAAATAGAATTATTTCTATTTTTATGAGATTTAATATTTTGTGATTTAAATATGTGAAAGAAATTATTATAATACATAATATATATATATATATATATATATATATATATATATATAATAATTGATATATGTATATATTATGTAGTAATAAAAAATACATGGATGTTTACGTAATGTATATGTAGCAAAGTTGAAACGTGAAAAAAATAATTAATTTTATTAAGTTATGTGTGTTATTTTATTAATTTTGAGAGTATTAAGTACTTCATATAATTACATGCATGTCATTATGCGTATACAAAATTTATCAAGTAAAGTACCTTAAAAATATATAAATATTATCTATAAATCATTTTATGAATTATGGTAAATTAAAATAAATATTTTACATATATTACATAAAATATTTATTACACGAAATAACTACGTAATGTATTAAATTAAAGGCCAAAAATTTATACCAATTTAAACACATTTAAGGCTTATATATGGGAGAGTAAAAGAATAAAAAATAAAAACAATCACTAAACACAATCACCAACAAAACCATCTTATTTCTTAACTTCCTTTTCTTCCACCACCATCACGCCACCCGAGCACCACCACCACCAAGAGAAGAAAAATATTCAGTGCCATCAAGGTGTAGAACAAGCCTCCAAGGAAAGTTTTCAAGCTTTTGGAAGATATAAAATTAGTTTATTTGATTTATTTTAGTATTTTTGGTGATAAAATAATTTTGTGAAAAATTAGTAAATAATTAGAATAATTATTCTATATAATTTTTGGATGTGTAGTTATGGATTTCATGATGTTTAAAGTATTTATGTTGTGGAAATGGTGAACAAAAATGGTAAAAATATTTCTTATTGGCTTACTGTTAGCGGAAGAAGAAGGGAAAAAACAGGGTCGCCCGCGCATTGCGCGACGGCCAAATTTTTTCGAAACCGGGAGTTAAACGGCGTCGTTTTGGGGATGGAAGGCAGGGTCGCGCCATGCGCGACGATCAATTTTCCGGATACAGGGGCCAAACGACGTCGTTTGGCTGGCGAAGGGGGGGGGGGCGCCATGCGCGGCCGTGGATTTTCCGCGTAATTACGGTTTTGCCACCAGTTCCGATTTTCAAAATAATTACAAGATTGTCATTGGAATTTAATTTAATTAAAATAAATGATTAAAAATTAATAAAAATTATATAAAAATCAATAAAATATATAAAAATGATTTATAAATTAAATTTAACATTTTTCAAATTTTGAGGAATAATTCCAATTAATAATTAAGTGCTTTATATATGAAGACATAAAAAGGACACGATTAAATTAAATAACCAAATTAGGTTATAATTAATTGTAAATACTAATATAGATCTGACGGGTAGAATATTTATATTATGAGTCATATTAATTACATAAATTAATATCGTGGGTTACTAAATTATTATTATTTGATTATGTTATTATTATAGGTTGTCCAAGAAAGGATAATTAGCCATTAAATTAATAATCAGACATCGAGGTAAGTTCCTAAACCCTAATCTTGAAACATTTATCATATGTTAAATATTAAAATCCCAATTGAGTTATATTTCCCAAGTTTTTCGTTATTCCACTTTCTTGAATATTGACTTCGATTGATGTTGTAAATTGTTCAATTAAAATTGAAAATCTCTGTTGTTACTCACATTCACTCTTAGATGAAAATTTTAACGAATCATAATTGTTGATTAGTGAGTTGATGATTATGAGTCTATGTCATTTGTCCGGCTAGACTTTTGATACAATTAAATTTCAAATTACTCTTTATTGTTAAGTGCTGAGCCAAACTAAATTGTTTTGGTGCGGACTCTTAGAAACTGAGATGAACAACCCTGTTTCAGGTGATATAGCTTGTCGGATGCTTTAAATTTCAATACTCCGCGATATGCGGTAATATGATATGCACAATCATAGGTACGAGAGGCCGATCACCTCGAGTACGGGTTTAAAGTTTTATGGTCTTTATGACACCTATAGGTTATCAATGTTACCATTGATTAACCTATGTTCAATGGTCTTGTGACCCTCAGTATAATTCTCATTTATCATGTTTCAAAGGATAATTTTCTCAGTTATTTTCTTTCATTTGAAATGAGATCATGTTATGTTATTGTTATAAAATTCTTTTCCTTATGCTGCATTGTTATTCAATTCATTATACTTGCTGAGCACTTCAGTTGCTCATTCTTGCCTGATTAATGTGATGCAGACAAAGATGTTAAATATGGGGGTATAAATAAGAAAAACAAAGGTAAAGGAAAGATGTCGGAATGAAGAAATTATGAGTTATCCCCTGCTGGTAGTTTTAAATCCATTTTGTGGCTGTAGATGTGGAATACTTATCCTAGTAACGCTGTATGTATGTAAAGGTTGATGACCCTGGGGGTTTGGTAGGTATATTTTGTATTAACTTGAATATTATTGGATGTAATATATATTATTAGAAATTTTGAGTAGCGGTAAATGAAAGTAGAATGTATGAACAGGGAGCACCAAATTCGAGGTTCAAGGAGCCCGAATTTGGGGGCGTCATAGCTACTTATTCTAAATGATAATTTATTTCATTATCCATAGTTAATACACTACACACCCACAAAGACCCATCCTTCTTCTTCATAAACAACACCGGTGCTTCCTAAATTGAAACACTCAGTTAAATAACTTATTTTCTAGCATCTCTTGCATTTGAGTTATAATTTCCTTTATCTATATTATAACCACTTTAAACAGGGCCTTCGAAATAGGCATCGTCCTTAGTACTACAACAATCACAACTTGATTTAGTATATTTAGGAAATACAAATACCTTTAATACCATCATTTGACTTTAATTCTAGCTCTACTCGTTGGATATTTACTATATAAGTTAAATACTCAGCTCATCCTTTCTTAAACATTCTCTCAGCTTTTCTTCATTGCTAATCAGCAAAACCATCTTGGCTACCGATTACCATTAAGCATACCTTAGACTGATTTGAAGTCTGAAGGTTTACATTTTCTGGTATCGATTTGTTATTGCTTCATGGTCGATCAATCAATTCATTCTAAATGTTACATCAATCTCTCCCAAATTAAATTAGGATTAAGTCTACCAGAAACTATTGTTTTCAAAACTCAACACAACTATTTCTACCATGAATTATTCCCCTAATCAAAACTTCAGTGGTCAAGGGTAACCTTTATTGTTCACAAAGAAAACCTAAGCACTGTGCAAACATGCGTAATACACCTAACTAATTAATTCTAAAAAAAATTAAAAAAATAAATAAACATTTATGGAGTTTACAGGAAAATACCTTACTCCTCCTCCCTGAATATCACTTCATCTTGGACCATCATGTTGAATGTCCCATCTATTGGTCGACTTATTGGAGCCAATCCAACTATCATTATCTTGTTATTATTATTACCCATTTTTTCGCTTCCCCCGCATGTTCTTTTCTTTGGACACTTTCATGCCCGATGATCCAAATCATCACATACAAAACATCCTCCGTCCTTCTTTTAATTAGAGCAATTGGAAGAGATGTGACCCTCCTGCCCGCAATTATAACATACGCTTTTCCCTTTTAAACACAATCTCAAATGGTTCTTCTCACAAATGGTTACAAGCCTATATTCTCTTCTTCGAGTATTCCTGCTTACTCCCAGAATTAGTGCAGTTATTGTTGTCGTCCCATTTCGTCTTATTGTTTTCTGCACTACTCCCTTCTCATTTTTTTTCTGTTTCTTCCACCTTTCCTCTTTATTGGACAATTTCGTACCTGATGATTCTAGGCACCACACACAAAACATTCACTCTTTCTTGGACTTATACAATTTGGAGCGATATAGCCTTCCTGCACATAATTGAAACATATATTTGTGTTTTTCAAACATATTCCTATGTGATTCTTCCCGTATTCCCTGCAAACTATTACTTTTTTCTCTAATTCTCCTTTTTCTTCATTTTTATCTTTATTCTAATTCCTTTTAAAATTTCTACTACCCTTACTACTACCTTCTTCTATTTGATATTCGTTCACTTCCATTTAATCTTTTCCCTATTAGCTGAAGTAGTTGTTTTTCAACTTTCCTTAATCTCCATCTGATCCTTCACCAGTTCACTGATCCCTTCCCGAAAAACACCTATAAACCGATCTATAAATTGTTGTAAGGGCTTCTGAATCGATTCATTTTCCTCTTCATCACATCTTACTGTTTGCAATATCTTTCTATTTAATACACTATTATCTCATTATTTACCTTCTGAATCGATTCATTTTCCTCTTCATCACATCTTACTGTTTGCAATATCTTTCTATTTAATACACTATTATCTCATTATTTACTCTAAGGCATTTATTAGAATATGAAAATGTAATCATAACAAGGCACATTTAAAAAATATATTTATATTAATATGCAACTTACTAGTACCTGGTACTTTACATCTTATAACATATTATTATTTACATCATGTATCCCTCTATTACTACAAAAGTTGGGATTTACATGACTTCCTTAATTTCATACCACACACACACACACACACACACACACACACACACACACACACACACACACATATATACACACTAAAAACATTTATCCCATTATACTATCTAGCTTTCTTTTCTTCTATCTTAGTTATTTCTTTACCGCATTTACTTGTGCTTCGGCCCTCATGCGGTCAGTAATTTCTTCTACCTAAGTATACTTGTAAATACTGGTTTTTTGATTGAAGTTCATGGACTTTAGCTTCTAATTCTTGCACTTTACTTCCCAACTCAGAGTTCCTGATTAACAATCTATGCATACATGCCCTTAGCTCAAAAATTTCTCCTTCCAGATCTAAAACTGATAAACTGTCCACAGACGGACTTAGACTCCTCTTCTGACTCCATCTTTGGCTCAAACTCATCCTCGGGAGCTATGGCTGTTACGGGTTCAAGTGCAGCTATTAGCTCCTTTCAGACTACATGGATATTTTTCCAGGCTACTCGAATATCCCTTGGCACTTCATCTCCTGACATCCTATAATAAAATTTAATAACTTGATTAGTATCTCGTAATAAAATATATTTATTATTATTAAATAATAGTATATTTTATTTTATCATTTCTTTTGATAAATTTTCTCAATTCACCTCTTAGAACTCTATATGAGTTTATCTCCTTTCTATCTTTCTTACTTTTTCTAAGGTTATATCCTAAGGTACCCCACCTAAGATTTATAACTTGCAGCTCTGATACCAACCTATGACCTTCCCAAAATTCGAGTCATTAAAATTCGAGTCATTAGACTCCTCTTCTGACTCCATCTTTGGCTCAAACTCATCCTCGGGAGCTATGGCTGCTACGGGTTCAAGTGCAGCTATTAGCTCCTTTCAGACTACATGCATATTTTTCCAGGCTACTCGAATATTCCTTGGCACTTCATCTCCTGACATCCTATAATAAAATTTAATAACTTGATTAGTATCTCGTAATAAAATATATTTATTATTATAAAATAATAGTATATTTTATTTTATCATTTCTTTTGATAAATTTTCTCAATTCACCTCTTAGAACTCTATATGAGTTTATCTCCTTTCTATCTTTCTTACTTTCTCTAAGGTTATATCCTAAGGTACCCCACCTAAGGTTTATAACTTGCAGCTCTGATACCAACCTATGACCTTCCCAAAATTCGAGTCATTAAACACCGGATATGGTGCTCACAGTATACCCAACGTCACATCTATCTACCTTCACTACTTAATGACATAATAATAAATATAATATTTATATATAGTACATGTCTAATGTTATTCCAGGTTCTCTAACCTTTAATAACATAATACATACTTAACTTAAAATTATACATTAACTATTAAATAACATTACCTTCTTAATATTTTAAGTCCCTTTATTCTTTAGTTTTACTCTATAATTTCCTTGTCGGTCCTTCTGACTTCTTTGGCTTAGCTGAAAACATTTATGTAAAGTAAGAGTGAGCAACTAATTTGCTCAGCAAGTTTTAAGCATTTCATAAATAATGAATCGTGAATGAAGAATAATCTTTACGGTATCTTCAACAATTGTACAATAATTGTGAAGCAATTTGAATAACTCAACAATAAGCAATTTCATTTAATGGAAAATCTTTAATCTTATTACTGAGTGATTGTAAGGATCATGAAACTTTCTCAGAATACTTTAGGCTGATCAGCCTATTGTACCCAATGTTATACATAAAATGTAAATTTAAAACCAATAAGCGTAAATAAGTTGGACCATGTTACCCAACTTAAAATGCATAAACCTAACTAAGTTGGACTATGTTACCTAACAAAGTATATTCCCTTTCTAGGGTTGTTCAACTCAGTGTTAACATTGTCTACACCAAAATAATTTGGCTTAGATTACATTTTCAAGAATTTATCAATTCAATAAACCATATTCATATATGTCCAATCAAAACAAGTGGCTTGGACTTCATGAATCAATAGGAATTTAAAAGCTTTAACAGTCCAATATTTGAACAATTCTTTCATAAGCAAATAAGTGCGAAAATAAGCATGCAACTTCAATAATTTCAAGGAGTATTTCAATTATAGAATTAAGAACTTGTCTCTAAGTGAAAGAACTTGCTTGGAGTTGGTGAAACATTCTTAAATACGCTATTACCGTCCTCCAAAAGATTTTTTGCAACATTCGTAAGGATTTATTTAATTATTAACTATTACTGCATAACGCCGGTAAATAACCGTAACTAACCGGTAATTAATTTTTTACCCTTAAACTTAAGCATTATATTAACTCATTATTATAATATAATCATAAAAATAACTATATTATCCTTACTTAACCTTATTTACCCATTTTTATTGCATATTCGTCAGTAAAATTATATTATATAATTTTTCGATTTATCTTTAATTATTTTTCTTAATTTTCTTAACTCAAATTTATTTATTAAAAATACTTAAACACTTTATTATTTTTATTCCTTATGTCTAAGCTTAGTTAATTTTATTTTACATTTAAAATATTTTGTCCTTAATTTTTCATCATTATTTACTATTTTTAAAAGAGCCATTTATGCTCAAAATTATAACATTTTTCAAAAATCTAGATTTAATCTAAAAAACATGAAATTTATATTGTAGCTACCTTATATTAGAGACTAACTCCAGTACAAATTCCAGCCCTATCAGACTTATAAGACTCCATATTTACCATTTCAAAACCCTAAAACTCAAATAGTCATATCTCACTCATCCGAAGTCAGATCTAGCTCATTTTTGGACTGTAACTTCATTATATTGTATACTTTCATAATACAAAAGGGCTTAATTTATCTCACAAAACAGTGGTCAAAATCTTAGGGCAGTTTAGGGTTTCAAGTTTTAGCAGTTTTTCCTGTTTTTGTAGAAAAATGATCATAAATCAAAACCTTAACATTTTAAGGCCATTCTTGCGGCTGTGTTTAGAGAAATTTCAGACGCATCTACAGGCTTTAACGGTACTCAAAAATAAGTTATACACAATGAGTTATATGTGTTTGAATTTCAGTTTTTAAACTAGGTTTTCCATCATCTTGCATACATGTTCCTATTTTCATTTTCTCCTATTTTTCCTGCATGATTTCACATATAAACAACATAAACTCCAACAAAAACGTCATAACCACCTTATACCTTTAGATCCACCATGATCCCCATCATAAACAAAACTCCTACAACCAAACATGCACACATACTTAAAACTAAGAATTTAAACTAGAGTTTTAGGTTTAGAAAACTTTTAAACTTTTTTGTGAATCTTCTTCTTCTCTAGTAACTTTGCTAGATAGCTTGCATCCTCCTCCTCTCCTTCCTTGGTGAATCTGAACCCCTCCCTCTCTTTTCTTTTTTTTTCTTTCTCTCTCTATCTCTAACTTTCTTTACTTGATGGAAATGAAATGAAGCAAAAGTATGAAATTGAATTAAGGTGGGGGTATTTATAGAAAAACTTTGAAATAATTAAAAATTAGTCCCTCATTAATTAAAAGTTGGTCCCTCATTCTTGGCTCTCTCTTAGTTTCACCCCACTTCTTTAGTTTATTCCAACTAGACTCCACAATATGAATTAACACTAATGAACACTTAATTAAAATAACCAAAGTTTTAGGCTAATTAAACTAGATTTACACGAGTCAAACTTAGATCCATAAATTGAGGGAAATGATGTGAAAAAGTACTTTACACCATTCCTTCCCCCCACATGGACCAATTTCGTCCATGCTTATCCTTTATTATGTATATTATATTTATTTATTTATTTATAGTATCACAAGATTAGGTGATTGCTTAGGTCATCTATCCCAATACTTACACCATATTGGGCTTGCTTATTAGGCTAAAGTTTGAGCTCCTTGAATGCTAGCTTAAAAGCTTTTAAAGGCAACTTGGGTTGGGCCATCTTAATTCCTCTTATTAGGCTTACAAGTATTCTAGCAATTTGGGCTTGTTTGGTTACTTTCTTTCTCAAGCTTGCAAGTACCTTATTGGATCAATTAATTTAATTAGCTTGAGCCTCATTTAATTTCCCATACAAGACTCCAGAACTTAGGCTTGTTCACATACTTACCATATATTTTGTTTTTCTTATATAGTTGGTTTAGGCTTGCAATTTGCTTTCTTAATTAATATCTTGGGCCATTCTAATACTTTTAATAGATTCTCACATTTAAGATGACACTTGATTTAAATAATTCTCTTGGCTTTTTTCTTTTGTTCCATATTTATTCTAGACTAATTTAATTAATTAGTCTTGTTTAACCTTTCACTCTAATAAGTATATATAATTATTCATCTTCCTTCATTACACCTTAACATACATGAATAAAAATTAAATTTTATTAACAAATTTCTTACATAATTCTCATTACAATATATTCTGAAAATCTTGGTTATTACACATAAAACCATCATTACCCAACTCACCACATTGAAAGGTAAACCTTCCAATGTGTTCTATGGTAGACTGTCCTTCTGTTGAGAACAAAAGTGAAGTCTGACATTTTGAAACCCTTAAGGAATTAATCCATACTCCAGGTCTAACCTATTAAAGATATGATTTTTTATATGTTAGTCTTATGGGGAACCTCATGTTTGGTTCACATATATTCTTAATAATCTCTACTACCTGACAGACAAGTATATTTGGATTGTTTACAGGTCCCATATTTATTGGTCATATGTTAGCATTCGACCTTATGTTATTACCCACTTAAAGCATGTCTGTATGCATATATGTTTGTTTTTCAAACAATGAGTTAAATTAGCAGGTCTTTCAACATAAGCCCTCGATTCCATCCTAGGTTCAAAATCTCTTCTTAGATCTAAAAGGATAGCATTTCCCCAGTAACCCTTAGGTGAGGTCTTTACCTAGATGTGTTTGCCTCGCCAGGTCCATATGTAGATCTAGTAGCAGTAGTTTGGGGTAGATATGTAGCCATATATAGTTGGGTCATATATACAGGTGGGGCTGTGAAATAACCTAGCAAATGGTCAGGAACCACCCTATTCAGTTGTATAGACATATCCCTATCATCCATTGATGACATCGATTGTATATGCATTCTTAGAATATTTAATATTTCATCAGCTTTTTTTTTATTATTTATAACATCAATACATTCTTTTCTTAAATCATGCCTTTTCTGTTGTAAATCAAATGAAGGAGTTTCGGGAGGACCACTTACATGGTTCTCTAGGCTCTTAGTTTGAACTTCTTCTCCTTTTGGGCTGCTATCATTAGCGCGACGACGTACCATTGTTCACAGCGTTTCCAATTACTGGTTCCACTAGGCATGCCATTTCAACATGTAGACAAAAAATGTTATTGTTGAAAATTTATTTTAGATAAAAAACAAGTCAATAAATAAAATTATTTATGAAGGACCAAGCAATTGTGTGTATCCTAGAATGTGACACCCCCAAATCTGGGCCCACGCAGCCCAAACTTGAGTTGTCAAAAGACTGCAACAAAATTATTAAAAGGTAGAACATCGTTCAACAATACAGTGTATAATAATATACAACTAAGTCTTCACTATTATTATCACACTATTTTACAATATGTGAAGACTACGATAGTTATCCCTCGGTCTCTCACTCCATTCCCCAGCTAGACCCAGCTACGTTCTCATCTCCTGTTGAAAAGTAATGGAACAAAAGAAAGAGTGAGCTCAAATAGCCCAGTAAAGAATATCATGACTAAGATAATGACAAATAAGTTATCGTTAGCCTTCAACGGTTGAGTTATTGATAGAATACAATAGACTACAAGGTTTATATCAAAAACTACAGTTAAATTCTTAAACAATGTTCAGATCAATAATAGCAGCGGAATGAGCAATCTATTAGAAGAATAATGCAGACTATAATGTCCACTCGGTTCTCTTTTTAGGAAAAACATCATCAACTTTTATCATCTGAAATACCATTAGTCAAGATAATACAAATTCACAGTTCCTGGTCATAATCATGCAGATCAACAGTTCATCTTTGCACTACGGGCCAAAGACATTCAATATAACACCAACGGTCATGATTATACCAGATTCAGCCTTTGGTCATAATCATACCAAACAACAGTTCATCTTTGCACTACGGGCCAAAAACATTCAATATAACACCAACGGTTATGATTATACCAGATTCAGCCTTTGGTCATAATCATACCAAACAACAGTTCATCTTTGCACTACGGGCCAAAGAGAACATTCACCACGTGCCATAAAAGACACCGAACAGATGTATCGCCTTTAACCTATTATATCGCCTTTAACCTATCATCTGTTCAACAATTATATCGCATATGTGCCCCCGGCCACAGATATTCACAACAACTTGATTTTGGATGATTATAATGATATAAATGATGAACAGAAGAAATAGGATAAACAATAAGTATCAGAAGTTTACTTTGTGCATATTCAAATAATGTCCAAATTGTCAACATGATGTGGAGTGAAATTTAAAAATGATATTCAAGATCCACAGTTCAGAATAACGGTTATAGTTCAATAGAAAGGTTCACGTAAATAGGATGGTTCAATTGAAATGATGAAGTGCAACTATTATGGAACATATAATATTTTCAGGAATTATAGAAGCAATAGTTCCATAATAAGTTTCGATTTAAGTGTATGAAAGAAAATAATATCACTTACCGTAGCAGGTTTGATTAACAAAAGGTGAAGGAAATTAATATCCCTTACCATAGTAAGTTTGAATAATGGAAGATGAAAAAGATGGTATCCCTTATGAGTATAAAGGAAAATAATATCACTTACGAATATGAAAGAAAATGATATTATAAACGAATATGCAATAAAAGTGTCATGTGATAATTCGTGTAAACAAATTATTTCCACAAGAGACAAATAAGAAATGAATACAAAGAGTAATTCACCAAACATGCGGTAATCCGCGTAGTCAGGTTATTCTCAGAGATTAATAAGGAATGAATACGAAAGGTTATTCACCAACAGGCGATAATCCGCGCCGTAAGGTTATTCCCACAATTTAATAAAAATTGAATACGAAAAGTTATTCACCAAACATGCAGTAATCCGTGCAGTAAGATTATTCTCAGAGATTAATAAGGAATGAATACGAAAGGTTATTCACCAACAGGCGGTAATCCGCGCCGTAAGTTTATTCCCACAAATTAATACATGGAAATAAATGGCACATCTTATGAGTAAAAAAGAAACGATATTATTTTCGAGAATCAAATAATGATAATCCCTTACCTTAACACGTGACTGGATATTGATTTAAATGAGGTTGATTAACTTGAACAGTACACGTACACTTATAGATCTTCATAAATACTCAAGATAACTTAAGCACACTTAGAGAGAACTTTCACAAGAAGTATTTAGAGAGTGAAAGAAAGAACAAGTAAGGAAGTTTATGAAAAATCCTTAAGTTAAGGCCTCTATTTATAGCCAAAAATCTTATCATAACCAAGATTTCCTAATTTAATCCAAACCGTTCATTTCAAGATAATGTTTAATCCATACCATTCATTTCATCTTTTAAGATTTCTTTAATCTAAACCATTCATTTAAAGATCATCTTTTAATCTACACCATCCATTTCAAATTATATATTATCTTTAATCTATACCATTCATTTTATCTTTTAAGATTTCCTTTATCTAAACCATTCATTTAAAGATCATCTTTTAATCTACATCATCCATTTCAAATTCTATATTATCTTTAATCTATACCATTCATTTTATATCACCTAACTTTATATTATAAACAAATAACTTTATCAATTCAATTATTCAACAATAATTCACACTTATTCATTATTATGACTAATTGTTATAAATACAGTGTAGTTGGCTATCTGAGTTAGATATCAAGTCAATTAATTAATAAAAGACAACTGTTTAAATAACATCATAATAGAGATAACAATAATACAAAAAGTATGTAAAAGAAAGAATATGTTACTGTGTCATGACAATTATTGATTTAATAATGTGAATTACTATGCATATGCTACTGTGACAATTATTAGTTTAATAATATGAATTATTGTGCATGTGACAATAAAGTCAAATATTGTACGATAACCACTTTATCAGTTTAATAATACGAAACATTGTGCAATGTCGTGTGCTACTGTGCAATACCATATATTACTATTCTTTTACCATCGGATATTTTAACAATTAAAAGTGATAGTACCATTGACCATTTAAAAATTGTTTATGTTATTTTCTATATCCGACAATTATTCGTTGTGAGGTCCACCAATGATTGGTTCGTACGGCGCCGTCATACGAATATTCCCCGACAGAACGAATATTCCCCGACCAAACGAATATTGTCCGACATAATATAATTTACACATAACATCCTTAACTTTTAACTTTATCAATTTAACCACTTACTGTTTCATGAACATATATATGAAGAAAAAATTAAATTTTATATTTCATAAAATTCTGGGTCTTACATATGCCTTAAACTCAAGCACTTCTTAGAACACAAAACGGTTGATACAATCACACTAGTTACATAAATACAATTTCCACTAACATGGGATAGGCCTGTGCATTGGTAAAAAATCGAACCGGATCGGTCCGAACCGTACCGTACCGATTACCGAATATAGCTATTTTTGCATATTGAAACCAGTACCGATTGAACCGGTTAGCTAGTTCGGTACCGATTTTAACCTAAATTCATACCGAAAATTCTTACCCAAAATAACAATAAACCTTCTAGCATTTAAGGAATAAACATCCATTTCAGCAACAAAATAACTTTCCATGCTGCGAATATAAAAATTCCCCAGAATTGAAAAGAAAAACATCAATGTGCCCAAAATGCTTCCAATTTTTTCTAACAAACTCCTCAACTACTTTTAAAGGGGGTTTGCCTCCCAAAACATAGCCCACAACAGCATTCTTCCAATTTAGCATCTCAGTTTCTATATCATTCATTTAATATTTTACCACACAAACACCATTTATAACAGTAGGCTCAATGAACTTTAAATCCACACCATTTGCTCTACTATGATTATTAGAAACAACCATCCAAGCAATTTAGCAAACAAATTTGGAAGTTGAGGAAAATCAGTCATAAATTCCTCATTAATATCTATTACCGTACCCTTATTTTCCATAAATTCACCACAAGATCCATGAAGGAATGAACACCCAAATTATCAATAGTAGATCTCTGAAAGGATACGAAGAGAATTATTACCTTTAGGGCTACAGCAAAATCCTGAGGTGACTTCAATCCAACTGCCCAGATAGCTCCATATTGGTCTTTACTGTAAAGCAATTTCAAGAACACTATAAAATAGACAATTATTTAGCTAGCTCCATATTGGTTCAGTCTTCTTCATATTGGTTCAGTTTTCTTCAATCTTAAGAGGCGATGAGGAAAGACGAAATAGAAGAAATTAGGGATTGAAAAAGGAAAGAGAAGAATGAAAGAATACTTCAGTTTTGGTAAGTTACAAAAGACTGAAAGAGGAATAATAGGAAATAAAAAATTGGTACAACCGGCTCGGTGCGATACGAACCAAACCATCCAAACATCGTACCGTACCGGAACCGATACCGAAAAAACCAATATACCGATTTTTTTTGTACCGATACTGAACCGCCTATGTTTGTCCCGAACTAGCCTATTCAGATCGGTCCAATTTACCTGAAAAATCGAAAGAACCAAATTTTTTGCCCAGCCCTAACATGGGACATAAAATTGCTTACAATTACAATAATTCCAATAACAAGGGATCGAAAATTGTTTAATTTAGTCATTCCTGCCTTATAAAATCTCCTAACGATGTACCCGACAAGTGTCTAGCCTTACTCTTAAGATAAAACTCTAAAAAGAGTCATTATTCTGTTGATTTGTTGATAGAGAGTTTTTTTTTCTTCTGATCTTGATGTGACCATTTATAATGCTTCTACTTCCTGACAAATTGCATAACTTCCATGCTCATGAACTTCCCATAACTGGCGGTGGTGGGGATTAAAACTCTCAACCGTTTCAACTCTTAGCCGTTTCAGTTTATTTTTCCACATGTCATTATGGTATTGGCCCTGTAACAAGATCCATGATATCTTTAATCAATATTTAAAGATATTTTACCAAAAATCTGGTGTAAAATTTATGTACTCCACAACGGCCGAAGAAATTGTCCCAATTTACAACTAATTTGCATCAAATTAAATAGCATAAATAGTTTAAATAGTTGTAATGTATATTTATGAAAATAAACATCATGTTAAACATTTTTCAATGAAGAAAAATCTCCTAAAAAAAAGAGAGAGATAAAGAGCTTTGAAGGGGCTGGATTCTGCTCCAAAAATGATTTTATACTCCAAAATATTTTCTGTTGTTTGTTTTCAAAATATCACAATTTTTTTTCAATTTTTTTCTCTTATTCAGATACCTCAAAAAAGGTTCTATTTATAGAAAGAGTCGACGTAGGAGGCTAGCTTCTGACCCAATCAATTGTAATTAAGGGTGTTCATTCGCAACTATATTGGCGGCCAAGAACTTAGCCGCAACTATAGTGGCAGCGAAAAAAGGTGCAACCGCCACTTGTCCCTTAGGATTGCTATCTTCAGCTTATAATGAGAATTCCCATTTGGATATCCTCAACTTATGCTTATAATTTTCACTAACTAATTCACCTTTTCGATTTGTGTAATTGTTCACCTAACTTTATGAAAATATTACACTTTGGACCTTGGTAAACAATTTAAAAGTTTATTTATTTGTTGGCAACATTTTGGGTGAATACAGCTACCCTTTTTTGACATACTCTTTTCGTCCCGTAAAACTTGACATAGTTTGATTTTTTTTCAGTCAAATTTATTATTTTGTAATCAAAATTTATACTATTTTTTTATAAATATAAGTAGTAAAATTATAACAATAAAACACTTTGTTGAATTTACTATCAAATCTAAGTTTCATAAATTTAAAAATATAAATAGATATATTCAATTTTTAATTTTAAAATTAGTTAATTTGACTGACAAAAAATCAAACTAACCCAATTTTTAAAAGACGTAAAGAATACTTATTAAATGAAATTGAATAAGTATAACAACAAAGTAAACGCCCGTTTAATATGAATAATTGATTGCACCGCCTAACTTTAGATCAGACTGTTTACGCATTTTGACTGTTCAAAAATCGGGCCTTTGTTTGATTATTCTGATTATTCTCAACCGGAAGAGTCACTTTTGTAAGTTCGAGTGTGATATGATTAAATTGCAAGCCATACAAGCTGAAACGATATAAGCGTCATTCACACTAAATTTAATTATAAGCGTTAGTGCCGAAAAAAGATTTCCGATGACAAACATTATTTAAAAAGAGCTCAGTATATGGGATTCAATCTTGTGCTATACAATTATATTAAAATAACAGTGAGACTTTGGCCGAAAGAATTACAAGAATGCAAGAAATTTATAATTTGGCTACCTCCTTAGACTTCAAAAGCCAAACACTCAGCAAGCTCCAAAAGTATAATAGTTTTGCATTTGACAACATCCTCTAAATGAAAGAATGGTTGATCCCCACTGTTCAATTGATCCATCATATCAACATTTTCATCAGCGCCAAGAAGAGGAAAGAGCTATCTACACCAACAAAATATTCAGCCTACTGAGTGTGTTAGATAGGAGTTGATTCCTGGTACTGATTAACCAATCATGAACTCCGATTCAAGAACAAAGAGAGTGACGGCCACCATCAAAAGAGCCAATATAAGTCTTCAACAATACCATATTATCTGCTGAACTTTCCATTTGAAAGCTGCAAACAATCTTTTCAGTTTAGAATGTAAAAAAGTTTGATTAAGAACCTGCAACAACCATCAACAGAAAAGTCTAGAGACAGAAGAAGATTTCAAATTTCAACATTAAAAGCAAGTCCATGCATCATGCTGACAAAAACTAATGCAGACTTTTAAAGGTAAGGTCCCTTGTAATTTCATAAAAGTATACAGAGCAATTTCAATTTTTTTAAGAGTACAATAAATGGAAAAGTTATGTAGCAAGCAAAACCAGTTTGGTCAAATATCGGAGGCAACACTGGCTAAAGTTTCAACAAAGGACCTGTGGGATATGGTGTTCTTGAAACAACTTCAAGTGAACCCATATACGACTATGCTCTAAACTGAGTAAGGCTTCCCAGGATGTAATGGACTTCTAACCAATAATACATAAATGTGTGAAATATAAACTTGATTGGGAGTTATGCATATATGATTCAAGTCAAATCATAAATAACGCAGGCATGTAGTTTAGTAGAGGCTGGGCTAATGAATGTATTAGGATGAATTGTCTTGTGTTAGTGGCATAGTGAGCTTATGAATTACACATAATGCTTATAGCTTATGACCAAAGCTTATAGCTTATGACTTTGCAGACAGTGTATATTTATTACCACACATGAGATTAAAAGTATTAGAAGAGTATAAATAGTCCAATCTCATCCATAATTATTGCAAATGAACATGGCCTGAAATTCAAAAGAGATCACCAGAAAGCTATGTGGTAGAGAATTTAAAATTCATGACCAAGTTAACAATTTCACCAAGCACTTCAATCATAGTGTGTTTCCAAAAGTACAGTGGTTGATGCTTGTTCATCTACCAGTTTATGGGGGATCTGGTTGGAAGTCCAAATGCACTTGAAAATCTTGTTCGTCTACAATCAACATATTCCAAATGCAACTTACTTAATTAAAAACACAATGTTCGAAGCTCAAACGTCAAACGTGGTGCATTTGGTGGACCTCAAAATGCACTAAATGCTATCGATGCAATCACTATAAATGTTGGTAAGCGAACATACCCTTAGTTCCAAATTAAGACCCTTAGTTCCAAATTAAGTTAAAGGGCAGGTGATTGAATAATAAGATTGGGAGTTATGCACATAACTTTTGAAGCCCTTTTATAAAAGGTACATTCATCGAGTTCATTAGTCAGTGTTATAATGCATGTAGTAGTGGATAAGTGCTTGTCATAAAATAGCGGCACCCACCAATACTTTTCTTGTTCTTGAGTCTTCATTTCTATTCTTTTGGCATAATGAGGTGTTTCCCGGTTCGATAGTGTCCTCTTTTGAATTTGGGTAAGTGCATCGGGAACCTAACTACATATATTTTTGGAGAACTTGTAAAGTGGAGGTTGACTTCTGTTTTGAGCTTGCACAGGTATGCTATCATACCCCTTGCGCCTTCATATGCATCATGTGTACATGGTCTGCCCCCAGTAGAAAGGCTTTTCCAGAAGACTTCGTAGAGGTAAACATTCCTCAGGGGCTTTTAGTGATACATATTTACCTACAAAAAAATTTATAAATTGTTCCCTAGCTGAAGTTTTCAAGAGCTCTAGAAATCTTAGCCAGAGATACCTGATTAGCCCGCACCTTTTCCTTTGGTGATGGCAGCACTTAGCCAAATGTTAACAAGGTAGGTAAAGGGTGTAGTGTTAGAGGGCTTCAGTGTTGAGAGCAGAGGGGGAATCCAGTGGCTACATCTCGCTGTTATTTGCATATGAAAAAGGATTAGAGTAATTCATTTAGTCTTTACTTCACGGAAGGTTAAATACTAATGACATTGAGGCGAAAACCCCTACAAAGCTTAATCTCCCAACGTATCTATTATCAGTTCATTCTATGAGGTGCTTCACGTTCTGGTGTTTCTTTTTTGGTTTGTTAGGGGAGTGGATTTTTTTCTTATTTGGGGATATAGTAGCAATGAGGATAGAAATATCTTGTTGAAAAGCGACAGAGAAGAAGGCTAGCTTTTCACAGACCATTCTATGAATTTTCACATGCTATGGGATAAAGTTTCTTTCCAAGCATCATCTTGCGCTTCAATGATGAATATTACCACAATGTCTTTTCCTGACTTGCATAGAGATTGGTTAAATGTGATGGCCTTTCCTTGTTATTTCTTTTGGTGGACAGGTGGACTCCCTCCCCGTCCATGTTTGCATTTTATCTTCTTTCTTTCTCTTTAATAAAATATTCTTCTTATATCTTAAGAACAATAATAATATCCAAAACTATTAATATGGCATTAATAATTTCTGGAATGGTACATATCCCCAAAAAAAAGGGAAAAAAAAAACACAGCAAATATTTCCAGTTCAGGCAAAGTATAAAAATTTAAACACGGACATAAACCGCATGTAAAGGCAATAACAAATGTCGCCCATGCAAAAATAACATTTTCCTTCTGTATTTTATGATTATCAGAAGCAATGCTAATGAAAAATTAGAACATTCGGTGAGTAAAGTGGAATGACAATTTAATACCTGATTTCACATCATCAACCCGGCAAGAGTTTACAGCCCTTCGATTTTAATTTGGACTCTAGGCCAAAGAATTTCAGTCCAGAAAGCACCAAGTCTGCTGTCTTCTTCTTCATTTGGTCAATAAGTATCTCATCATAAACTATCAAGTTGGCTTCAGTTAAAAGTTTACAATCCCTCATATGGGCAAAGACTTTCCTTGCCTCATCTATTGTTCCATGCTTGCACATGCCAGAGACAATAGCAGAATATATAATTTCATCTGGAAGACAACCCTGTTGCATCATCTCATCTAGAATTTCTATTACCTTCGCCGCATCATTTGACTTACAAACATGAAGAATTGTAAGAGTATACTTAAACTCCATTGGACAACTTGTAACATTGGCCAAGCAGTCACGAATAAGCATCATAGCTGCATCAATCTCCCCTGCTTTGCAGAGCCCTCTAGCAAGAGAATAATAAGCATCACTAGAGGGAACCAAGGACATCTCCTTCAATTTATTATAGCACGAACACGCCTCTTGGATCTTTCCAACTTTAGTAAAACATACAATTGCATTGCTATAACTTGATGAGTCAGGTTCAAAGTGTGAATTCTTCAACTCATGGAATAGAACTAATGCCCGTTCAACTTCCCCAATCTGGTAGAGAGCTTCCATAAGAATATTATAAAGTGAAACACTAGAATACTCTTTAAACTTCAAGGCCTCAAATACTTCTACAGCTATCATAATTCTACTATCTTTGCCCACCATGAATGAGAAACATTTAGAAAGATCATCAATGACATTAAAACCTAAATTCTGCATCTCCATAAGCAACTTGCAGAAATCATCCATTTTCTTTGACTCTGCATAAGAAACCAAGATGGGGTTCACAGTCGAAAAATCCGGCTGTAGATCCTCTTCAATGGTAACTCGGAAAAGTTTATAAGCCTTGTCAACTTGGTTTATATAACACAAACCTTTTATAAGAGAATTATATATAGACAAATCAGCCCTATAACCAGAGTCCATCAAATCCTTCAACAAATCACATGCCAACCCAATCTTCCCATCCGCAACAAATGCCTCAATCAACGATCCATAAATAGCCCTATCAATTAAATACCCCTTCGCTTTCATCTCCTTAAACAACTTGTAACCTTTCAGAACCTGCTTTCCCTCGCACAACCCCAAAATCAAAGTTGCATAAGCCATAACATCCGGCTGAACCTTATCACTCTGCATTTCCTCCCAAACTTTAAAACACCCATCTAAATTCCCCTCTGAAACCAGTACCCGAATCATCGCTGTATACGCAAAAACATCCGGTTTACATAACTTCTCCCTCATTCGACCCAAAAGCTCGAAAATCTCGTGGATCCGCCCCGTCTTACAAAGACCCTTTATCAGAATCATAAAAGTAACACTCTCCTCTACCAACCCATCTTCTCTAAAATCATCATAAACAGAAATTGCCAAATCGATATGGCCTGTTTTCACCAGTGCATCCATTATCCTGTTATACAAAAAAACACGTGGTTTCACTCCAAACTTCTTCATTTTTTCATACACATAGTACACTCTAAGACCCCTATTAGCATCAGAATGCATTCTAATCAAAATTTCAAACTGTTTCTCAGTTGGTGGCTTCCCTTGCATGTGCATTAGCTCAGGCACTTGATCAGCTGCTCGGAACTGATTGTTTCGATTCAAACAATAAGCAAAAGCATTGTAGCAAGAAAAATCATGTTTATAACCTTTTTGCTTACCTGCCCATTGAAGATAAGCATAGTATTTTAACAATCAAGATCGCAAAATCATGTGGTGCATTCATACATTTGAAGGTATATTTGTTCTTCTTTAAATATCTACATTGCAATCCTTTGATCAGTCATTTTAATTGTGTAGTTAGATTATGTATTATAACCTCTTCTGTTGGGTACAAACTACCTACAATGATTTTAAGATAAATATAACCATAAAACACTCTGTTCTATTTCAATTTTATAATTTTAAAAAGCAGAATTTTACTATTTAGGAAGACCAAAGAATACTTAAAAGCAAAAGCATTATATGAAGACTGAAGAAAATCCACAAGTCCGAACAAAAAAAAACCACATTTGTAGCCTTTGTGTTTACCTGCCCAGTGGAAGAACTTGGACGAGATTCTTGGATCAGTCTGAACCTTCAGGACCTCCGTCACAAGCTTCGGCGTGACCCGCCGGAGCTTGTTTAGGTCAGCGACGACTTCTGGGCCCCAGTTGGTGTGTTTTCTGAAGGAATCTACAATGTAACGGGCAATTGGGGAGAGATTTTGAGCTAAAGAGAAGAATTTCTCAGATGGGTCTTTAGTGGTCGGGGTTTTGAGGGATTTGGGCGAGTCCGGATCCCATTTTTGGAGGTCGAAATTTGTGGGTTCGTTGAATTTGGGGGTTTTGGGGTTTAAGGTTTGGCGGTTGGAGAAGAGGCCGCCGTACACGGTGGAGCGGTTTTGGGAGGGTTTACGGTGGCCGTAGTAGAAGTAGAATTTGTTGGGTTTGGCGGGATGGGATTGGGGTGGCATCGTTTGGATTGCGTTGGTGGACTCAGGTCCTAGTCGGGTTATTTTTCTGGTTCTGTATTCTTCATCATGATTGGTATAAACTTGTGAAATGAAAATAGTAGCAATTGGGTTCAGTTTTATTGATTAATAAATGTAAGAAATATATTGGAGGGATTATACCCGTAAATTATTACATAAACTATTCCATTAAAATTGGAAATAGGAAACAAAAAATCTATAATATAAAATAGAGTAGCTCAAATCTCAAGATTTTAACATCTAATGGTCTTATATCAATTTAGACTTCAACATCTAACAGTCCAAAATTATTTGAATTTCAACATCTAACGGTCACTAATCTATTTCTTATTTCTCCCTCCTAATTCAACATCTTTTTTTCAAAAATCTATCAACTCACATTTTCTGTCCAAATTAAATTTACCCCTACACTATAATAATAATAATAATAATAATAATAATAATAATAATAATAATAATAATAATAATAATAATAATAATAATAATAATAGTAATAATAATAATAATAATAATAATAATAATAATAATAATAATAATAATAATAATAATAATAATATAGTACTAATAATAATAATAATAACAATAATAATTATAATAATAGAAATAATAATAATAATAATAATAATAATAATAATAATAATAATTATAATAATAATAATAATAATAATAATAATAATAATAATAATAATAATAATTATAATAATATTATTGTTATTATTATTAAAATTATTATTATTATTATTGTTGTTGTTGTTGTTGTTGTTATTATTATTATTATTATTATTATTATTATTTTATTATTATTATTATTATTATAAGAAGAATAATCATAATAGTAATAATTATTATTATTATTATAATAATCATAATAGTAATAATTATTGTTATAATTATAATTATAATAAATAAAAAATTGCACGTAAATAACATAGGTTACCCTTTTAGTATTGACATCATTTTTCTGTTTTTTGGGTATTGCGGTCGTTATATTTTCACATGCAAATTGATTTGGGCAGGAAATCACATGGACGATTCAGATTAATTCTAATTGATTTGTAAGTTATTTAAGTTGCAAAGAGTCTTTAGGTAATAAAGTATTTTTGAAATTTTAATCTACACTGTGCATTTAGGCACGGGCAATTACGTGTCATCTCTTTAGTGTTTTCGCAGGCTATATCGAGAGCAATTATTGTAGAAGCATCTGACTCATGGTATGAGAATCTTTTGTCCAATTTGAAGAAAAAATATAGAGAAAAAAATTTTATGGTGTGCAATTTAATTGGTGTTATGACAATACTTTTTTGTTTTGACTTAGAGGGCTCATTTTATACTTTTGAGTATATATGCAAAAGCCTTTTTTTTTTAATTTTGACATCTTTTTTTTTTTTTTCCCTCATTGGATCCCACCAAATGGCTTGCAGTATTACCATTTTGCTACAGGAAAATATTGTTCATGGATGGATCATATTGATCGATGGTTAGAGATACTGGAGGCAAATAAATGCTCCCAAACTTCTTATTCTGTTTTGTTAATAAAGAAAAGGTGTGTGAGATACCCAAAAACACTATATTACACAAATTTGAGTCAACTATCGTCAATTAATTAATTGTTCAAACCTGTCAAGAATTAATTTTAAGTTGCAAATGAGTAGCACACTAATATTTGTCTAAAAAAGAAACTATGACTAGATTAAGTATCAATCTTTTTATATTATTGACTGGATTAAGTATTAATTTTTTTGCATCAATGGTTGAACTCTCAGTTCTATTATGGAACTGAGAGTCCACAACAATTTTAAATTTTTCAATCTAAAAAATATTGAATATATATAGTACTTAATTATTATATTAATTACACCGTGTCTTCAAGCACGGGTTATCTCTAGTGTCTTACAAATAGAATCTATTTTGTAAAATTTAGAAATACTAAGGATATATATTAGTTTAGGTTTATTCTTAAAAATAATAACTTTTTATTTCAATCGTAATAACATGTTAATAAAATTGTGGAGTAAGGGGTTGAGCAATATTGCCTAAACTTACAAAAAAAAATTAAAAAAATATTTTACAAGATGATAGGTTAAAATGTAATTAATAAATTATTCATCAAATATGGGTGGATATAATGACACTAACCAATCACAATCAAACACATAATTTTTAACTTCTTTTTTTTTGTAAGAATAAGTATAAGCGCATAACATCCAAATACAACATCCAAATACTACATCCATTTTAAACATTAAAAAGTGGACATGACATTGAAATTCATGTCATGCCCCACTTTTTATTGATTAAAATAAATGGAGTATTTAATTTTTTATTTGAATATTGTGTATGTAGAATTGTCATTTTTATAATTGTTAAGGCATATTTTGCTAACTCCTAATTGGGCTTGATCTAATGAGTCACAGTTAAATCTATTATAACTTTTGTTGAACTTGGACGTACCAAAAATATTTACTATCTTGATATTACTTGTCAAACAAGTATCAACTAATAATATTCATAAAGGATTCCATCTTTATAAGAAAATACTTGTTATGGAGACTTAACAAAGGACAAATTCTTAATTGACTCAACTAAAAGTCTTTCCCTTCTAATTCAATATGGAAATCTATACGGATCATAAAAGCCTCAAGTATTTCTTCACTTAAAAGGAACTCAACATGCGACAACGATGTTGGCTTGAGTTGTTGAAGGATTATGATCACACCATGCAGTATCACCCAGGAAAGGCAAACGTTATAGCTGACGCTTTGAGCAGAAGATCTTATGCGAGTACAAGTGCACTGCTGACAACACAAAAGCGTATTTTGTATGATTTACAAAAGATGAAGATAGAGCTAAAGATACCAAGGACTCACTTGAAGATTACGCACGTGCTAGTAGAACCGACTTTAATCTATAAAATTAAAGTTGTTCAAGCTATCGATTCGGAACTGATGAACATGATGAAGAAAATATAAGAAGGTGTCATTCCTGAAGCAAGAATCGACGAGAAAGGAACACTTCGAGTCAACTCTCGACTCTGTGTTACTAATGATCATGAATTGAAGCATAAAATAATGATAGAAGCACACAACATGCCATTTGCAATCCACCTAGGAGGTATCAAGATGTATTGTGATCTTCGACATACATTTTGGTGGAACAATATGAAAAGGGAGATTGTAGAGTTTATCTCAAGGTGCCTAACTTGTTAACGTGTCAAGGCAGAACATCAAGTGCCTAAGGGTTCATTACAACCACTTGAGGTTCCCGAATGAAAGTAGGAACACATCAATATGGACTTCGCGACGGGTCTTCCCAAGGTTTCTCAAGGCTTAGATGCCATTGGGTCATCGTAGATAGATTGACTAAATCAGCTTATTTCTTTACCTATATGAGAAATTTTTTCACTTGAGCGTCTTGTCGGTATGTACATAAATGAGATTGTGAGATTGCATGACATGCCAGTTCCCATAGTTTCTAATCGAAATCCTAGATTCACTTCACGCTTTTGGATCAGTCTACAAAAAACTATGGGCACTGAACTACGTTTTAGTTCTGCATACCATCCTCAAACGGATGGACAATCGGAGAAGACAATCCAGACCCTCGAAGATCTTTTGAGACTTTGCGTACTAGACTTCAAAGAAAGTTGGGATAAGTACTTGCCATTGAATGAATTTTTCTACAACAACAGTTACCAAACAAGTATAAGCATAGCTCCATTCGAGGCTTTATATGGACGCAAATGTTGTTCTCCAATATGTTGGAATAAGGTAGGAGAAACAAAACTGTTAGGAACTGAATTGGTACGCTTGACAACAGAAAAGATCCAAATGATTTAACAACGAATACAGACCACACAAGAACGACGAAAGAGTTATGTTGATCTTCATCGAGGGGACGAAAGTTTCAACATCGGAGACCATGTATTTTTATGTGTTTTCCCATGGAAAGGAGTTACGAAATTCGGAAAGAAAGGAAAGCTCAACCCTCAATTTATTGACCCATTTGAAATCCTCGATCGAGTAGGAACCGTGGCCTACAGACTAGCTTTACTGCTAAGTATGTCCCGTATCCATAACGTTTTTCACATATCTATGTTACGTAAATATGTGAAGGACCCAAACCACATCATTGAGTTAGAGTCTGACGTTATAGTAGAGGATTTAATGTACGAGGATGTACCTGTTAAGATCTTAGATAAGAAGGAACAGATCCTACGCTCAAAGGTTATACCTCAAGTCAAGGTTTTATGGAGGAACCAATATACTGAGGAAATGACCTGGGAGCTAGAATCTGAGATGAAATCTATGTATCCTTATCTCTTCGAAATGTCAGGTACGTCAATTTCGGGGACGAAATTTCATAAGGAGGGAGGTTGTAAGACCCCGAATTTTATGAAATACAAAATTTAATTTTTCTTCATATATATTTTTTCTTGAAACAGTAAATGGTCAAATTGACAAAGTTAAGGATGTTATGTGCAAATTTTATTTTGTCGGATAATATTCGTTTTGTTGGGGAATATTCGGGTCATACGACGGCACCGAAATAACTAATCATTGGTGGATCCCACAACGAAATATTTTTCGGATATAGAAAATGACATAAGTAATATTTTTAAATAAAAATAGTCAACGGTGTTATCACTTTTAACTATTAGAATACCCGATGATAAAATAATAGTATCAAACAGTGTTTCATGGTATTTTACTGTAACACACGATATTCTACAGTAGCACACGATATTGCACAGTATCTCATATTATTGATCTGATAACGTGGTCATTGTACAGTATTCATCAATAATTGTTGTTACAAAGTATTTTACATTATTGATTTAATAATTGTCATTACACTGTATTTTATATCATTGAACCAATAATTGTTATTGTAATGTATTTTAAAATTATTGAACATAATAATTGTCACAGTAGCAAACATACAATAAATTATATTATTAAATTAATAATTATTAGTAAAATATTTCTTACATTATTGTTGAATTATTATTGTAGCATTATTTTATTATATATGTTGGACCCATAGGAAGAAAAAAAAATTAATTTTTTTTTTATTATTATTTTGAATAGTAAACATGTGGGCCCTTTGTGAGAGCCATATGAAAATGACATGAAAAAAATTGCTGAAGTTTGGTGAAGAAAGCAGCCAGGCGGCTGCTGAAATTTTCTCAAGCTGGCGTGCAGCACGCCAGCCCACCTACCGTGCATAGTACCTTATTTTCTCCTATAAATAGATTGCTCAGCTGAATAGAAAAATTAAACCTAAAATATAAAAAAATTCTACAAGTATTTTGTGAGTTTTCTCTGAGAATAGTAAGGTTATCTTAAGTATTTGAAAACCAAAAGGAGTGCAAAAATTTTCAAGTATGTATTTTATTAAAAAGTAGTAATTGCACAAATACCTATTTCACACGGTATTCACAAAATCTTCTTTTATAAGACTCTTCTTTGAGAAGATTTATTTTAAAAAGCTTTCTTTATAATATTTATTTTGAAATATTATTTCAAAAATTATTTTTGAAGTTATTATTTTACACTACAAAAATTTATATTATATAAATAATTTTGATAGTTCATAATATATGAGTTATCATACATCTTGAAATTTATATGTGGTAATTACTAATTATATTATAAATATATAGGTTGATCAATCTCATTTTTATCAATATTCAGTCACGTGATAAGGTAAGGGGTATCATTCTTTTAATCATCATAAATGAATATTATTATTTTTTCTTACTTGTAAAGGATACCAACTTTTGCATATTTCATTATTCAAACTTACTACGGTAAGAGATATCATTTCTTTTATACTTTTAAACTTACTATGGTAAGTATTATTCGGTAAAACTTTTGAAATGATTATATGTTCCTTAATAGTTTGCGCTTCATCTAATATCATTTCAATTGAACCTTCTTATTTTCTAAATCTTTCTATTGAATTATAACTGTTATTTTGAACTGTGGAACTTGAATATCATTTTTGAATTTCACTCCACATCATGTTGATAATTTGGATATTATTTGAATTTGCACATAGTAAAATTATAAACTTTTGATATTTATTATTTATCCTGTTTTTTCTATTCATTATTAATATCTCTGTTATTATTCTAATAATCAAGAATCAAATTGTTGTTGATATTTGTGGCCTGAGACACAGATTAGATAAAGGTGTTGATAGGTTAAATGCAATATATTTGATGATGTGTCTTTTAAGGAATGTGATGAATATTATGACGCCCCCAAATTCGGGTTCCAAATACTCGGATCCGGTCATCACGATCCAATACAAACATTCACCTCTAAACAACATACAATAACTAAATGCGAAATAATAAACATATGTTGTTCATTCAAAATGTTTTACTAGTCCCAAGATACGATAACCTTACACAAAAGTACACAAATACCCTTAATAAGGTACTTAGGGTTTATATTACATAACAATTAATTTATTTAACTACAAGACTGCATCTCAAAGTCTATCACTTCATATTTCCTTTACCCTTGTTCTTTCTCGAAGTCTCGGGTTGCACTGCAATAAGGTTTCATGATATAGCAAGAGTGAGCAACTAGTTTACTCAACAAGTTTAAATAACAACAAGGAACAATATATCATGAATGAAGGGGAATAACTAAACAATTCAATAATGTGAATAACATAAGCAGGAATAATAATTTGCTTTTAAAATTAGGATAGTCAAATAGACTATGAACTATAAATATCCACTGGAGTCAATCGCAGGTTGACCCAATGGTTACTACCAGAAATATATACCCGAGGGGATCAGCCTCAGTACAATATGTGTATGCATAACATTTAATTTTCGTATTTTTGTACCTGATATTAGATACAGGGTACTCCCCTATAATAGAGGGGTGTTCATAATAGTCTAAGAATCCACATCTTCAATGATTTGGATAGCTTTTAAAATCTTTAACATAAATGTCTAGCCGAACAATGACTTAGACCTACTTTGAACAGTTCTTTAAACAGTAGAACAATAATTAAGTACAAGTCAATGACTGTACAATCTCAAGTGCAACAAGTGCGAATAACAACAATATCGATGTGGAATAATTGTAAAGTAATTAAACCACTCAAAGCATGCTTGGAAATAACAGTTCAAGCTTAGATAAATAATTTGCTCAATGAAATGAGTTTAGAGATAAAGAACTTGCATGTCCGCTCAGCTACAATTAATGTCTAGCTTTAACTAACTGGCTTTGGAAAGACTTAACATTAATAAAGTTAGTCTAATAATTAGTACGACGTATTTGCACAACTATACGCTCACTAAGGTACTTATCTATCACATAAGTACTAACACATAAATTACATTAGTCAAAACAATATTATTAACCTTATAGACCCTCAATCATATTAGGTTAATAATTTAATAAGTTAGAAATATTTTTCTTAAGTGTTGGAAACTTATTAAACCCTTAAACAACTTATTACAATTGTTTAATTAAAGGATAATTAAATTTAATTTATTTTATTAACTCGATCTATATTTAATTACTATTTAATCTTGGTTAAATAGAAATTAATTAATTAACTCTAGTTATTATTTAAAATAAATAATAACTAATTGTACTTACCTATTATTTAATAATAATTAAATAATAAATAATTATTGATTTAATTTTAACCTTCTTTAATTTAATATTAATCAACTAATAATTAATTAATTAACCTCACTTATTATTTAATTTAAGAAAATTAAATAATAGTTTACTAATTTTAATCCTCTTTAATTATTATTTAATGCCAATTAAATAATAATTAATTATTTAATTATTTTTAATTATTATTTAAGGTTAAATAATAATCAATTCATCTTTATTTATTAAATTAAATAATAAATTGTTGATCTAATAACTTAATTTTCATTAATCATTATTTAATGCTAATTAAATAATAATTATTTACTTAATTATCCTTATTTATTATTTAATAATATTTAAATAATAAATAACTAATTTATAAATTTTTATCTCTCTTTAATTATTATTTAATAGGAATTAAATAATAATTTGCTAATTTATCACCTTCATTTATTATTAGCATTTTAAATAATAAATAATGAATTTATTTCACTTAACCATGATTTAGCTAACTAGATTAATATTTAAAATATTTAAATATAAAACTTAATGAAAAATATCCTCCCCAATACCATTTTTGTATTATTATTATTTTTGTTAAAATTTTAAATTAGTTTTCAAATATTTAAATTAATTAAAATTAACCCGAATGGCATTTCTGTAAATAAGTTGAAAACTGATCCGAGGGCAAAATTGTAATTTCGTCAAGAAAAACACGGAGGGGCAGTCTGGTAATTTCGCGAAAAATCGGTTACCGCGCATTGCGCGTGCAGCATAAAGAACGGCCCAAAACGGTGCCGTTTTGAGAAGTCGGAGACGGCTTCCGTGCGTACGCGCACGGAGTAACTTTACTGACGCCAAACGACGTCGTTTGGCTTCGCGTGTTTTCAGCCAAAAGCTTGCACGCATTGCGCGGACTTTTCCTTTTTTTCCCCCTTAGCAGAATGTGAACAGTGTCCGGCATACACATTTTAAATAAAAATATACCATCAAGTAAGCTTTAACTCTTCAATAAAAATCCAAAAAAATTACCAGTAACTTAATATCAATTTATAACATGAAAATTTAATTTTTCATGATTTAATATCATTTTTTTTTTATAAAATTTTTTACATCACATAAACTACCACAAATCATAATTTTTTGTGTATAACTCCATTTTGAGTGATTCAAACTTTGTTTTTCTCATAATTTAATGTTCTATAATATTAGAACATTAAACCTAAGGTTTATAAAAATATTTTTGGTCATAAATTCCAAGACTTGTTTATACACTTCTAAACACATATTTTAGCATATAAAATATACCAAAATACAAACCAAGCATATTAAACTCAAGCATGGCATAAATATTACCAC
This sequence comes from Hedera helix, assembly GCA_947179155.2. Classification (NCBI taxonomy): domain Eukaryota; kingdom Viridiplantae; phylum Streptophyta; class Magnoliopsida; order Apiales; family Araliaceae; genus Hedera; species Hedera helix. The sequence goes on along the minus strand of OX359272.1, from coordinate 16,917,996 downwards.
TACAAATTATTAACTATATTAACATATTTATACACACATGTTAGTTTATTTAATTTAAAACAAAAATTAGATTTAGAATAACCATTACATTGATTTAATGGTTATCTTTCTTTTCCTTCCAAAATAAGTGGTGAAAGAAGATGACATGAACCAAGAACTCATTCTCTTCTCTTGGTATTTTGCTCTCAATATTTTCTTACACTCTCAAATGTTCTCTAGCTCTCTCTTTAGTTTGAAAATAAAAGATGAGAAATGATTTACAAAAATTACTAAATTGTAAGTATACTTACAATGGGCATAGATATAAAATCTATATCTATCAAAATTCCATAATGAGGGTAGTTGGAGACTTATGCAAGAAATCTAGCTAAGGACTAAGTTGGTGAAAAGAAGAATGGTGTCTATGTACTTTAAAAATAAAACAAGCAATCATTTTATTAAATAATTGAAAAATAAAACAAAAAAATATTTTTTTTTTCTCCCAAGCACTCACACAGCTGATGATGTACTTGTCCATCAATTATAGTCACTTGCTTATATTTTTAAATTAATAATACTTAAATTAAGTATTTTCCAAGTGGGTCAAGTATTGGGCTTTATTTAAAATACCAATTGGGCTCCTATTAAATTGTTTGGGCTACTAATTTCTCAAATTTTATTATTCTCCACTTGGGCTACTAATTGACCCATGTTGGGCTAATTTAATAATTTACACATTAATTATTCAATCCATGGTTAAATAAATAATTAGATTGAATAAATAATTAAATATTCTAACCCATTAGTATTAAATTACTAAATGGACTAATAAATATTATTATTAATATTTCACATTATTTACATTAATTAATAATCATATTAATTAATTTATTATATTTAATTAACTCATTATATTCAATTTAATTAATAGGAAACTTATCAATTATTTTGTTATTAAAACTTTAGGGTTTGTTCACTAATTTAATAACATATTAGTGACCCCCTTTAATTAATTCTAGTAATTAACCACATAATCATTTAATCACGTAACTAAGTAATCACATAAAAAGATTTAAATAATCTCGTAAAACTAACTCGTTAGAAATTAAATTAATAATTTCATTAATAATGACGTGAAAATTCTAGGACATTACAAATATTCTCTTTGGCCTGGGGCAAAGATGAACTGTTGTTTGGTATGATTATGACCAAAAGCTGTAGACTAGTATAATCATGACTGTTGGTCCTATATTGAATATCTTTGGCCGTAGTGCAAAGATGAACTGTTGACTTGCATGATTATGACCAGGAACTGTGAAATTATATTATCATGGTTAGTGGTGTTTCAGATGATAAAAGTTGATGATATTTTTCTTAAAAAGAGAAGCGAGCGGACATTATGGTCCATATGATTTTTCTAATGATTGTTATTCTGCTGCAGTTATTGATCTGAACTTTGTTTAAGAACTTAATTGCAGTTATTGAATTAAAAACTTGCTGTTTAAATTATTCTATCAAAAACTCAATTGTTGAAGGCTAACGATAATTTAATTGTCATTATCTTAGTCATGATATTCTTTACTGGGCTATTTGAGCTCACCCTTTCCTTTTGTTCTATTATTTTTCAATAGGAGATGAGAGAGTAGCTGGGTCTAGTCGGGAGATGGAGTGAATGTCCGAGTTATAGCTGTATTAGTCTTCATAAGTTGTAAAGTAGTGTGACAATAATAATGAAGATTTAGTTGTGTATTATTTGAATACGGTATTGTGGTATGTTGTACATTGTATTGTAATAGTTGATGTGTATTTTGACAACTCAAGTTTGGGCTGTGTGAGCCCAGATTTGGGAGTGTCATAACCTTAATTTATGTGATATTTGCTCTTAAGCCATCCTTTTTGGGGACGAAGGGAGCGTTAGCTACGAGAGAGGTGGTGTGATGCTAGAAAAGTAGAAATGATTGTAAAAAAAAAAAAACCTAATAACAAATTAGGAATATAATGTCACTTTATAGTTTGAAAATAGAAATATATATTTCTTATTTTGGAACAAATAAAAAAAAATGTAACTTTAATTTCAAAGCGGATGTAGTAGTTAGTTTAATAGTGCGGTAAGATAATGAAGTTACAACAACAAATTTGATGATGGGTATTATTTTATACTACTATCGGTAAAAAGCGGAATTTTTTATTAAATAAAATTAAAAAATACGTCACTTTATGTGAAATGGGAAAAATAATTCTAAAAATGTATTTCATCCTAGAGGCCTAGGGAGGAACTTGGAGAAGGGGTTAGGAGGGGAACTAAGGGAACCTATGGAAACTTAGAGATATTTGTGGTCTGTTTTGTTGTTGCGTTTTGGGTATCATGAGTCATCCCTGAATCAGTTCAGTTGTATATCTACACAGGAGCAAGAGTAAACAAAGGCATGAGAAATAGATGGGATGCGTGTGTACTTACTTTGAGGGCAAACCTGTAATTAAATGTTTTCTGCATGTATGGAGTTCGACCACCTAGCGCTTTTGCGAATTAATACATGCTTGACAAAACAAAGCCAATTCCTAATGAACTAATAAGTAGCAGCAGTTTTAATCAACTTGTCATTACAATCAATTTGTTCTGTCAATTCACATTAACCATTTTGTGGATCAACTCTATTTTTTTCTCACAGAAGAAAAGTGAAATAAAAATCAGGAGATCTTACTTAAGTAAATGTTTATAATCTAATGCAAATGAATCAGGATATGCTGTTTTGGGTTTCAGGAACGAACTTAGTTGCTTAGCCATTTGGAGATGTAAAAAACCCGAGTCGAGCCGACAGAGTCGGGCTTTGATTTGTTGAGCACAAACTGGTTTAAAAGTTAAATGAGTTGAGCCCAGTCGAACTGGGCTTCAAACGAGCTTGAAATTTCATGTGTGAATTCGGCTTGTATACTATCTTAAACTCAAACCAGGTTTACCCAAGCTAAGCCTAGTCGAGGTTAAGCCCGACTCATTTAAATTTTCTATTATAAAACAAGAAAAAATAATTAATTAAATGTTAAACGAGTCGAACTCAAACCGGACACTACGTTGTTTGAATTTGACTCGATTAAGCTGAGTCGGGATTAGTCGAGCCGAGTCGGATTGGATTGATGGACAGTCCGATTCATTTACAGCTCTAAGCATGTCAATGTTCTTTTCATTCCTCATAAGTAACTGACTTCTATGTAAAACAAATCAAGTGCATTCTAGGGGGGATGGGGATAAAAAAAAAACAAGTGACAACTATTCTCATGTACTCTCAAAATGTGCATCAAATATAGAACTTTGAGCCTCATTACTCTCAAAATGTGCATCAAATATGGTTTAAAAAATTTCCACCAATTCCCAAATTATTTGACTATCTAATATTATTTAGCCCCTGATTACATCCCCATGAATTAACCCCAGAATTTTCCCATTTGTTGTCCTTTAAAGCCCCATTACCATTGAGGTACCTTTGATCCCATGGTTTCTCAACAATCTTCGACTTCAGAGAGTTACCCCACCTAATCCAATCCTGTGCTACATCCTTCAAATCTTCGGTACTTTGCACACAATAAGTTTCTCAGGGATTTTCACCATTACTTCAAATCTTCGGTATTATTTTTATTCTGTCCTGCGGTTGGATCAGGTGCTGAGTTGTCTGCTTCATCAGGATCGAAGTATTCTTTATCCAATTCAGAGATCAATCCAGAATAGATCTTAGAGTTCCAATCTATGTTATCAATATACATGTCCGGATCAGGTACGGAGGCATCACAGGGAACACCATTAATCATAGCCCAAAAACGCCCTTTCACATTAAAAAGAGCATCTTTTCCAACTGTATCATTCCACTTAAACACATTATCATGGCAGTATATATACTTCCTTTCAGCCACAACTTTCTCCCATGAAACTCCAGCTAAAACGCAGAACTTCTCCCATGAAAGAAAACTGCTTTTTAACATATCTGCAAGGAGAAATAACCACAAAATTCACTCAAATTATTTTATTACATGACAATAATTATACACTACACAATAATTCAAATTATAGTATTTGAAGGACAAAAGGGACAACACCACTAAAGTAAAAGTACAAATAATAAAGGCCAGCTAAACTGGCATATAAAACATTTTTTACAAGACCAATAGTAATTTATAACATATATATATATATTTTTTATCATTCTGAGATATACCATAGAATCTAACCTTCTTAAATGATATTATTAAAACTCATAGCTGTAAAAACCAGCTGTGACTGATATGGCAGAGTAAGGCCGAACAATATTCTGCTGATATGTAACTTACAAATATATATATTCCCCAATCTAATATTATTTCCTAGACCATAGATTTCGTATGAGAATTTTGTACATGATTTTAATAAATATATACATGACAGAGGGGTTCAAACCCTACATCGTATATATAACACATTAGTCAAATTACAGCAGAACAAAAATAAAAAATTTAAGCGTTGAAAAGAGCACAAAACATTCTCAAGTGAGCACAAAAGTAAAGACATTAACAATCAAAACATTCTCAAGTGACCATTTATCTTCTCTTTTATTTTTTTATTTTTTATATATATAAAAGAATAGATTTTATTAATAGAAAAAAAAAAGGATACAATAAAAAGGGGAATTTGAAGCTATTATAAAATTAGCTTCACGAGCTGGTTTGAGACACTTAAAGATGTTTTTAGATGGAAGACAAGCTGATGAACCTCAAGAAGCTATTCAAGTTTTAGACATTGTTCTACGACAAATGCCTAGTCACGGTATTGCCCTTTGGGTCGATCATTTTATTCACCAGATCCTGCAAGAAAACAGCCATTACGTGAGGGATTGGAAGGCGCAGTTTTTATCAAAGTCTCCAGCCAACACAAGTGGGATTGTCTCCAAACATTGACATTTCATGTACTGCCTATATTGAGCCACTGTCTATTAATGTCTTTTCAGTGGGTGAGGGAATTCCAAACCTTGAGCAGTGAGTGTCCATTTGGTAATAATGGTCGAGAACCTCCACAAACAGTTGCTTACTAATTGTACCTTATTTTGTTTGGAAGCCTATTCTTATTCCCGTAAAATTTTCTTCCTCCATTCAATTTTTTTTATAGTTTCTTGGAGTTTAATTGTTCATGAGATGTTAAAGAGAAGATCGTTGTTCATGACATTTCACATCTTTATTATACCGCCAACTCATTTAGGAGGTAACAAATTATATTTTTATTCATCAGAATTGAATGATAAGTCTTCTGTAGCTTGTAATGTTAAGCCGAATACATAATAATTTATTTGCATTCTTCCACAATGAGCAGCTTCATCTTTCACTCCCTTTAAAGTCTTAATGATCTTGTTACAATCAACCTCGGACAATAGTCTATTAGTAACATCCGTATTCAAAGTAACACGACGAATTCAATAATAGTTACTGTCTATCTGTTATTGATTTCGTCAAGCATCTTTGAATACAGATATTACTAATAGACTATTGTCCGAGCTTGATCGTAACAAGATCATTAAGGCTTCAAAGGGAGTGAAAGATAAAGCTACTCATCATGGAAGAATGCAAAGAAATTATCACGTATTTAGCTTAACATCACAAGCTACACGAGACTTATTGTTTAATGCTGATGAATAAATAAATAATTTGTTACCTCGTAAATAAGATTGCGGAATAATAAAGATGTGAAATGTCTTGAACAATGATCTTCTCTTTAACATCTCATGAACAATTAAACTCCAAGAAACTAAAAATTTGAATGGAAGAAGAAAACATTACAGGAATGAGAGCAAGCTTCCAAACAAAATAGACACTTAGTAAGCAACTGTTTGTGGAAGTTCTCGACCATTATTACCAAATGGACACTCACCGCTCAAAGTTTGGAATTCCCTCACCACCTGAAAAAACATCAACAATTGACACCCTGACTCTCATAGATGATATCCCAAACTATGAATTTCTTAATCCAAATTCATCCACCAGTATGTATCAATTTATAAGTAAATAACTAGCCGTTGAACTGGCCATTAGAGACTAGTCATTAAAAAATAAAAAAGAACCTATAAACTAGCCGTTAGAGAAAGAGAGAAATTTTACTAGCCATTAGAAAGAGAGAAATTTCACTAGCCGTTAGATTTTCTTTCATTGGATATCTTTTTTTGTCTAACTATTGGCTACTTACCTTACAAGTACAAAAGGTTTGATTTTGCATCTTATTCAATATATGCGGACCCAAAGAAAACAAAATATTAATTTTTAAAAGCTTATAAGAGATAAATTAGCAGTTAGAAAGAGAGGATTTTCACTAGCCGTTAGAAAGAGAGAAATATCATTAGCCGTTAGAAAGAAATAAATTTCATTAGCCGTTAAAAAGAGAGAAATTTTACTAGATATTTTTATTTGGCTACTTACTATATGAGTAAAAAAGGTTTGATTTTGCATCTTATTCAATAAGTTTGAATCCAGGCAAAACAAAATATTAATTTTTAAAAGCTTATATGCGAAAAACTAGCCGTTAGAAAGAGAGAAATTTCATTAGCCATGTATAAGAAAGAGAGAGAAACATCACTAGCCGTCAGCAAGAGAGATTTCACTTGCGATTAGAAAGAGAAATTTCACTAATTGTTACATTTATCTTTCACTAGATATTTTTATTTGTTTAACCATTAGCTATTTACTTTACGAGTACAAAAGGTTTGATTTTGCATTTTATTCAATATATTCGAACCCAGAAAAACAAAATATTAATTTTTAAAAGCTATGTGATGCCCTCTCCATAGATAGAAACCTTTTCGAACTTTGTACCAAATTTATTTGGAGAATTTTAAAAGAGTTGTGTATTGTCTCAATATTAGAGTAACACAAACTACTCATTGCCACACCAAATCTCTCTTTGGCATATCATGGAAAAACTGCAAGAGTACTTCCACTTCACCATATCTCACATATCCGCCTAAAATTGTATTGTACATTAATATATCCTTAATGGGTGCTTGTTCGAATAACTTCTTAGCAAGTTCAACATTCCCAACTTTCACATACCCATAAATCATTGTATTCCGAACCACAAGATCCTTGTGAGGCATGTCACCAAACAAGTCACGCCCTCTTTCCATGTCACCAAATTTATTCACAAAACCAGACAAAATCATCGTCCAAGCAACTGTATCTTTAACCCGCAATTCATCGAACAGTTGGTCCGCCATTTTCATATCTCCAAAACCACTATATGTAAAACTCAACCAAACTTATCCCTATAAAAACATCCAACTCCAGCCCAACTTTAAACAATTCCCCATAAATGCATAACCCTCTGAATTGCTTCAACAAATCATTACAAGCCCTTATTACAAACGGGTAAGTAAACGTATCACGGAAAAGGCTTTTACTCCTCATACGGTCAAAAAACATAAGCGCATTTCTGGGTTCGTGGTTCTGTTGGAAGCCTCTGATCATGGTGTTCCAAACGAAAGAGTTCGGTTCGAGCATATGGTCGAACATTTGAGCTGCATATCCCATGAGGCTCAGTGTGGCATAATGGGTCACAAAGTTTCCAACGGCGAAGCTGTTTTGATGGAGATTTGTTCGAAGGAGGTGGACATGGAGGTAGGGCTGTCAACGGGTTAGATTCGGATCGGATCGGGGTGATCTAGATCCGAATCGATAAGAAATTATCGGATTCAGAGCAGACCCGATAACTCGACGGATCTCAGATATTAAGGACCGAACCCGAATCCGATAATACTCCGATAATCCGATCCGATTAAGCTTAGCATTAAAATGTATATATATCATAGTATAAAGTATTAAAATGTATATATATGTATTAAAATCTATTAAAAATGTATATATATATATATATATATATATCATATTTTAGAATGTATATATATCATATGTTAACGGATCGGAGTATTATCGGATCGGATTTATATCAATCCGAATCCGATCCATTTAGTTATCGGATAATCGGGTAATCGGGTCAATCGGGTTTCAAAACTGGATCCAAATCAGAATAAATGGATCGGGTTCGGGTCATGACCCGCCCCGTTGACAGCTCTACATGGAGGGACTTTAGATGATTTAACGTTTTGATAGAATGGGGAGACTTTAAAAAAGACAGAACAAGCTGTTTCTGTGGTGTTTCCAGTTCTACTGCAATTGATCCCAGAAAAGCCATCCATTTGAAAATTTTGAGCTCTTTGACACTCCCAAAAACTACAGGATTTTGTTTTTTCTTCCTCTAGGAAAGCAAAGGAAGTAAGACTGATGTTTGGTCAGTTTCGAATAGCAGCCAAACAAAGTACCCTGTGCGTCTCGATTTTGCGGGAATTCCTTTCCATACTGCCCCGTTTGGTGGTTATGAAAAATAACTTTATGTACTTGGCTTGCCCGTTACACTTCTCTCCTATTTCATGATTTCAATTTTCATCTGATACAATAAAATTATGATGCATAAAAATATTTCCCATATTTTTTAACTTATTATTGTTCTTTCCTCTGTTTAACATTAATTCACGAAGACTTCCAATTAATTTTAATTATTTATTTAATTTGGAAAAGATACCTCGTGATATGAGAGAGGAGGGTACTACCCCTTACCAATATTCTCTATCAAAGAATCTGCCTGTTACATCACATTTTATTCGGTTCAAAAGTACTACCTTTAGACTGATACATCTTAGGGAGAAAAAAAAAAAATGGGAATAACATACAAGAATCTACTGCTACTAGGATTGTTTTAGATGAACTTCTCAAAACGTCCATCAAATAAGATAGTTTTTTTGCGGATATTTTCTAAAAGTGTTGCATGGTAGTAACGTTCAAAAGACATCTAGTAATGTTATAGTCCGCATTGGAAAAGTAGGTGAAAATAATGGCATGGGATCAAAATACAAATAGGTAAAAATATTTTATTCTCATGTCCAATAAACATGTCCCATAAATATGTCCACCTAGAATTTTTGTATTATAAAAGGAGGACATCTAAGCTACCGCAAAAGGGGGGAAGAAATCTGCAGTTGCACATCAGACGAGGCAGCAGCTTCAGCAGAAAAAAACAAAGCAGCAACAAGGCAGATTAACAGTTCAGCAGCAGTTGCAGCGAATCAAAGAAGCAGAGCGGCAGAAACCAATTAGCAAAGCAACGCTGCAGAATATCAGATTAAGCAGCAGATGCACGTAATTATCACGTCGGTTTATTATTCGATATCCACTTTTATTGTTCTCATGTATTGCTAAATTATTTTTTGAGGCAGCAGGCAATTATCTCGTGATAATTACGCTGCGATAATGTAGAAAACATTTTTAAGTATGTATGGTCTAAAATTCATTAATAATTTTTAAATTGATTTTAATGTTAATAATTTTTATTTTCCTTTATTGATTGATTTAAATTAACTTATTTTATTCATAATATCATGTATTTTGAATAGTTACAATTAATTTAATTTAGTCTGTGTTATGATTTAAAGTTTAAATTAAGAACTTAGATTATTTGTTTTTCAAATAGTGGATACATATAATGCTTTGGTCTTTCACATCTAAACCTTGAAAAATAAGAATGTACAAAAAAAAATATTTTTATGAACTTAAATAAAAAAATCTTGAGAAAGCATTGATTGAATTGATTTTCAAATTGCTACTCTAAATTCAAGGAATTAATAATGAATTGTAAGACGAACATAATTAATATTTGTAACGACCCCAAATCCGGGTTCCTTTAACCCTAGACTTGGTACGTCACGATACATCATCTTCATACACGTTCTATAACTAATGCGGAATATATAAACATAAATTGTTTATTCTACAACATTTCCCAAGGTTTCTAACCTTAACTTACATATATACCTTTAGATTCATAAAAAGGTTTACAAAATTACTTACATCATATAACAATTTAGTTATAATGCATAACACTATAATCTTGTCTGTTGCTTCTGTCTCCGTCTCTCCTTGGACATTCGTATTATTCTGAAATTTGTTATCATGATATAGCAAGAGTGAGCAACGACTTTGCTCAGCAAGTTTAAATACGATAACGATATATCATGATTGAAAGAAAGAATAAGCTTTTGAATTTTCAACAATATAATAATTGTGAAAGAGTACGAGTCATAATTTCAATAATTGAATGACTGAATTAATTAATTTTGAGTGTCAATAATGACCATGAACAAATTTAACTGAACCTTATGGTAATGAAGGTGATCAGCCTTTCATACCTGATGAACACATGCAACAAGCTCTATGTGCGAATCAATAATTTAAAGATGTGGAATAATTATACATAATTAAACCATAGCATGCTTGAAACATAATAACTTGAGTTTGAGTTAGGAACTTGAACAATAAAATAATATATCTTGCTCGAATATAAATTGAGTAGGGTTTAGGAAACTTGCCTATTTGCTCAGCTACAATTAATGTCTAGCTTTAACTAACTGGCTTTGAAAGACCTAACATTAGTAAAGTTGGTCTAATAATTAGTACAACGTATTTGTACAACTATACGCTCATTAAGAAATTTATCTACCACAAATAAGTACTAACACATAATTTACATCAGTCAAAACAATATTATTAACCTTATAGACCCTCAATCAAATTAGGTTAATAATTTAATAAATTAGAAAATATTTTTCTTAAGTGTTAAACACTTATTAAACTATTAAACAATTTAATATAATTGTTTAAACGAAAGAGTTAAAAGACATTTTCTTTATTCCATTAAATCTAATTTCATTTAATTACTATTTATCATTAATTAAATAGTAAGTAATTAACTACCTTTAGTTATTATTTAATAATAAATAATAACTTAAAAGATTTATTTATTATTTAAAATTAATCAAATAATAAATAATTATATTATATTAAAAATAATCAAATATCTTTAGTTATTATTTGATAATAAATAATAACTAATTAACTAGATTCATTTATTATTTAAAGTTAATTAAATAATAAATAATAAAATTATATAGTAAATACTCAAATATCATTAGTTATTATTTAATAATAAATAATAACTAACTAAATTTATTTATTATTTAAAGTTAATCAAATAATAAATAATTAAATAATCAATCTTAGTTGTCTTTAATTATTATTTAATAGTAATTAAATAATAATTAATTAATTTATCATCCTTGTTTATTATTTAATATTAATTAAATAATAATTAGTTTAATCATAAATTTAGAAGATATAATATTAACTAGATTAATATTTACAACATTTAAATATTAATCCTAAATACTTATTATATTTAAAAAAATATAATATTAAACTAACTAGATTAATATTTACAACATTTAAATATTAATCCTAAATACTTATTATATTTGAAAAATATAATATTAAACTAACTAGATTAATATTTACAACATTTAAATATTAATCCTAAATACTTATTATATTTGAAAAATATAATATTCAATACCTAAATATCATTTTTGTATTATTAATATTTTTGTTATAATTTTAAATTAATTTTTAAACATTTAAATTAATTTAAATTATCCAGAATGGCAAAATCGTAAATAAACTGAAAAACCGGACCGATGGCAATTTCGTAATTAATAAGAAAACCGAACGGAGGGGCAGTATCGTAATTTCAGGCAAAAATTGTTCCTCGCGCATTGCGCGCGTTGACATATCTACGGTCCCAAAACGGTGCCGTTTTGGAACACTGTTTGTTGGCTTCCGCGCATGTCGCACGGGAACTGATTTTTGTACCCAAAACGGCGTCGTATTATAGCGCGTCTGGCGGGTAAACAGTAGCTCGTGCATTGCGCGGCCAATGGTTTTTTTCTTCCTCCAAGCAGATTGTGAACAGTAACTTTAATACACCACTTTAATAAAAATTACACCTTCAAGTAAGCTTTAAAAATCCAAAAAAATTACCAATCACTTAATATCAATTTATAACATAAAAATTTAATTTTTCATGTTTTAATATTATAAATTTTTATAAAAATTTTTACATCACATAAACTACCACAAATCATAACTTTTTGTGTATAACTCCATTTTGAGTGATTCAAACTTTGTTTTTCTCATGATTTAATGTTCTATAATATTATAACATTAAATCTAAATATTATAAAAATTATTTTTGGTCATAAATTTCAAGACTTGATTATACACTACTAAACACATATTTTAGCATACAAAATACACCAAAATACAAATCAAGCATATTAAACTCAAGCATGACATAAATATTACTACTACATATTATTAACTACATTAACATATTTATACACACATGTTAGTTTATTTAATTTAAAAATAAACTACATTTAAAATAACCATTACCTCATTTTAATGGCTATCTTCATTTTTCTTCCAAAATGGGTTGTGAAGGAGGATGGTATGAACCAAGAATTCCTTCTCCTTCCTTATCCTTTCTCTCAAATATTTTCTCTCTAATTTGAAAAGTGAAGGAAGGAGAAATGACTAACAATTCTCTCTCTCTCTCTAATGACTTAAGTCTTCCATAATGTATAGATATATATCTTATATCTATGAAATTATACCAACACAAGCTAGCTACTGGATGCTTACACAAGGAAGTTAACCCATGCCTTAGTTGGTGAAAGAGGGATGGTGTCATGTACCAAAAAAAAACTAATACAAGCAACCATTTATTAAATAAAAAAATAAATAAAATGAAAAAGAAAAGAAAGCAAAATCATTTCACTCTCTTTCTCTCCAATCCTTGCCGGCTGATCCTATCATCTTGTCCCAAAAAAATAGTCATAACTTACTTTACTTTAATAATTATTAGTTAATTTAAGTATTTTCCAAGTGGGCCAATCATTGGGCTTTAATTTAAAATACCAATTGGGCTCCTATTAAATTGTTTGGGCTACTAAATTGTCAAATTTTATTATTCTCCACTTGGGCTACTAATTGACCCATGTTGGGCTAATTTAATAATTTACACATTAATTATTCAATCCATGATTAAATAAATAATTAGATTGAATAAATAATTAAATACTCCAACCCATTAGTATTAAATTACTAAAGGGACTAATAAATATTATTATCAATATTTCAAATTATTTACATTAATTAATAATCATATTAATTAATTTATAAAATTTAATTCACTCATTATATTCAATTTAATTGAATATTTAATTAATGACAACTTATCAATTATTTTGATATTAAAACTTTAGAGTGTATTCGCTAATAATAATATATATAATCTATATATATTATTTAAACACATTACTTTACCACAAAAACAATTTCACAATAAATTATGAAATTAAAAATAAATACAATATATAATTTTAATATATATTATTTTCGCAATAAATTAAATTATTTAATACATTTACATTAAATAATTTATTTCTCATCAATTATGGAAATAATTTCATTTACCCGAAAATACATTAAAATAATAATATATTTACTTAATTTCTTATTTAAATAATTTATTTAATTATTTAATTAATATTACACAAATAATTGTATAATTAAATTTCTCACTCTCATAAATCATTTACAATGATTTATTTAATTATAGAATATATTCATTTAATATATTCAATTACTATTTAAAATTACTTAATTAATTTAATCCCTTTATATATATGTACATATATATGAAATTAAATGTTGTACATATATACAATTACTAATCTCCCTTAATTAATTCAACTACTTTATATAATTTATAATTATATAAATTACATAATTATTCCTCACAAATAATTTATCAACAATTTGCATAATTGTTGATTAATGAATAAATTAATTCCACAATAAACCTTTTAATTCAATTCGGATTAATTTAATATTAATCTATCTATTTATCACAATTTAATCAACCATTAAATTATGTTACTAAATATGCACGCATATATATATATATATATATATATATATAATTTATACACAACCACGTCGCATAATTACATAACTCCACTAATTAATTCTCTTAATTTAATTAGACTTGCTGTTAGTCAAGTTTATTGAATTATCACTTTACTTGCTAACTTATCAAAAATTTTGATATCACCATATCTGAGTTAGTCCGTTAAATTTAATTTGGACCTCTATTTATCTATCACTACTAGGTTATCAAACTCCAACCTTTATTAAATATTAAATATTTTATTTCTAATTCATTTAAATATCCGGGATATTACAATATTTGTGGATTCCGAACCTCAAAACTTTTCTCCCACTGATTAAAAGTTAGTTATTTAATTAGTATTGTTAATTTGGTTTAGTTTTAATTAATTATATTTCATTTTTCGTTAACTAGATTTAATTTAGATTTAACTAATTTTTCAATAATCCTCGTTGGATCGATCATGTACTTTGCATAAGCTATTTTATAATAGATTCACGAGCTTGCGAGTATTTTTATTAATTCAAGCAGAACAGTACCCAACTCAACTAAATTCAACTCATTAAGTCTTAATCCCAAACTAGCTAGATGAATACTTTCCCTCCACTCATCAAGATTTATCTCAAAGAAGTTGACTAGTTCTTCAACTAGTCACCAAACTAACACAACCCTCCTTTATCTAGGCTTGACCCGACAGTATGCTAACATGCAAGTGGAAAGAATTATTTTTACTCAAAAATTCTCTCCATTAACTACCAACTTTTCATACTAATAATAGAAATACTAACAAGACTAGCAAAATGTGAACATACAGGCTTCGTTTTAAAAATCCATCTCAACTAACTACTATTCTAATATTACTAGCGGAATAAATTACATTGGTATAGCTATATCATGAGGGTTACTCTGTAGTGAATGTCAAGGTTCAAATCTAATTGTATTTACTTTCATACAAAAAATAGGGTTGCATGAAAAAAACAGTCGTGAAAGTATTGTCGCAAAAACTGTGATTCCTAGTGTAGGTACTACCTGTTGAATATAAACTTGATTTAATATTATTAATTTATGTTAGTACATGAATGAGTGAGTGTCTAAGTTCATGATACATATATGTACATGAATGTATTTAGAAGTGTCATGGAACAGTATGACTAGATTCATATACATGTATTTGATCATGTATTAATTATTAAAGTGGCTCTACAAGTGTCCTAAGACCCTTATAAATAGTCTTATATGTGAGTCATTTTAAAGCAAGTAAGTTAAATCAAGTATTTTCAAGTTTAAACACTCTTCCTCACTTTTCTATAATTTATCCTCTTCCATATATTTTCCAACAAAGTGGTATCAGAGCTAGGTTAATTACAAGGTACTTCCAAGCTTTAGACAAGTTGTCCAAAGTAACGACAAGGGAGAGTAGACGACCAAATTGAGGTGACTTGGTGCTATCAAATAGTTTCATTGGGCGAGTGCAATGTGTGCGCGTTAGGGCTCCGGAATGCAATGTAGCGAAGTTTCTAGTTAAGGAGAAATTTGAAAAAGAAGTTTGTGAGTTGAAGCACGTCACAAAGGTCATTATATTGATAGTGTCCGGGAGAGGTAAATTATAGAAAAATGATAAATGATGTTTTCTATGTTCGGTGACAAATTAGTGTTCACAAATTACAATGTTTGGAGTATAAGGATTCGACCACATCTTAGAGCTTGCAATGTATGGCGAGATGTCATTGTAAATACAAAAAAATGTATTTCAAATAGAGTTTGAGAAAGAAAAAAGAACAAAGATTTTGCAAGGAACAATGCATGAAGAAGTTTGGAAACGTGTTGCGAGTTTTGATTCTCAAGCTCAATGATGGAACGAGCTTCAATCTATTTGCAATAACTATAAAGGTCCACTGTTACCTAAAGAGTCTTGGGTACGATATGTGGAAGAAGATGAGATATCTCTTGAAGAAATTGATGAATTAGTTGAGGAAAAAGAATGTGATTTTTTTTTTAAGATGTCTCGAAAAAGGAAAACAAAAAGATTTGTGTTGAAATTACGAAAGTTGAAGATAAAAAAGGAGCAATTGAAGAGACGTCAAGTGAAGAAGCATTTGAAGAGGTAAAAGAAGTAGAAAAAGAAAAGGAAGAGGTGATCAAAGAAATTGAATTAATTGACAAAATTGTCAATGATGGAAAACTTATTGAAATTATGAAAATAGAAGAAAATATTGTTGATCAAGACTATATGTTCGGAAATTTGGAGGAGGATGAGAAAATTATTTTGTATATCAAAAATAATGATTTGGGATTTAGAGTGAGGAATTTTGTGAAAGACATTAAATGGGTCAACATGGAGAATTATTATGATCAAAGGGAGTTTGCAAATAGGAAAATAGAGAAGCAACACAAGAAGTTTATAATGTAAGGACCAATAATTTTAAATTACATTAGAAATAAAATTGAAAAATTAAATTATAATTAAATGAGTTATTGTGTAACTAATTTAAACATTTATGTGATAATTTGATTGTTGACTATTTCGTTAATTTTAGTAAATGAAGTCCGATTAATGAATTTATTAAATTAACGAACTAACCTAAGATTATTTTGTGAGGAACCCTAATTAAATATTCAATTAATATTGAATATGACAAGTCTAATTGGATTATGTAAATTAAATTAAATTTGATTATTAAATTGTTCCTTAATTATTTAAACAAGCCCAATTAATTAAATTTAGTGACGAACTTGTGAAAATTGCTATGTGATTGAGTATTTTATTAATCTATTCCAATTTTATTAAGAAGTAAGTGAATTATTTTGGTAGCCCAATATTGATGAGTTATTATGCATTCTAGTGGCCCAAAAAATTAAATTTCAAGCCTAAACTTTGATCCAATAAGTATACCTTCTAGAAGATCCATTATTTACCAAATTGACTACACAAATAAATTAAAAATAGGTCAAATTAAGGGATATGGCTGGTTAAGGGAGGGATGTCCATGGACTCCAAATTTTATCAATTTTGTTTACTTGCATTAGTATGTGGAACACTCAACTTTTTTGCTAGCAAATTTTGTAAAAAGGTTGAAGTCCAATCTATACATATACATGTTATATGTATAGATTTATACTTCTATAAATAGAGGCTAGCACATTTAAGTTAGTGTTTACAAAATTATTGCTAGAGTTCCTTATATTGTGAGTTGGAGTGAGTTAACTCGGTGAGTTAAAGAAAAATGTAGTGAGTTAGTGAGTTTTTTTAATGAGTCACTACCGAGTCAAGCTAGATTACTTCAAGGGGTGTTATTGGATGTCATCTAACTCCATCATCTATTTTGAAAAGGAGAGAAAAGTAGCTCACAAGTCAAAAAGGTATAAAAATCCCTTTAAAACCCAAATCTTGGTTTTCTTCTAATTTTTATGGTAAAAATGTTACTTTTGAGCTCTTTGTGCTTAGAATCACGCTAGACATGTTTATATAGGATGCCATGTGGTTTAAATGTGTAGTGGTATGAGTTTATGTAGAAAAATCTAGCATAATCCTTGAAAACATTTTTACCGACGCACAAATCGTAGTAAATGGGTCATTTTGAAATCTACAAATTATTTTTGTGGTTTTATATTTTTGGGGAATATATGAGTAAGTTAAGAACAAAATCTCTTTGGAATCATGTGAAAATGATTTAAAATGAGCAAAATATGAATTTTTGAACTAAAGGACCTCACTGTCGAAGGGTTGTGCAAAATAGTCCACTTCATGGTCATTTTCGGTAATCATATCGTGTCCAAATTTGTTGTTTGAGGATGAAATCTTGTAGTTCGGAAAGATATGATTCCAAAAGTCCAATTTGAGGTCAATCAGACTTGTAGATTTCATTTTATTCAAGTTTTAGTCAAGGAGGGAAAATAAAAAAAATTTGAATTTTTTTTTGCCAGTTTTCTAAAAAACTGGCTGGTCCAATTTTTTTTAACTTATGGGGTCCGGTTCAGGTCTTTCTAGTCCGGTTCTTGTGATAGTTTCAAAAGAGAAAATTGTTGTAATTTAATAAAGAATATTATCATATTTAAGTGTACTTAAGTGATGTTTAGTTGAATTAGTGGTTAAAACCTACTTAAATCATTTAAAAATAATTAAATAATAAAGGTTAATACTACTAATTGATTATTAAACTAATTAAATATTGTTTAAGTATAATTAACTATTTAATTATTATTTAATCAATATTAAGTAATAATTAAATAGAATTAGTGATAATATACTAACTATTTATTATTTATTTAAGATTAAATAATAAATAGGGTTATATATTAATTAATTATTATTTAATTAATATCAAATAATGATTAAAGAGTATTTAAGTTAATAAACTAATTAATTATTATTAAGTAATAAATAATTATAAGTACTCATTTAAATGTTATTTAATTAACATAAAAGTCAATGAATTAATTATTTATTATTTAATTAATATTAAATAATAAATATGTATAATAATTAAATTATTATTATTTAATTAATAATAAATAATAATTAAGGAAAAATAAAGTTAATAAACTAATTATTTATTATTTAATTAATTAGTTATTAGTAAATAATAATTAAAGGAAATTAAATTTAATAAACTAAATTA
Organism: Hedera helix; assembly: GCA_947179155.2. Lineage (NCBI taxonomy): Eukaryota > Viridiplantae > Streptophyta > Magnoliopsida > Apiales > Araliaceae > Hedera > Hedera helix. Next base: position 16,899,501 of record OX359272.1, on the reverse strand, counting down.
TTTATTATTTAATGAAGATTTAATAATAAATAAGGATAATTAATAAATTAATTATTATTTAATTAATATTAAATAATAATTAAAGGCAATTAAGATTAATACTTTAATTATTTATTATTTAATTAACTTTAAATAATAAATAAACATAATTAGTCATTTTCTATTGTTAAATATTGACTAAAGGTAATTAATTAATTGCTTTTTAACTAATATTAAATAGTAATTAATTGAAGATAGAGTTAATAAAATAAAAATAATTTAATTAAACAATTATAATAAATTGTTTAAGGGTTTAATAATTGTTTAACACTTAAAAAAAATAATATTGATTATTTAAATCATTAACATAAGATCAATTAAGTGTCTTATACGATTAATGATAGTATATAAAATTATATGTGTTATGTGATTGATTATTTGCTAGATAAATAGCATAAGTAAGTGTTTAAAGTACACGATTATATGCAATACTATTTGATAGGCCAACGTTATTAATGTTACGTTATCAAGAGGAGTTTAAATTAAGCAAATTAGCCATAAGTCGACGAACAGACAAGTTCTCTAACCTTACTAAAATTTTATATTGAACAAGTTTCTAAACTTTAATTGATATGTATCTTGTAAGTTATTTTAAACCTAGAATTATTTTATTGTTCAGGCTGGATTAATTATTTATAATTATTCCATATCGTATTAATTATTGTTATTCGCACGAATGTGCATTTGCAAGTCATATTCTTAATAAGAACTGTTTAAAGGAATATGTCTATGCCAATTGTTCGGCTAGACATCGAATTAAAGTTAAGAAGTAGTCTAAGCCAATTGTTCGGCTAGACATTGAATTAAAATTGAGAAGTAGGTCTATGCTAATTGTTTCGGCTAGACCATGTATGTGTCAATCTATTGACATGAATACTATTAAAGCTAGTCTAAACCATATTGTTGTGATTTAATTATTGCAAGTTATTCCACATTAACATTAACATTGACATTCGCACATAGTGCATGTTGAATTCAAGTTACATTTAAAGTTCTTTCATTTATGAACCGTTTAAGAAGAAGTCTAAGTCACTTGTTCAGCCAGTCACATTTAAAGTTATTTTGAAATCTATCCAAACCATAGTGGTACGGATTCTTAGATTGAGAAGAATAACTCATAACGGGGAAGAATCTAAGTATCTTATAAATGATACAAACAAACTAAATGTTATGCATACACATGTTGGACACTAGGAGTAAAATGTAACCTAAGAGGGTCAATCAAATGACTGATTCCTCAAAGCAGAAGTTCACGGTCTTTTGACCATTTAGCATTTAAATAATCAATTCCCACTCATTAAAGTGTGTATTGATTATATCAAATTCCTATTATCGAATCTTTTAGTCACTATTCTTATTCATGACATATTTTGTATTCATTTTAAACTTGTTGAGTAAGCTAGTTGCTCACCCTTGTTATGTTATGAAAATATTGCAGCTAAACCTGAAGGGTCGATTAAAGATAAATGCAAAGGAAAAGTGAAATCTTAGTTAAAGCTGGATAGCTGTTGCGTGTTATATATATATATATTTTTTAGAATTAATATGATGTAACACAAACAATTTTATTCTTTTATAGTTTGTGATGTATATTTAGTAAAGGTTATAGACCTTGGGATTAGAAAGCCATTGTAATAGACAACATATGTTTATGTATTTTTCGCATAGGTATTGAATGTTGTTTAATAGTGATTATTTTTATTATTGCGTGAGCACCAAATTCGAGGTAGTGGTATCTGAATTTGGGGGTGTCACAGGTTGGCATTAGAGCTGTAGGTTATAAACTTTGGGATTTGTACCTAGGTTATAAGTTTAGAATTAAACTAAAATCGAGTACACGTGGAGATGGATCAGGGAGATCCATTGAGTATGTTGGAGATGGATTGTGGAAAATTCATTGAGCCACTTTTGTATATGATAAAATATCATTTCATTCTATCAATGAATATGTTTTATTATGATATTGATGTCTTGCTGTTTTCTGTTGGTAATTGTAGGATGTCTAAGGAAGATAAGCTTGTAGAGGTTCCTATCATCTGGGAAGGAATGATTATAGCACTCGAGCATGAGGCCATGGCAGCCCTAGTGGGTGAAAATGAGAGAGAGGTGTTGATGGACGACGTAGTTATTAATGTTGAATTTTCTGATGAAGAATCTGATGAAGATTTGGCGGAATTGAGTGGTTTTGTTATGCTTAATAGAAAAGGTTTGATAGCTAGAATGGCTAAATTGAAGGAAAAAGTGTGAGAATTGAAGAGAAAGGGAAATGCTTTAAAGAAGAAGTTAAAGAAGAAGGGCAATAAGTTTACTTGTGGAAGTAAATGAGATCATAATGATGTGACTAAGATAATATATATAGTTATTAAGGTATGTAGGGTGTTTTATGTGGGAGTTAGGCAACTCTTAGCTTTTGTGTAGCAGTTGGGATAACTTTTGTTAATTCCAAATTTGGGGGAATATGGCATGCTAATGTAACCTTATATGTTAGGGAATGAATGTGAAAGGGACGTCATAATGCTACAAGATGTGTAATGTTTTATGAGAATCATATTAATATAAAGATATTTATAAAATGTGCATGTGATTGCTAAATTGATAAGACATTAATAACTTATACTTGAAGTAAATAAAGAGAGAATTACACTATTTTGTGTTTGTTTATTTTTAGAATGTCACCTCGAAGGAGAAATTCAGCGCAACAAAAAGTAGAAGAGTCAAAGATTGAAGTTAGTGAACTAACTCGAGATCCCTTTCATTAACTGGTGGGAATAATAGTAAAAGCCTATGAAGAAGGCATTAAAGAAGGTAAGAAGAATCTGACGAAGAATGAGAGTGCTGAAATAGAAATAACTCTAACGAGAAGAAAATGCTAATCATTCAACAAAGCTAAAAGGAGTCCAAACTGAAGAAGATAGCAGCGACAGTAGTAAGAACTTTAAAAGAAAATGGAAGGACGTCAAATATAAATATGAGGAAAGCCAATCAAAGAAGATAAATGCATCTACCTATAGAAATTGCGACAAGAAGCACATGGGAACGTGTTTAATGAGAAAGGGGGTATGTTATAACTATAAACAAAAGGGACATATTGCTCCCAATTGTCCTAAACCAAAGAAGAATGGTCAATGTTTCAGATGCGGGGAAATAGGTCACCAAATTAAGAAGTGCCCTAAGAAGAAAGGAATAGTTGAGAAGGGTCAGACCTAACATACCAAAAGATAGTAAGCAGGGATAGTAATAGGAAATGAGATGTATTGCTACGCAGAAGTATTACTTCAGTGAAGTCTAGTAGTAGTTAGGTTTTAAAGTTAATGTGTGTAGATATAAATGAATTCCAAATTTCGTCTTAATCAAGGATTATGATGTTGTAAATCCTATCTCTAGGAGTATGTGGATATGTTTTATTAAGTCCCAACTTTTGTGATATAGATGGGATATAAATGGTTATGGAATAACACTAGGTGTTGTAAAGTGCTAGGCACTACTATTTTGCGTATTAATATAAATATGTTATATTTATATGCTTTGAAGAGTTATGTGTGCATTAAATTTTAAAATGCCTTGTAGACAAAATAGTAATGGGAATAAAGGAAAATATTAGCACTACGCCGAGAAAAACTAGAAAATCCTTTGAATATATAATTAGTTAACAAAGAAGTTTTTACTGTAAAGTATATTCATAGGAATTGTTATGTTGAGTTAGAGGGATTTAAAATTGGAGTGAATTTGATTCTGATTCGGTTGGGCGAGTTCAAAATCATTCTTGGCATGGTCTGGTTGTTAAATCACGAAGTAATGATTGACTGCCAGAAGAAGACTATAACTCTAAAAACTCCGAGTAAATCGAAAGTGGTATTTCATACGAGTAAATCACCAAGACAATATTGTTGTCTGACGATGATGTAAGCAAAAAGATTGCTGAGGAAAGGGTGCGTGGGTTATCTGGCTCAGGTGGTTGATACTCAAAGAGTAGAGGGGGAATTAGGTCAAATACCTGTCGTGCGAGAATTCTCAGACGTCTTCCCATATGAGATACCGGGTTTATCACCGGATAGAGAAGTGGAGTTCGCAATTGAACTGGCACCAGGGATTGCACCAATATCGAAAGCACCATTTAGAATAACGCCAGTGGAATTAAGGAAATTGATGGTACAACTGCAAGAACTACTAGATAAAGGTTATATTAGGCCTAGTGTGTTTCCTTGGGGAGCACTGGTATTATTTGTAAAGAAAAAAGATGGATCCCTAAGGCTTTGTATCGACTATCGTGAGTTGAACAAAGTTACGATTAAGAACAAGTACCCACTACCCATGATAGATGATCTATTTGATCAACTTAAAAGAGTAAAGTACTTTTCAAAGATAGATTTAAGAACCGGTTAGCACCAATTGAAGGTAAGGAAGATGATGTACCGAAGACGACATTCAGAACTCGATATAGTCATTTTGAGTTTCTGGTAATGTCATTCGGTCTAACGAATGCGCCAGCAGCATTTATGGATATGATGAAAAGGGTGTTCAAGCCGTACTTAGATAAGTTCGTTGTTGTATTCATTGATGATATTCTGGTATACTCGAAGACGGAAAAAGAGCACGCTGAGCACTTGAGAGTGGTGTTGGAAACACTAAGGAGGGAAAAACTGTGTGCAAAATTCTCAAAGTGTGAATTTTGGCTACAGAGGGTATAGTTTCTAGGGCATGTAATTGATAAGGAAGGTGTTTCAGTGGACCCAACAAAGGTAGAGGTAGTTATAAATTGGGAGCAGTCGAAGATACCGACAGAAGTTAGAAGTTTTCTTGGGTTGGCGGGCTATTATCGAAGGTTCATTCAGGATTTTTCAAAGATAGCGACACCTGTGCTAACCAACTTGACAAGAAAAATGGTTAAATTTGTAAAAATAGAAAAGTGCGAACCGAGTTTTATGGAACTTAAGAGGAGGCTTAGTGAAGCACTGGTGTTGTCATTGCCTAATGATACAGGGGATTTTATGGTGTACAGTGATGCGTCAATCAAGGGACTTGGTTGTGTGTTAATGTAACTCGAAAAGGTTATTGCGTATGCATTAAGACAACTGAAGGACTACAAGAAGGGATACCCAACTCACAACCTGGAGTTAGCAGCAGTAGTGTTCACCCTAAAGATTTGGAGGCACTACTTGTATGAGGAGAAGTGTGAAATATATACAGACCATAAAAGTCTGAAGTATATTTTCACTTAAATGGAGTTGAACATGAGGCAGAGGCGATGATTGGAATTAATCAAAGATTACAATTGTGAAATTATGTACCATCCGGGTAAGGCTAATGTTGTAGTTGATGCTATGAGCAGAAAGGGTAGGGAGAAGTTATTGAAGTTGACATCTCAAAAGGAGTTAATAATGGACATGGAAAGATTGCAATTAGAGGTGAAATATCTGAAGGATTCGAATGAGAAAATGTTCACAGTAGAAGCGAGTCTGACTTTATTAAATAGAATAAAGGAGGCTCAAGAACAGGATGAAGAGTGTGACAGTATCAGAAGAAGAATTTCAGAAGATGAAGACATGAAGTATAAAATTGATAACACCGGGTTACTAAGGTTTGAAGGGAGGATGTGGATACCAATGGTTCCAGAATTGAGAGAAGAGATCTTGCAAGAAGCTCACAATACAAAGTACTCGATACACCCTGGGAGTACCAAGATGTAACAAGACTTATGTCAATATTTTTGGTGGTCAAATATGAAGAGGGAAGTGGCAGAGTGCTTTAGCCGATGTCTAACATGTCATAGAGTTAAAGTAGAACATCAGAGACCGAGTGGACTGCTACAACCGTTGGAAATTTTGAAGTGGAAATGGGAGCATATCACGATGAACTTTGTGGTGGGACTTCTTGTTACTCATAAGGGATTTGATGCAATCTGGGTGATTGTGGATCGTTTGACAAAATCTGCACACTTTTTACCGATCAAGATCAGGTATAATTTGGAGCAGTTAGCCAAGCTGTATGTTAAGGAGATTGTGTCACGCCATGGAGTACCGATGTCGATTGTGTCTGACAGAGATCCGCGCTTCACGTCAAACTTTTGGAAAAGCTTACAAGAGATATTGGGAACGCAACTAAGGTTGAGTAATGTGTATCATCCTAAAACTGATGGAAAAAGCGAACCAACAATTCAAACGCTTGAAGACATGCTTAAAGCTTGTGTCATGGATTTGAAGGGCAACTTGGATGATCACCTACCTTTGGTGGAGTTTGCCTACAACAACAGTTACCATGTTAGTATTGGCATGCAGCCTTACGAAGCACTTTATGGAAGAAAATGTCGCACGCCCTTGTGTTGGGATAAAGTTGGTGAGCGAAGACTGTTGGGACCTGAAATGGTCAGCAGACCGTCGATGTGATCAAAATAATAAGAGCTCATCTGGTAGCAGCTCAGGATCGCCAGAAGAAGTATGCTGATCTGCATCGTCAGAAGCAGGACTTTGAAGTCAGCAATTTTGTATTTTTATGGATATCTCCCTGTAAAGGGAAGGTAAGCTTTGGCAAAAGGGGAAATTGAGCCCAAGATTAATAGGGCCTTTTGAAATTTTGAAGTGGATATGTGAAGTGGCGTACGAGGTAGCCTTACCTCCTAAACTTGAGCACATTCACAATGTGTTTCATGTTTCAGTGTTGCGGCTATATAAACCTGATTACAAGCATGTGATATCCTATGAACCGATTCAAATCGAGAAGGATCTATCATACGAAGAGGTTCCTGTCCAAATACTTGACAGGAAGGAGTAGACGTTAAGAAATAAGGTCATACATTCTGTAAAAGTGCTTTTGAGAATGTAAGGATCAAGAATTTTGAATTACATTATAAATAAAATTAAAAAATTAAATTCTAATTAAATGAGTTATTGTGTAATTTCATTTAAACCTTTATGTGGTAATTTGATTGTTAACTATTCGTTTAATTTTAGTAAAGGAAGTCCGATTAATGGATTTGTTAAATTAACAGACTAACCTAGGATTATTTTGTAAGGAACCCTAATTAAATATTCAATTAATATTGAATATGACAAGTCTAATCGGATTATGTAAATTAAATTAAATTTGATTATTAAATTGTTCTTTATTTATTTAAACAAGCGTAATTAATTAAATTAAGTGATGGACTTGTGAAAATTGCTATGTGATTGGGTATTTTATTAATTTAGCCCAATTTGTTAAGAAGTAAGTGAATTATTTTGGTAGCCCAATATTGATGAGTTATTAGGCATTCTAGTGGCCCAAATAGTTAAATTTCAAGCCTAAACTTTGATCCAATAAGTATACCTTCTAGAAGATCCATTATTTACCAAAAAATGACTATAAAAATAAATCAAAAATGGGTTAAATTAAGGGGTATGACTGGTTAAGGGAGGGATGTCCATGGACTCCAAAATTTATCAATTTTATTTACTTGCATTAGTGTGTGAAACACTCAACTTTTTTGCTAGAAAATTTTGTAAAAAGGTTGAAGTCCAATCTGTACATATATATGTTATATGTATAGATTTATACTTCTATAAATAGAGGCTAACACATTTAAGGTAGAGTTTATAAAATTATTGTTAGAGTTCCTTATATTGTGAGTTAGTGAGTTGGAGTGAGTTAATTCGGTGAGTTAAAGAAAAAGGTAGTGAGTTAGTGAATTTCTTTAGTGAGTCATGATCGAGTCAAGCTATATTACTTCAAGGAGTGTTCTTGGATGTCATCTAATTCCATCATCTATTTTGGAAAGGAGAGAAAAGTAGCTCACAAGTCAAAAAGTATAAAAATCCCTTAAAAACCCTAATATTGGTTTTCTTTTAATCTTTATGGAAGAAATGTTATCTTTGAACTCTTTGTACTTAGAATCATGCTAGACATGTTTATATAGGATGCCATATGGTTTAAATGTGTAGTGGTATGAGTTTATGTAAAAAAATCTAGCATAATGCTTTAAAACATTTTTACCGACGCACAAAACGTAGTTTGTTCGAATAAATGGGACATTTTGAAATCTACAAATTATTTTTGTGTTTTTATATTTTCTGGGAATATAGTGGTAAGTTAAGAAAAAAATCTCTCTGGAATCATGTGAAAATGATTTAAAATGAGCAAGATATGAATTTTTGAACCAAAGGACCTCACTGTCGAAGGGCTGTGCAAAACAGTCCACTTCATGGTCATTTTCGGTAATCGTATCGTGCCCAAATTTGTTGTTTGAGGATGGAATCTTGTAGTTCAGAAAGATACGATTCCAAAAGTCCAATTTGAGGTCAATCGGATTTGTAGATTTTTTTTTTTTAAGTTTTAGTTAAGGAGGAAAAATCAGAAAATTTTGAAAAACAATCTGTCGGTTTTCTAAAAAAATCGGTCCGTCTGGTTTTTTTAACTTGTGGGGTTCGGTTCAGGTCTTTCTAGGCCGGTTCTTGTGATAGTTCCAAAATAGAAAATGGTTGTAATTTAATAAGGAATATTATCATATTTAATTGGTAATTTTTCAATGTACTTTTGTGATGTTTAGTTGAATTAGTGGTTAAAACCTACTTAAGTCATTTAAAAATAATTAAATAATAAAGGCTAATACTACTAATTGATTATTAAACTAATTAAATATTGTTTACGTGTAATTAACTATTTAATTATTATTTAATCAATATTAAGTAATAATTAAATAGAATTAGTGTTAATATACTAACTATTTATTATTTATTTAAGATTAAATAATAAATAGGGTTAGATATTAATTAATTATTATTTAATTAATATCAAATAATGATTAAAGAGTGTTTAAGTTAATAAACTAATTAATTATTATTAAGTAATAAATAATTATAAGTACTCATTTAAATGTTATTTAATTAACATAAAAGTTAATGAATTAATTATTTATTATTTAATTAATATTAAATAATAAATATCTATAATTAATTATTTAATTAATAATAACTAATAATTAAGGGCAAATAAAGTTAATAAACTAATAAGTTATTATTTAATTAAGATTAAATAATAAGTAAAAATAATTAATTAATTAATTATTACTAAATAATAATCAAAGGAAATTAAATTTAATAAGCTAAATTATTTATTATTTAATTAAGATTTAATAATAAATAAGGATAATTAATAAATTTATTATTATTTAATTAATATTAAATAATAATTAAAGGCGATTAAGATTAATACTTTAATTATTTATTATTTAATTAACTTTAAATAATAAATAAACATAATTAGTCATTTTCTATTATTAAGTACTGACTAAAGGTAATTAATTAATTACTCTTTGTGAGCCCATGTAAAAAATTAGGGTTTGCATTTGACCTAATAAATTAAATGAAGTAAAACGAACATATCAAAAAATAAATGAATAACGAATAACTAATAACGAACAACGAACGAACGAATAAAGATAAGAAAAAGACGTAATTCGAGGAGTGTCATCACGAGTCCCGAGGCAGAAGGCTCGTGGGGGCATCTCATATTAGGAATTGATTGAGGGATTGGATTGGTGGCTAGAAGAATTGGACGATTTGGCATTATCCGGGTAACTAGGAATATTTTAGAAATTTTCCTATTACTAAGGGTATTTCTGAAATTTTCCCCAGAGTCACATGCCTGGCACATGACCCTAAGCCAGGAACTCTATAAATTTGCCCCCTCATTTCATGAAGAGGGAGACTTTTGGAGCTTTGCCCATTTGGAGGATTCTCTCTCTAAAAGCGAAGGAGCTTGAAGGATTCTCTGGAAGTACGAGCGACACTGAATCGAGTTTTGGCTTGGGACACTTGTGACTACACTTAGACCCCTGAGCCTAACTTGGATTCATTCGAGATTCCCAAACACCTGACACGACTCTTGGACACTAGCGACTACGCTAGGACCCCGAGAGTTCTACCATGTGTTATTCGGATAATTGCTCACCGGTTCTCCTCCCCTCTCCAATCCGTTAATCGATTTCATACTCTTTGCTGATTTTTCGCCTCCACCATAATTACGAACCCTAACCCTAGCAAGGTACGAAATTTCCTTGCCTACATTCTTTTGGCGACTTTGCTGGGGGGGGGGGGGGGGGGTGAGAATTTGTGAGGGATATGCCCACAACTCAGAGTGGGACAGCCACATGAAGAGTTTCGCTGACAACAAGTATTAATTCACCAGAGTTTGCGGAAAGACGGGTGGACCTTGATCAACCGATTGTTGAGGAAGCATCAGATAGCAGTTTTGCTTCTCCGATGGCTGAACAAAGACAGACTAATAATGCACAAGGAAACGGCGGAAGGCCAGGCGAGGAGGCTATTAGAGAACAGATGATGGCTATAAACGTATAGATGGAAATGTTAAAAGCGCTGAAGGAGGCGCGAGAAGGTCAAGGAATGATGATGAATATGATGCTGGACATGTAAAGGCAGCAGGAAGAGATGACTAGTTTTCGCTAACAGATAATGCAAGTTCTTGCCTTTAAAACTATGTTTCCAGGAAATTCACAGCAACAACAACATGTAAAAGAGGATGAGAGTAATAAGAAACAACAAAACGTGTCTCCTGTAGTAGAAACCCAACAAATACCAGTGATAAACTTGGAGCCCCAAAATAGTGGTGAGGGACTACAGAGAAGGGTAGAAGCCAGTCCCACCCAACAACTGATTGTACCAATCAACCCACGAGTACATATACCTACCATGCCGATTCATAACCAACAGCATAACCAATAACAAATTTTGCAGGACGCAAGTGTGTATCAGCACGTATCTATCCCACCAACACCTCAGATGAACCAGTATGCAATGATATCCTAAAAGGCTCCAGGGACCGGTCAATATATGACAAAGGAGGACATGATGGATTTAATCAACCAGATGAAAAGGCAGTCGAAAAGGCCCGCAAAACTAGATTTCACCCCACCGTATCTAGCGCACATGAGGAGGCAGTCATACCCTGCGGGGTACATTGAACACCCACCGCAATTCCCCAAGTATAGTGGAGAAAAAGGGAATGCGAGAGAACATATTACAAGATTTGTGGAGTCGATGTTTCCGTGGTTGGGAGTTGATGAAGTGAGTAATCATAATATTTTGTTGAGAGAGTTTAATAAGACACTCACTGACGGCGCCTTTAGCTGGTACTGCAATTTGGAGAAGGGGTCGATTCGAGACTGGGATGATATGAAATTACAGTTCTTTAAAAAATTATTTTATGTTCAGAAGCAGGTGTCGATTGTAGAGCTGATGAGAATTCAACAAAAGTCGAATGAAGAATTGTTTGATTATGTTGATAGGTTTCGGGCTCAAGCGCAGAAATGTGTAAAGCCCATTGAAGAAAGGAATTTGGTGGGTATTTGCAATAATGGCGCCCTTGACACCTTTAAGCCACACTTAATCACAAAGTTTTGTGATTCCTTTGCAACGTTTTTCACCTTTTCATAGGATATAAGAGGAATTGTGGCAGTGTCGGTGAACCATCCGACTGCTACTTGGAAATGAAAGAGGATCGCGACTGTGGCTTTGGCAGATTCCCAACAAAAGCCACATGAGGGCAAGAGGGAGAGATAGAGAAGAACATTGGTGGAAGAAAAGAGAGGCCAGGGGACAAGTACTCAGGGTTACCGATTCCAGGGCCAATTACTTGCAGTGAGAAGGCATTTAAAAATTTATATGAGCAATAGGTTGAACATGTAGTGGTGAAGCCTCCAAGAGCCAAATTTCCAATAACATATGAGATGAAGAAAAACCCAAATTTTTGTGTGTACCACAGATATGTGGGGCACCCAACCATGGATTGCTACAGCTTGAGAAGAATCTACCATGAGAAACTGACAGCGGGGGAGATTGAGTTGGGTCATGAAAGCAGTGTTCATGATAAGCCACTACCTAATCACAAAGGCAAGGAAACATGTAATACAGTTGTTCAGGTTGGGATGTCAGGAGTCAGAGAAGTGGTGGTGACAGAGAATGTGGAGAGACCAGAAGAAGTGGAGGTTTCTGTGCCAGGGATGCAGGTGACAGTGTTAATGAACGGGGTAAAGTTCAAAAACTTTTTTGATCAAATTGGGTTGTCTAAGGAGGCAAGGATTGAGGAAACTAAGGCAATAATTAAAGTTGCAGAGGCACAGGAGATATGCATGACAATAAATAAGAGTTTTGTTAGAATGTTAGAGCAGGAAGATGGTAAGATTTCCTTCTCCAAGGCAGATAGGGAGGTAAAGTATCCGCATAATAGACCATTGTATGTGATGGCAGTCATCAATGGCATGGAAGTAAGAAGGGCATTCATTGACAATGGGGCATCTGTGAACATCATGCCCTACAGTGTTTTCAAATCATTGGGGTTGTCAGACAAGAAGTTCATCAAAGAGAAAACTAGTATCACCGAATTCGTCAACCAATGCACTAGGACCCTTGGTCATGTAAGGGTGGATATGCAGGTAAGGAAGATAAGAGGACCCGTGATGTTCCATGTGGCAGAGATAGATGCTGCTTATCATATGTTGTTAGGAAGGGCATGGCAGAATGACTATGGGATTGTGCCATCGGTGTTTCATCAATGTATAAAGGCCATATGGAAAGGGAAAGAGGTACGAGTGCCGACAACGAAGAATCCCTTTACACCAGAAGAGGCACACATAATTGAAGACGCTTTCTTTGATGATGTTGCTGAGGAAGGCGAGAATGACATTGCTAAGCCCGACTCATTGAAATTGGTAAGTTGGGAAGAAGTACGGGTAGACAAGTTTGTACCCGAGAAGAGGGAGAAGATGAAGTGGTTAACTACAGAACATGGTGAATGCTCTAAAGGGAAGCGACCGACGGTAGTTGACTTAGAAAAAGGAGACATAGAAAAAGGAAAGAAGGAATTGAGTCCCAATGACGTAAGGAACGTGATCAACGCCTAGCGTACGAAGAATGAGAATCAAAAGCTGGAAGGGACGAAGAGGAAAAATGAAGGAAAGACAATTTGGCAGAGGGTTGTGAAACCTGATGAGAAAATTGTGTTTCGGTTGTGAAAGTGCGAAGGGGCAGAGTCCGAGGGAACATGTAGGCTTGAAGATTTAGGAGGAGTCCCCCACTTTAGCAACAGTAAAGGAGAATAAGTGGTGCAACAAAAAATTGAGCCAGCTTCAGAATGCTTTGAGGATCAACCTAGGCCCCAACAAAATGAATTAGAGGAGATAGACCTATCAACGGAAAAAAGCGATGTCGAGGCCTATCCATATAAATAAAGAATTAGATGCTGCCCAAAAGGAAGAACTGATAAAGCTTCTGCGGGAATATAGAGATGTGTTTGCTCGGAGCTATGCCGAGATGCCTGGGATTGACAAAGAGTTGGTAGAGCATAAATTGAACATAAGTCCAGGGGCAAAACCAGTAAAGGTGGCACCTTGAAATTATGCACCGGAAGTGGAAACACAAATCAAAGAGGAGATCCAAAAGCTATTAGAAGTAGGGTTCATCAAGCCAATTCAACATTCGATTTGGCTGTCCAGCATTGTACCAGTTAAGAAATCTAATGGGCAACTGCGGATTTGTGTAGACTTTAGGAATTTAAATAAGGCATGCCCAAAAGATATGTACCCATTACCGAACATAGATACTCTGGTGGATGCAACGGCTAATCACGAGATGATGTCGTTCATGGATGGGTTTGTGGGGTACAATCAGATAAAGATGTCTATTGAAGATGCTGAGATGACGGCTTTTTGTACACCTTTTAGGAACTTCTATTATGTTGTGATGCCATTTGGGTTGAAGAATGCTGGGGCGACCTACCAACGAGCAATACATGCTATCTTCCATGACATGATCCATGAAATAGTGGAAGATTATGTGGACGATATGGTGGTAAAGTCAAAGAAAAAGGCAACCCATGTGGAGGACTTAAGGAAGGCGTTCGAGCGATGCCGACAATACAAGTTGAAGATGAACTCGAAGAAATGTGCTTTTGGAATGATAGTAGGAAAGTTTTTGAGTTTCCTCGTACATAGTAGAGGATTGGAAGTAGATCCTGGGAAGGCTAAGGCAATCGCGGAGATGCCCCCACCAAAGACGCATAAACAATTGAAGAGCTTTTTAGGAAAGGTTTCTTACTTGAGGAGATTCATGCCAGCGCTAGCAGAAGTTACAGAACCCTTTGGGAAGCTATTGAAAGGAAAAGCAGGATGGGATTGGGGGCAAGAACAATATAGAGCCTTTGAGAAAGTGAAAGAGATACTAACTTCAGCGAAGACGATGGTAGTACCATAAAGGGGAATTCCACTGCAATTGTACCTCACATCTACAACAAAATCTATAGGAGGAGTGATTACGCAAGAGATAGATGGGGATGAAAAACCTATGTACTACATCAGTCAGATTGTTAGAGGACCAGAGACTAGATATTCGCAGCTAGAGAGACATTGTCTGGCATTGGTGTTTATTGCGCAGAAAATGCGACATTATTTTCTGGCACATGAAGTGCAGCTTGTCACTAAGACCGATCCAATCAGGTATTTGCTGACTAGGCCTGCGTTAGTGGGAAGGCCTACAAGATGGATGATGATCCTTTTGGAATACGACATCAAATGTGTGACACTGAAAGTAATTAGATGTCAAGCTCTGGTAGACCTGTTCGCTTAATTTCCAAACGGAGAATATGAACCTCCATCTAAAGATCTTTTAGGAGAAGAGGTAGAGTCGCTCAATATGGAGAATGAAGACTCAGAATGGTGGAACTTGGCATTTGACGGATCATCTGCGAATGGAAAAGGAGGAGCAAGAGTAGTGTTGACTACGGGAAAAGGAAATGAGGTGGCATTGTTTTACAAGTTGGACTTTTCTTGCACGAACAACGAAGCAGGATACGAGGCATTCATACTGGGCTTACTAGCTGCTCAAGAACTAGGAGCAAAATGTCTCAAAGTAAGGGGAGATTCCAACTTGATAGTGCAGCAAGTACGTGGGCAATTTGCAGTAAAAGAACCAATCTTGGCACCTTATCGAACTATGGCACAAAAGGTAATGGAAGCTTTCAGAAAGGTAGTAATCGAGTACGTGCCAAGAGAACAGAATAAGCAGCCTGATGCATTAGCAACAGTAACATCCAAAATATATGTCACCAGTGAAAACATGGATGTGAAGGTGATCAAGAGAACCCTCCCAACCACGGTGTTAGAGTCGTTCCCCAAGGAATTGGCGGATGATTGGACGCATCCAATTTCTCATCAATTACAAACAAAAGAGGGGACAATACCGTTAGCAGAACTTCAAAAGTACCGCATAATCAAAGGGATATTGTATCATAGAGAATCAAATGGAGTTTTGGCACGATGCTTGGGGAGGAATGAATCAACGAAAATCCTGTATCAAGTGCATGAAGATACTTGCGGGTTGGCGGATATTAGGTTGTATCGACGGTTGCATTGACAAGGGTATTATTGGCCCGAAATGAAGAAAGAAGCAGATGAATTGCAACGACGATGTCTTTCGTGCCAAGAATACCCTAGGGAGGAGGAGTGCACCTTCATAGATGATATAACGGATTGGCAGGTTCTGTATATGAAGTTTTTACAGAGTAGCATCCTTCTTACCGAAAAAAAGGATGCAAATATAATACAAAAGAAATCACAGAGATTTTACCTATAGGATGGAGCACTGTTTAGAAGGGGATTCAACGGAAAACCTCTACGGTGTTTGGAGATAGGGGAGGCCAATGATTTGGTCTACCAGATGCACAGGGATGAACATCAAGGGGGAGCCAAACTGTACAAGCAGCTGATTGATCATGGGTACTACTGGCCAAAAATGGAAAGAGATTGCCTAGAGTTTGTCAAGAAGTGTCATGTTTGCCAAATCCATGGGAACCTAGTACGTGCCCCAGCTGTGGATTTACGAACTGTAGCAACGCCTTGGCCATTTCATACATGGGGAATGGATCTTATAGGTCCTATTCATCCAAACTCAAAAAGGAACATCTGGATACTGACTGTAACAGAGATGTATACGAAATGGGTGGAAGAAATCCCCTTGAAGAAGGCTACGGGACCAATAGTGGCGAATTTTATAAAAGAACATATCATTTGCTGTTTTGAATTCCAAAGATCATCTTGTTAGATAATGGGACACCCTTTATAAACAGGGATGTCAAGAGATTGATGGACAGATACAAGGTGAAGCATTACAAGTCATCACTATACTACCCAAAAGGCAACGGATAGGCAGAAGCCACTAATAAAACTCTGATCAAGATTCTCTCAAAGACCCTGGATGACCATCCGAAAGAATGGGCAGAACAGTTACCAATGGCGTTATGGGCCTACCGAACCTCGAAGAGAAAACCTATAAGAGAGACCCCATATGCTCTAGTATACAGTGAAGAAGCTGTTTTGCCCGCCGAGATAGAGATTCCTTCAGCTAGGATGAGACTCCGAAGTTTAGTTGAAGAAGAGAACCGACCGACTGCTCTAGAGGCTTTAACTGAATTTCGAGACAAGACTAAGGAGAAACTAGAACGGTATCACGAAAGACTGCAACGACAATACAATGCTACAGTGGTGCCCCGACAGATTTTGGTGGAGGATTTGGTGCTCAAGAAGCGAATCAAGTCATGAGGGGAACACCAACCACCAAATTTTCTCCCAAATAGGAAGGCCCATATAGGGTACGAGAGATCTCCGAAAGCGGGTATTACAAGATATCTCGTGTGGGATCTGATGCTATCTCTGGCCTACTAAACCTGAAATGGGTCAAGAAATATTACACATGAGATAGTCATCAAACCAGAAAAGTTACACTTTATCTTCAAAAGTGACCGAGGCACCCCGACTTGACAAAGTCCTCGGACTTGACAAGTTACACTTTACCTTCAAAAGTGATTAAGGTACCCCGACTTGACAAAGTCCTCAAACCCGACAAGTTACACTTTCTCTCTAAAAGTGGTGAACGTTATGCTTTATTCGTCAAAAGCACGATTGAAATTGAAAAAAATATATTCTTACTTGAAACGTTATGCTTTTCCTTAAAAGTAAGATGATTATTAATAAAAATATTTCAACTTTCACTTGTGTCTCGACAATTATTTTATACAAAGTGATTGTTTTGTAAATGATTAGAAAATATTTATCCATGTCATTTTATGCTCGTTTTTTAAAATATTAATTTGAGTGATTTATGATTCAAGGACTGAATATTGATTCATAAGGATTCAAGTTAAGGACGATTCATAACAGTGCATCATGAATTAAAAATGTTTTCAATTACTGAAATATAGTACAAAAAATGAGTTCTTTTAAAACAGGAAAAAAGAAAACACCACTACAGAAGGCTATAAGTCAAAGGCCACGATATATCAAACTGGAGTGGGGGTATAGCCAAACTCTCTAAACAGCCAATCGCTGCATCGCGAGCTTTGGCTGTAGATGTCATTACCCCCTCGAGATCTTCAATAGCAGACTCGTATTTTTGGAGCTTGGTCTTTAATTTGGCTACGATTTCTTGAAGCTTGGAACACTTTTTTGTAGATTGATTATATTCGTGATGTTGTAAGGTCACCTCTGAATGTAGCATAGCAATACAACGGCTATGAAAAATAAGGTCTAACCTAGAGCGAAAGGGAGACATGTCTAAGCCAACCATAATGAGGTCATCAACCTCATAACTCATCTGCTCTAAGTCTACTAGTTCTAGCGACTGGATACAAAAACTTTGCATCTTGAGTATTAAACTGGCTAGTCGATCCAATACCAAGGTTTGGAAGGAGGCACTACGAACATTAAACCGGTTAAGAGTCTGTGGATAACGGGCTATGACATGCTCAAGGATTTCTTGGCTAGAGGTAGCAACATGAAAACCTTTCCAAGCGACAAGTTCTCCCGTTGGATTGAAGGGGGCTTTAGTAAAGGATACCTGTGAAGTAGTTATAGTATCTGGAGTAACAGGGTTCACAGGCTTTGGAATTGTTGGCTGTCTTGCTTGCTCCATGTCATCGGGAGGAAGGCTTAGATCATCCAAAAATGAAGCATCACAACTGGGGTGAAGAGAATCAAAGGCAGCCAGGACTTCATGAGGCATAGGCAAGTGTCCCAAATGTTTAGACTGAAAAAGAGATAAAAGCATAGTGAGGAATTATGAAAAATAATAATAATAATAATAATAATAATAATAATAATAACAACAACAACAACAACAATAAAAAAATGGAGAATAATCAAAAAGGGTGGATATAATAACAACATAAAAATACTCACCAGGTACTCAATGTCAAAGATATTGTGAGTCGACCCACTCGGTGAATTGGCACTCGTGCCCTCCCTATCAACTACTCTCTCCAAAGAATCCCCCGGGGGAGGATGAAAATCAGTAGCAAGGCTCGAAGGATTATTTCTCGGAGGAACGAGACTCGCAACCCTAGTATTCACAGCATGGCTATCACCGATACCCTCAGGGTTATCAGGAACAGTGCTACTGAGGGCCAAAACTGAACCAGCATCGGATAAGGAATGATCTGCACTAAAACTGACGCGAGGCTCATTCGGAAGAGAAACCTCGACTGTAGTCCTAAAAGGCTGAGAGGGTTCACCATGGGTAGAATCAGCTTTATTCTTAGCAGCTTTCAGTATACTAATAGGAACATTATCTTCATCATCCTCGTCCTCGACAATCTAAAAAAAAAAATAAGCAAGGCACGACATGAGAAAAATAGAAGATGAACATGCAATTGATAAAAGGAAATGAATGCAAACAGTATATGTAAGACCCCGAATTTTATGAAATATAAAATTTAATTTTTCTTCATATATATATTTTTCGGAAACAGTAAGTGGTTAAATCGATAAAGTTAAAAGTTAAGGATGTTATGTGCAAATTTTATTTTATCGGACAATATTTGCTTTGTCGGGGAATATTCGTTTGGTCGGGGAATATTCGTGCCGTACGACGGCGCTGAAATAACAAATTATTCGTAGACCCCACAACGGAATATTTGTCGGATATAGAAAACGACAGAAGTAACCTTTCTAAATAAAAATAGTCAACGATGTTAACTGTTAAAATACCGGTGATAAAAGAATAGTAGCATACAGTAATTTATGGTATTTTGCGCATCATTTCATCAATAATTATAACTGCATAATATTTTATGTTATCAATTCAATAATTGTTGCTACACAGTATTTTGCATTATTGTTATTACACGACATGTTGCATTATTAAACCAATAATTGCCACAGTAACAAATGCATAGTAATTCATATTATTGATCTGATAATCGACACAGTAGTCATTGCATTATTTTGAATTATTGTTATCACTGTGGTAGAATTATTTTAGTTGTCATATTACTAATTGGTATTTTTGTTTTATTAAGAAAAAAAATATATATATAATTATTTTTCAAAAATTACTATTCACTCCCGGAGTTTACTATTCATTCCCGGAAAAGTTACTATTCACTGACGGAAGTTACTGTTCATCTCGGGAAAGTCACTGTTCATTTG